>CAKNYM010050542.1:37962-66775 GCA_932195095.1 Andricus curvator | reverse complement strand
ATATATATATATATATATATATTCCAAGATCTAAGTAGCTTTCAGTTTCATTTTTAGATTTAGTGATACTTTCAGGTAGCAGTAAGTCACACTCGAGCAATCAAAATTTCTTCTTCTATCCTTATATTATTCTGATACCGAGCATACGACCATCGACAGAGTAAGTTTCACTTAGATGAGAGCGAGCGTTGCATCCTAAAGAAGAAGGAAGGAAGAAGTAGTATCGCTTATAGCGCGTACGCCATCCACAGAGACGGCTTCATGCACCGCAGTGTAGTTAAACGTGAAAATTTAAATCAAACTGCGGTCTTCCCGGGAGTTCGTTTTAGTTGACATAAAACAAGCCCGATGTAGTGCCGTGAGGACTGCAGGTGTGCTCAAAGAATATGAGGAGATGCCGTCGGATAGAGAACTTTGCATATAGGAGACCATAGACCAGGGTTGGGGAAACATAGAACACAAGCATTACGAGGAATATAGTCGTATTCAAACAAAATCCAAATTCCCAAGTCAAAGTTAAGTAAAACACTTCAGGCAAGCGTAATAAAACCAGCCGCGCATGCACCCATAATTCTGAAGGCAAAATAAAATCCATCAGAATTTTCAAATGACCCAAATCAAATTAAAAAGAGGCTATATCAAGCCCGCCCTTCCTCAGAGATTTCAGAAGAATACGCCCATAGTGGTGGTACTCCCATGTATCCTTTTTGAAGACTTGGCTTCAAAATCAGCGCCATCTAGCGGTTCCCCCGGACACTATAAGTAAATGAACCTACAAATTCCTGACAGCAATTGTTTCCAAACTCTGCTTCCCCCAAATTCTCGTAAATATTAAATTTCGCTTAATTTCGTGTAAATAAACTTTCAAAATCATCAAAATTGATAAATATAAAAAGATTTTTCATACGTAAAATATATATTTAAATAGTAGAAGTATGATTTGTTGTAATGCAAAGGAGAGATATCAATTATTACACTGAAATCATTAACTTTTATTTTGAAATAACAGATGGATCAATTGGCTTTACATTTGACATTATGTCTGAGAAAAATACTCTTTATTTCTCTTACAAAGAAATTTTTATAAACGACAAACTTTGCTTCAAGAAAAAACCTCCTAATCTCTCAAAAATACTTTTATTTATATCCTTTTCAATTTATTTGTTACAGCTCCAAAATATAAAAACAACAAAGTAACCTCAAATCAAGCAAATGGTACTTTATTTTTTTTAAATTCCATACTTACCAATCAACACATTTCCTTACATCAGCACGAAATAGTACACACAGTACGTATAACAATATACACAACAAAACTTGCAGAAAATTTTATACAACAAGGTTAACACAACAAATTCAATTTGACACTTCGACTAATGTCCAATTTCGAGATTTCGAAATATTTGAAAATATTATGGTTGCACATGCGCATTGCATTGTACTGACTCTCAGCGCCACCTAGCGGTTCCCCCGGACACTAAAACATAATGCCTTCAAAACTATACCTTGGGAGTGCCACCACTATGAATACCCCTGAGTTCCCGGAGCAGGTGGTAATCCCATATCAGATGCACTCACATTTCTCACCCTCAATGAAGGCAAGGCGGGCCAAATATTGATTAGTGCAGAAATTTCCAGTCTGCAGTCTAGTAATTACGGTCTTGAATCTACGTTGCAGTGTCAATTCCCTAAACCATGGCCGTTTGGCTTTGCTGCCCTTTGGGGAATCTAACTATACTGTAGCTGGTATGACGACCCTCATTTCAACTTCACGAGAGCGACCACCCCCCAAGCCTCTGGACCTGAGAAGAGGGAAGTGGTGGTGGAACTCGAACATGTGGTGAATGAGCAGTTTTCCCCTACTTGGACAGGCCTGCAGTAGACAATACTAATAAAGGATCTTTCCCCCCTGGTTTAGGAATACATGCCATCAAGTAGTTCCTCCCTCTTTTAGGGAATACCGAATTATCGAGCATATAGTAATTGAATTTGGTTACTTGATTCTACCCCTTTCATCCCTTCAGTCATTCAATTGCCAGAAAGAAACCCACATTCACTAACGTTTCGTTTCTAACGAATCGAAAAGTTAGAACCAAAAAATTGTCTAGAATACAAAATTCATCCCCGGCAAAGTTTGTTGGTAGTCAGAAACGACCCTTAGTTTCTGACGGCGCAGCACTAGCTGAGTGGTGATTCTCGACTTATCGAGATCTCGATCGTCACGCACGCACGGACGGGCGCAGTTGACGCTCAGATATGTGACAGTTTGTTATACTCGCTTAGTCGTGTTTTCGCTGCCTTTAACTACTGTCGATCGGGAGATTTGACGCTGAGGATGAGTGTATGCACTCGCTGCTACCAGATATTTATATTCGAAATCGCCTGCTGGTAACCAGTTGATCTCAGGAGTTAGGGTTTTTTGCAGTTTTCCATTCTCCTTGCCAAACTTTCAAGCTAATGTGAGAGCTTGTAATAAAAATCCGGCTTCAGAAGTTAAGGGATTTGGAAAATGGAAAAATGGCCAGGATTAAGTAGTCAGGCATTCATTTGAAGAATTAATGTCTGCCGATCTTCTGTGAAGAACGGGGATTTATATATATACAAACCTACACATTCATACATGGAAGTGATAAATATAAGTAAATAATAAATACAATTTACAAAAATTTCAGCTTGCTCATGTAGTACCAGCTCTCACATGGCCTTACATGGCTTACATTCGTGATTTTTTGCAATGTATTGTCAATAATAGTTTTCAACACATTCTCGATAATAGTTTATCAATAATTTTTGGATCTTAAGATTCTGCGGCTACTAAGAGCGGGAAGGGGACTGCATGTTTTCTCCCGATCCAATGCAAAGGAATGATTGGCGCTACTGATTTAGATTTATATAACATGCAATTTTTATAGTTTCAGCGTTTGATTTCTAACAAATCAAGATTTTTACTGCAGTTTTAGAATATCCCAATGACATCTTGTATACATTTGATAGGATATCCTAGAAAGCGGGAATTGGGATATCCCAGCGATATCCTAGCACCGCGATATTAGAGTCTACAAATGAAGGGTGTCAGGCTAGAGCCTCACATCGGTTCATGCCGGGCTTAGTTGCTTAGAGTCGGTAAGTTGATACCGGTAGTAGTTAACAGCATTGTCAAGTTACATCAGGTATATCCAGTCAAATAAGGTTCGAGAAATTGGGTACACCTGAGGAGTCACTGTTAGTTAGGTAGGGACCTATCCAATTTAATGAGTACAGAACCTATGCCAGATTTACTACTTTGATAATTAATAGTTATGCAGCAATCTGCTAGGTATTCGAAGTAAGTAGTAGTCTGCACGTATACGAAAATTCGTTCGAACCTTGTCAAACTTTTTTTTTTCTGAAATTGGTGCCAGTTTGAATTTGGCACCTCTAATAAAGCTTTGAATTTCCCAACCCTGTTGCAACTTTTAAGTATCCCGTCAATTTGCCTGAGTTGATGCTGGGGCTATCTACTCACAGTAAAAACTCACCGACTGTTGGCAACTTAGCATGGGTAACAAACTATTACCAACCTCTCACCGTTCAAGATAAGCGACGGAAATAATTATTTGAGCATAATCACCTTAAAGTATAAGGTTTAAGTTCTAATTTAAGCCATGCTTGAAGTTTTCAGAACTTCAAATGCGCACTCTATGTTGTTGTTGAAAAACTCTCAAGAAGGCTAGTTTTCGCAAAAACCTGACGTGGTGAAACAAATTTGAGATCAGATTCGGATTCAGCTAACCGACAAAATATAGGTATGGTGGTCTGGTGCAGTGTCCATGCCACTGTTATTGTTTTATGTGCCTGCGTTATTTATTCGTATATTAAAATAATTTCTTAATTATTATAGAACTCTTAGTCATCTCTCAAATAGATCCTTTTTCTAATTAAGTTAGAATCAATAAAATCTGAACTTATTGAATTCGACTTTCTTAATTATGCCAAAATAACTACGTTAAGCACAATGCAATTCATAAAAATCACTTTTCTGTTTTCGCAGATCCTCCTAGTGTCTCTTTGAGTCTAGGCTCGACTTTGAGCCCCGAGGATATCAAGGAAGGAGATGACGTCTATTTCGAGTGCCATATTAAAGCAAACCCGACTTGGTCAAAGCTCTCTTGGATCCATAATGTAAGTTTATGAAAATATAATTTCAAAGTTCATCAATATCATGCATGCATAATTTGACTCTTTCCAATGACAATGTTATATTTTGGGAGTCCGCATGGACTAGCTCGATGGCCAATCCTTCCTTTTCTAATGTATAGAATATTTTTAATAACGTCAATTAAATTTATTTGCGCCTTCGAATCATCCCCGGATCAAAGTTTATATCATTGCATCTTGCTCTCGATAATGTATCCGCAATACAAAGTTAACATCCCGATTTATATCTAACATCGTCATTATAGTCTTGCAAAGTCACTCCGAGCCATCGTAAAGAATTATGACGCCTACCCCTTCTTTCGAACTGTCTACCGATAAAACTAAAGGTTTATCTACATCATAATAATATAAAACCATAGCATGGACAAACGTCTAAGAATGACTCTCAATGAAGGAGGTGTTGATCTGGGAGCAGTCGAAGTGCATGCATTGACCTTTGTAGATGATGGGGTTGCTACGACAGAATAAATGAATTGAAGGGCCATATTGCATACGGGCGTAAGTTCCAAAACCCGAATTTTACAGGAAAAACAATAACCTATCTAACTTTCACGCAATTAAGTTTAAACAAAAAAATGCGGAGACGATTCGAGGTACTGTTAGGCCTTATCGAATCGTGAAACGAACATCTTTAAAGAAGCATCGATCTCCGAAAAAATCTTGGTCAAAGGAACGGCGCGTCCGCAAAAACTTTGATTTTGATACATAAAGAATTGCATAAATTTTTTATTTTTGAATTTAAAAAAAAAAAGCGAGAAAGTACCTTCGAGCTATTGGTTAGCTCTACTGAATCACAGAAAGAGCGCTTAAAAAAATAACCATTAGCGAGAAAGACCTTGCCAAATATCGGTGCGGCTCAAAAAACTCAAATTTGGACACCTGCAAAGTAACATAACAGTTTTCTTTATGAATTCAGAAAAAAAAACAGAAAGTTCTTTCGAGCTATTAATTAACTCTATCAAACCGAGAAAGAAACGTCCTAAGAGAAGCAACCACATCCGAAAAACCCCTTATCAATTGTGTGGCGCGTCCCCAAAAACGAAAATATGGACACACAAAGAGTTGCATAGCTTTTTTATTTGTTGAATTAATAAAAAAGGCCTTTCGAGCTATTACTTAGCTCTATTTAATGGTGCAAAAAATACGCAACAAAGATGAAATACTGTATAAGAAAAATACCAAACATGGACTTTGATCCACTTCTAAATCAAACTGGACCATAATCTTGTGCAGAAACATTAGTTGACATTAGTTAAGTGCGAATAAGAAAATTACATAAATAGCTGGACCCCCTTTAATAGTGAGTCACATGCTCTCATTTGCATATAAATATAGTAAAGGCAAAAGGAAATAAAGAAGTTAACTATTACCTGAATTTGCTTGATATGCGAGTATTAATTTGTCACCAGAAAAAAATCGAGAAATGTTTTCATCTGAACCACTATTTAAGTCAAAGATCAACAGTGTGTCTGATTATAGCGGCCATTGACATTTATCGTCAAAATTAGCTATCTGTCAGACCTAAAGAATTATAAACACACGGAAAAAACTAGAGATCTGCTAGCTAAATTATTCCTTGTAACAGCTAACCATATAGTTAAAAACAAAAGGGAATTTAGAAAGATCTACGGAGTAGCCAACGTAAATAACTTTGACCACTTTTCTTATTCCAGGGATGCCATACAATCGATGAACATATAAGTGTAGCTATGATAAAGATATTCAGAATAGGAGAGGAGCAACGCAAGAGAATAGCGTGAGCTTAGTCAAGTGCAGTGACAGTTTAGACTTATTTTAGATTCTAAAAGAGCTTTTTAGTTACAATGTACGCTAATGGTCATAATAAAAAAATAGTGTTTAATTCAAATATCAAGAAACGCGAAGATAAGACTTTGGTAGATGTTTTTGATAGATAGTTCTCTTGAAGCTATCAAATCGTTTCCATTTTTTTCCGAACCTTCCCGAGATTTGCGTTTGATTCTTTCCAAAAATTTGTGATAAAAAATAGATATAAAGTCTGAAGAAAAAAACGGTGTATTTATTAAATTATATAAAAAGTCTGTACTGTTGTTTAATTTTCTTTCCAATGTTTAAATAATTTCTTATTGTTTAAACGTCACTTTTGACTGGAATAAGGGGAAAAAATGCAGTTTGAAAAATTTTAAAAGTGTATCTTTAGCTTGTCTTATGTTGACACTTTTCATTACTTACCCATAATTTATTAACAATAGCCATTTGTTTAAACACTCTTTCAACAAAACAGTCAAAAATTTTACTTTTTCCAAGCAACATGAAATATTTAATTTAAATCAAAATTCAACATAAGTGATTACCTAATTGCCATCCCAGTGTATATCTTGCAAAGTCTGGAATCAACAATCGAGCATAGCACAAGAGCTCTTATACCATGTAAATAAAGGATTTCAAGTTTCATCGAGCAAAGCTGACGTACGAAGCATTACGTGGGAAGAGGGTTAAGTAGCGCTCTAACCTTTTCAAGAGGTATTCGTATGCGCTAAGTCGTCGAAAAACAAACATAAATGCTTGCAATAGGGCGTTTTCATACAAAGTGTAATTTTTCTGTCACCATGATTTTTTGGGTATACCTATACTTAAAATACAAGTTATATTGTATAAAAATTTACAGATAGACTCTCTGACATAAGAAGAAAAGCTCACAGTCACCAAAGAAACCCTCATGAGATTATACAACATATAATAGTTAAAATAAAATCTGAAAAATATACTTGTGTAACATTTAAGAAACCTGTATTATCATTGGGGATGATAATGACCGATACCGTTAAAATAGATTTTATTTACGTAATTTTATTTACGTAGAAATAGATATCGATCTAAAGATACCCCTCAAATTCAGAATTTTACGTTTTCATAAAAAAATTTTAAATCGAATTTTATCTATGAAAAAATACTTGTGTCACATTTGTCACAAGCTACAAATTAAATGCTTGGTATGCTCACAGATTTTCTGCGCAATGTTGGAAAATTCTGAAAAAAATCATGCTAGTTCAGTAGAGGATGGGCTAATTAAATTTCGTGGACCTGACCTTGTGTTTTGATTTCCAACTCAAAAAGAAAATCTCAAAGTCGTATCGCCGCTATTACGATTCAAATGTCCGCCTAACCTTTGTAGGCGTAGAAAGAGCTCGCAACTACCCAGGTAAAAAATCTTTCGAATTTTTATTATATTTAGGTGTCCAGCAGGCACCAGCTAAGGAAAAAAGATGTTCTCCTAAAATTATCAAAGTATCACGCATTCAAATATCGAAAATTTCGATTTTGTCGAAAAAATGTCCCCTCCGTTATCGTACTTTACTCTAAGACTTGATAAAGCACACTTCTTTATGCTTACGGAAATCGAACAGTATGATGGGCCGACAGCTTCCCATGCATTAAGTCAATATTGCAGGGTGCGCAAAAGTTATGTCCAATTTAAGGCTTAAATGTCCCCTCCAACATTTCAGCGAAAATGTTTCCTATAATTCTCGCAGCTGTGAAAATTGCGCGCATCACGATAGGATCAAATTTTTTCTTCACTGTCCTGTATTTCGGTGACCGTATAACGTCTCCGAAAGGGAAATTGATGTGTTTCAAAAATAAGGGGGTTTTTATAAAATAAAAAAATAGTAACTTTTTTAATACATATATATCTCATAATATTACCTACTTACACCTAAAATGGGCAGTATCTTGAACATAAGACTAGAAATAACAACTCAAAATCATCTTCTGTTCTCCATGTACTTCGCTATAAAAAAATTGAATTGATTTCAAAAAATATATTTTCGTAACTCGTGCGCATGCTCAAAATAAGTGGCCTATCTGAAAAATAAATTTATTTATGCATGTGAACTTTGTGAATAAAGTTTTGAAGATGTGCTTCAAACTTTATTTTCAGCTTTTTTTGCCGAAAATGACACTTTTCGTGGAAATGCCCATCTGCGAGTTAATGAAAGCTGAATGGACTTTTTCACAAACAATGATGGTTCTTCAACGACTCTTGTTTCCTAGAAAACTCCACCATTAGTTAATAATTTGTTAGCCCTCATATTATTTATAAGCAAATTAAATATACGAATGTAAAATTAAGGTATATGCGAATATTATTTTAATTTCTTTTTCGCTATAATCTGCCTGTAAATGCCGTATGAGATATGGTCATTTGTAAATCATTGTTCACTTATAAGAATTTTCGTTGTTTTATACAAGTTTATACAAGTTTTACAATAAGATTAGGGGCCGTTCATGTGTCTAATAATTTTGATGTTAATTCATTTCTGTCTACTGGTCTAGAATCAATATTTTTTTAATATTGATTTTTTTAATTGTGAAAGAAATGCTGGGATCCGAACCAAGATTCAGAACACAATTTTAAACAATCAATATTTAAAAAATATTGATTCTAGACCAGTAGACAAAAGAATAAACATCAAAATTATTAACGAAATTCACCTGGTCAAAAACCTTAACATTGAAAATAAATATAACTTTCATGTTTAGAAATTAAATCTCACAAGTATAAGGAATGACATTAGAATTCAACTTGTAGGGGGTGTGAAGAAAATAATCTTGACTCTCCGTAGCTTAGTGGGTAAAAGCATCAGACCGGAAATCTGAAAGACCTGGGTTCCGATCCCGGCTCAGCAAGAGAGCATTTTTTCACAATTTAAAAAAATCTATATTCAGGAAATATTGATTCTAGACCAGTAGGAAAAATGAATTAACATCAAAATTATTAACGACATTGACCTGGTAAAAAACGTTAACATAAAAAAGCATGAAAAAAAAATTAAAGCAAATTAGCCAATGAAATCGAAGACAAAGTTTTGACTTAAAAGAGGTGGGGTTTTTTTGTTTTCGTGACGTCGCTCGGGGGGGGGGGGGTTCTACCTTTGTGTGATGATCTGTAATGAAGAATAGGTGGGGTGGAAAAAGTATATATATATATATATATATATATATATATATATAGCTTGATGTAATTTTTAAACTTGATGTAATTTTGTTACATCACTGATTTTTTTTAGATTTCGGCTACTTATTTGCATTTGTATTGATTTTATCGGGTTTACAATTAATTGTATAGATTGTCGATAGTATCACTAATTAGGGTGCATTTAAATGAGACGAGGATCTACTATTTTAATAAAAATTATGTTCTTATTCTAGAACGTTATTTATTGAACTTTTATATTGTGTGAAAATAAGTAGAAACCGTTACTTTATTATTCTTTATGAAGTCAAATGACTCATAAAGAAGATAGTTAAACCTTTCCTTTAATACATTCTAATTTCTCTTTGATTATCTTACAATCAACCTTGTATTATTCCTTTGAAGGTTTGATATTATTATATTATTATATTTAAGTATTAGTCCCAAATACCACCCTTGTTCAAACTTAAATGCAACACACATATTGACTGCCCAAAGTTCTACTCCAACTTTGCTAACTTTTTTATATGAATCGAAAGTCAGACTGTAGTTGCCATAAAAACTCGTTCGTTTGCATTTTATAAATTGTTCACTTAACAAGTCAAATCGGTGAAATGATATTATTCCAGAAAGAGTATATGGTGATCTATTTAGAAGTTTTATAATCATTTCCACTTCACTTTTATGAACAAGAATGGAGAAAATGGCCCAAACGCGACTTGAAAAATAAAAATATATTCATGCAATGCCACAAATTTAGTTATTTGTTTAATAAAATTTCTTCTTAAACTTTCGTTTGTCGCTTCCCGTTTAAGCGTACTACCAATTCCACCACACAGAGACTTTTCATGACATGACGCAAAAAGTGCCATCATTTTTTAAAGTCAATTTTCTTCATGTTCATACAGTTAACACAGGTTCACACCTCCAGCGTTACGCTGATGCTAAAGTTAGATACACATTACAAATACTATAGAAAAAGTGTTGAGATGGAGAAGGGGATGGGGGGGGGAGTTCTCAGAAGAAAGCGTTCCGTATTTTTTCAACAGCCCCAGGAGATAGGCGACAGGGTGTCAGGGATTAGAAGGGACCTGATGGGAGCAAAAGAGAGAAAGAAAGAAAAGAAATCGTGGAGAGGGAGACGTTTCGAAAATATTCGAAACACAGGGTGCTGGACCGGGAGGGAAAAATAATTTTAGCCTATTAGGGGAGGTGGATTGCTTTACTTTCAATAGAAATATGAAGGGATATGATGAAGGGGAAGTGATGTTTATAGGTAAAGAAGAGACAGTGATAGATTATATTCTTGCAGAAGAAAAAATAAGGAAGGGAATCGATAAAGTGGTAGTAGGGAATGAAATAGGCTCGGAACAATTCCCGATAATAGCGACACTGAAATGCTAACGATGGAATCGAGATAACCGAAAGAAGGTAGACACTGTAGAAAGGAAAGTAAAAATCTGTTAATGAGGGGAGGATAAGTTGCGCGAATTTAGGGAAAGAATGGAGAAGGAGATGATTAGGGGCTCGAAAGAAGAAGTGGACACGCGCCTATAAAAACTAAAAGAACTAACAGAGAAGATAAAAGAAGTAATGCCAAGGGAAGAGGGGGTGGAATGAAGAGGGGCTGGTGGGTGGTCGACTGTAAGGGAATAAAGAGAGAAAGAAGGAATATATGAAAAAATAGCGAAAAGCGGAGATAGAGAACAGGAATATAATAAGAGAAAGAGACAACATAAAATAGTATTGAACGATAAAAGGCAGTTTGAGAAAAGTAGGTATATGGGAGAGGTGGCAAAAGTGATAAGAAAAGGGAGGGAATGAGGGGTCACCAATATTGAAAGAGACGGAAGGAATGAGTGGACGGATAAGGGTGAGCATAGGGGAATAATGAGATTTTGTGGAGCGGAAAGGGACGCAGGCAATAGTGCCCGCTGAGTCCTCTACTGCCCAGCCTGTTATTAAAGAAGAAAGGAAAAAGTGGAACGTTACTGGTAAAATAGTAAGGTAAATTCCTTAGCGTACGCAGACGATGTAGTCTTACTAGCGGAAAACGAGAGAGGGATGAGTTTGATGATGAGAGCGTTCGAGGACTAAGTGAGAATGAAAGACTTGCGGGAAAACGTAAATAAGACGAAGATGATGTGTTTAAGGAAGAGAAGGACAAAAGGTGAATATGCATGGAAGATGTACAGAGAGACGGTGGAACAGGTGGAGGTTTGGACAAGGATAGAATGTGCGAGCAAAGTAATGGGCAGGTGTGGGGTATGGGTAAAAGAAGGTTTACGGAAGACTGAAGGATAAGAGTGTGGATGTTTGATGCTTTAGTGTAATCAGTATTAAGTGACGGAGTAAAGATCTGGGGATTGAAGGAGTGCAAGATAGTGAAAAGTTTGCGAGAGAGATTCCTGAGATGGGCAGTGGGCGTGAGCTGGAGCTGTCTAAGATTTATGTTGGGGGGGAAACTAGATAGAGGATTAGATAATTAAATAATTAATTAATTATTAACTAGATAGAGCATGGAACTTTGAGGAAAAGCTGAAAAGGGAAGAGGGAAGCAGGATAGCACAAGCTTGTCTATGGGAAATAGTAAACAAAGAGACAAGCGGTAACACGGGAAAATCAAGGTTGAGGAAGACAGACAACAGAGGAAGAAAGAATGTGGTATATGGGCGCATATCAGAGTATGGAAAGAATCAACCAGAATATCTGAGAAAGGTTAAAGTGGAGAGTAAGTGGAACAACAGTATACGTATGATGTCGTGAAAAAGTGCAATAAATTTAATTAATTGAATTCTCGATTAGCTAATAAAATATGTTTATCTTATATTCATAAAGTTATAATTACAGAAAATGAAGAATGCGTAATAGTAAATGAAAACGATCTTATTACAGTTTGTCACGAATGGCCTCAGTTGAATAATATTAAGGGAGTGGGTGAAGAGAGTTATTTCCTTAATGAAGGCAAAGGTGAAACTTTTTTATTTCCATATGTGGTTCTTTAAATTATCTACAATTTTTCATTTTATAACCTTTGCTAAAGAATGTTAGGGATTCTCAAACAAAAGAAATGAATTTAATGTTTCATAGGAGAATATGAGATTTCTAATAAGTCAAGGGGGTTATCCCCGTGATATGGTATTTGACTTCCAAAAAATTTGAGAAAAATTTACAGTCGCATTTTCACCAAATGAAGGCTCTTTGGTGGTGTCCCCTCATATTAAAAAGAAGCGATTTTTCATTTCAGTCACCATAAACTACTGATATAGTCTCTATCCGTTCACAAATTCTCAGAAGTTCAATTTTTTTATTCTCAGATTCAATGCCAGTTAAATTAATGCTACGAGATTGTATGCATATATTCTATATATAAAAGCAAATCACTTTTTGAAGTGAAGTTCTCTGTTCACTATTCTAGACAGTATTTTGTAGCTACAAAGGGGTAACCGATCCTCTTCAAGTCCTAACTCTTTACTGCAGTGGAGTAATCGAGGATAATCCCTAGGATTGGACCCGAGCTTAACCTATGCTAATCGCGCTAAACCGCCTTACCGGGACTCGGCCAGACTGTAGCCATGCGCAAGATACATAGATTACAATCCAGTTTAATTGAGTTAGCCGTTAATAGCTGGAAGCATACACCTAGAGGCAACCCCCCCCCCCCCCTAGAATTTCTCAGGAAGAGGAAACTTTATTCCTAGTCGAGTAACATCACTTGGTGAAAGCGATAAGTATGGTCGTCTTTTGGATCAACGACTTTAAGGTATTCTAGTCCTTTTTTTAAACTGTTGCTATTTTTATTTACATTAATTATTTCTTTTATGAAATTTCAGCTAGGGCGCGCGACTGTTGGATCTCGCGCTTCGCGCTTGATTATGTATTCACCTCGCGCTACGCGCTCGGGGGTATTTACATCGCGCTTTACGCTCGGCTCCTCTAGATTTTTGAACTTCGTGTTCGACTTGGATGAAAATAAAAAGTATGTTTGGAAATATTATAAAATTATAAAAACCTCTACATATTAAGTGATTGTTAAATTTGTTTTTATTTTAGACTGAAAAGGAACTTTATTTACTCAAGGTTCTATCGACCTTAAGGAACACATTCTCATCCAGACACTCGCGCTTCGCGCTCGATATTTGATTTGAAAATCATTTGAACCTTGCGTTTCACGCTCGGTTCTGTGCACCGTATGATAGAAACAAAAAAGTTTGAGCCCACTTACGGCGTGCGATTTGGTCGTCGCGCTTCGCGCTCCGAAATACATGAGATACATACGCGCATCAAATCCACTATTTGATTTCAAATTAAAAGTAATGATATAATTTAGGCGACAAATTTTATTAGTTAACATTTTATTTTAGCTTGTGCCGTTTATCAAAAAAGTTAATTTTTTTCATTTTGAATATATTCTTACAACAAAAATTGATTACAGGTTTGTAAGTCTTTCTTGAATGCACAATTTTTGTTCATTTATCTGTTTTCGTACCTTGCATTGTTTTCAAAAATTTGATTTTTTTTACTGTCAATGTTATTTTCAGGAATAAAACCAAAACTACGCATCCTATCAAAACATGATTCACAACAAATTTGTACCTTTTTCTGTGATGAACAAATTTTGTTTCGATCATTTTTTTTTCGTAGCTGGTGTTATTCGTCTAAAAATTTGATTTTTCTATTTTCAATGCTGTTTTTTACAAATAAAACAAAAACTACGTATCAAATCAAAAAGTGATTAATGAAAAATTTGTAGATCTTTTTTAGGTGCACAATTTTGGTGAGATGATCTTTTCTCGTATCTTGCATAGTTTGACAGCAAAATGGAATTTTTGATTTTTGATTATTTTTTTGTGCGATCAAAATTTGAATTTTTTATTTTTCAAAAAATTCACAAAGTTGTTATGAAAATATTATAGGGTGTTCAAGAAGCAATGTTTTTCTCCTCTTGACTTTTTTTTTCATATCGTGCGTTTTTCGGCTTAAAATGTTCATTTTCGTTTGTTTTTGGGAATTTTGAAAATACTATAACTCCAGTAATTTTTTTTATCACGAAAAGTCATAAGAATATTTTGTTCGTCATTTTGCGTACTACTAATAACCGTACATAGAATTTTCAAATCTTGAAAAAAAGTGGTCTCAAAAATTTTCAAAATGTGCTCACTTATTGAATTTTCATCCAAAATAGCTGGTTAACGAGCTCGTTCTCTCTTTTTAGGCCATAAAAAAGTGTGCCAAAGCTCAATCAAATCTGATAATTTTTTCGAAAGTTATCGTGGCTACAGACAGACAGACTGCAGACAGACAGATAAAATACACCTTGATAAAAATCGTTTTTTCTAGCTCAGGGGGTCTCAAAACGTGGAGATTTGATGAAAACCGACTATGTCAAATTTTACATAAAACCAATACCTTCTCATTAGAATGAGAATGTAAAAATGTTCTATTCCTTAAATACATCACACTTGAAAAAGTCTAATCGAAAAGAAAGCGTTTTTTTTAATACTCCCTGTGGTATGCATTTGATTCTTAATAGGTGATAAATGAGTTGCTGAATATACAGTATATACTGAATATACTGAATATACAGAATATGCTGCACATACAGTAACGAGCATCTGTATGAATTTTTATGTAAAGATATTGGGAAAAACGTTAATCTTGATCACTTGAGAGCTACATTCGTTTATACGGATGAGAAAAAACTGTTTTTAGCTTCAACTCCAACTTTCATTCAGTATCGAATGGAGTCTTTAAAGATTAGAAAACCGTGAAATAAATCCATCCTTTCTCAAATCCAATAGTCGAATTAGTCCCTTTTCTTCGAAACAATTCCTCCCTTTTTCTGATTTCTCTATACATTTTTTCTCTGTCATCCGTTCACCAGGATTCAAAAAGCCTCGTTTTAAGTTGATTCCAAATCTTTTTCGAAAATCAGCAAGAGGGTTTTATTGGTGGGGAGAATTAGACTCTTGAGGGAGAAAAGGCAGGGGGATAGGTCACTTAAACTCCTGGTGCTTGATGAAATTTTTTATTTGCTAGAACGCAAAGAACTTTCCCAGTGTATGATATTTCCCGAAAAAAAGTTACATCTAAGTTTCAGCCAAATCGGTTATAATTAAGACGTGCCATATTGGCCCTGAAATTCCCAAAAACACTGGCAAATTTTTGTTTTCGGAAAAATGTGATTGACGCTTCAGTGTTTAAAATTACTATGCTGAATATTATCAGCTACTTTAATTTGAATGTTGTCCTCCCCTCCTCCATGGCGCCCCAAAAAATGACCTACTAAACTGAAATTTACGATTTCGCGCAAATTGACACAAATGTACCTTTTTACGATTGATCGGGCAATTAATTATTCTTGTAACGCCTAATAATGGTTTCAAACATTTTCAATTTCTTTAAACATTTGATTGCTTTTTACTTGTAACTTTTTCTGAAAATGGGTAGAAAATTCTAGTTTTCGTAAAACTTGGTTAACTATGTCGCTTATGATTGCATAGTTCCGTGATTCAAAATTCCAGTCCCATTTATTAACAAATTCTCATGTGCTTTTTCTCATTTTTGTTGGTATTAACAATTAATTCTCCAATAAATCTTAAGAATTGATTTTTCTGCAATTAATGGAGCCATCCGAATTGTTATGAAAAATATTTTCTTTCAAGACTTTTTCGGAATATCTTATGTTTAACCAGTTGATTACTACATACTTGTAACTTTCGAAGAAAGAAACGCAGAAAGTTCTGTATTTTCTAAAGTTCAGTGAATCTTGATTTCAGTGTTCCAAACCATAAACCATGCCAAAAACTGTAAATATTAAATAGCCAAAAAATTCCTTTAAAAAATGTTCACACATACCCGAGATATAGTTAACAGTATAGTAGGAAGTTTAGTTGAATATTATATTTTCATCAGAGAAGGTATTAGATTTGTGTAAAATTTGACTACCCCCCCAGTTTCTGTCAAATATCCAGGTTTTTAGAACCTCTGAACCCGAAAAACCGGTTTTTACGAGTGAGCATTTTTGTATGTATGACTGTATATATGGCTGTATGCATGTATGTATATATTGCTGTGAGCACGATACTTTTGAAAAAATTAATCTATTAGATTGGCCATTGGTACACTCCTTAAGTGCCCTTAAAATTTTTTTTAAATTTCTGAGACCACTTTTTTTAAGATTTAAAAATTCTATGTACGGCTATTCGTAGTATTTGAAAAGACGAACAATTTATCCTTATTACATTTTCGATAAAAAAAAAGTAATCATAGTTATAGCATTCACAAAATTCAAAAAAACAAACGAAAATGAAAATTTTAAGCCAAACAACGCACGATATGAAAAAAAGTTAAGAAAACGCAAACGTTGCGTTTTGAACACCCTGCAAGATTGCCATAACAGCTTCTCGAATTTTCTTGAAAAATCGAAAATTCAAATCTTGATCACACAAAAAAATAATGAAAAATCAAAATTTTCATTTTGCGTTCAAACTATGCGAGATACGAAAAAAGATGAATAAACAAAAATTGTGCATCCAAAAAAGATATAAATATAGTCTCAAAACTTATCTTAAAAAGTACAATCTCCATCACCTCCATTACCTCCAATTGCAATCGTAGATAATGAGACGGGTTTTCTCCAATCGATTGGAGAAAAAACGTTTCATTACTCATTCCTCTGAAACACAAAAACAAATTAGGAAATTTCGTCAAAAAATAAGTAAAAGTCAACGAAAACTTTTCGTATTTCAGTAAGCATCCGTTGTCATTACTACTACTAACTTACATACTTTGGAATACAACCAGATAAATGAACGATGAAATTTTAACCTAGAGCAGGGTGAAACAATTTGACGGAAAATTATTGAACCCCTTCTATTTTAGAACTTCAGGAACACTTCTTGTGTTGTTTTCCATTGTCGTAACATCCATTGTCGTAAAAACCTTTCTGGCTTGCCAGGGACAAGTCGGTTTCCGGACACCTCACAGATTAGGAGGGTTCGTTCCCTCTTTCTCAAAAGTCCATTTTTTTAGACCACACTACTATCGGTAGCAAGGCAACAGAAAAACTAAGTTCCAAGGGACTTTCTCAGTGCCTCAGGAAATGTCTGTCGACTAAGGCACGGATTGACAGCCGGAAGTCCATGTAAGATTTTGATTAAACTCAACGCATTGGCTGTTCTTCCCTCCCTCTTCTCATACGGTCCGTACCGTGCAGCTAGTAATTCATATAAAAACAGCTAACCTCTATTGGCAGTAATCGTGATAGCGGCCATTTTTTACTCACAGGGTAACCTCTTGATTTAAAATTAAAATCTATAGAAGTGAAAAAGTAAATTCCTAATTTTATCGTTCACCGATAATTGATTCCATTTATGTATTTTTACTATTACTTTAAATAGCAGCTCTAACCATCCAGATCTATTTAATACGTAAGAGACGCAATAATTGAGTAAAATTAAAAATATTCTTCACTTTATTTTATTTAATTTAGGTAAGTTACGATTGACTTTTTTCATATACGACGTAAAATGTATTTCAGTAGTTTGCCTTCATCTCTCATCCAGTGACAGGTATACTACTTTATCATTACGCGCGTTCAATTTCGGCCAGTATTATATGGTACTAAGTAATGTACTATTTCATCATACCTTTATCGAAAGATCGATTTTCAATACCTGTAGAGCGAAGCGAAAATGGCCGAACGCAGCCGAGTTTTCTTTTCATCCCTAGGGAGGAAAAGTGATGACGTAGCGGGATGAAAATAAATGAAACGGCTCGTGATTGGTCGAAAGCAGAATCTCTCTATTGTGACGCGATCGTTCGCTCTCTTGTTCCATCTCCGTCATAATCGTACGAGCGCTACAGCCAACTTCAAGTGATTACTCTAACCTCTTGTCTACTGTCAAAATATTATTGTCGATTATTGTCAGCCAAATGAATTCGGTTCGCGAACCTAAAAAATCGATCTCCGGTCGCAGGGCTATGATTGCAACAAGTGTTTCGACCCTAGTTGTGCAACATACTATTCCAGGGGAACGGGAAATTAGGAGTGAAATGCAGGGTGAGCGTAAGATCTACTCCACTCTCTCTTTCCGCTCATGTTTATATTATCCCACTCTTAAGAAATAGAAGGGTCTAGTCGTGGACCTCGAGGTAACAGAATTCAGGTGGCGAGCGGAGACTGAGTAGTGGGAGCGACCAGAGTGCTGGACATTGTTATATTCGAGCGGGCTGCGTGATCTCGTAGCTAGAGGAAGCAAAACGAGCAGGCAAGCACCGATTTGAGAAATCATTTTCTACCTGTGACTATCCACTAGCGGCCGTTCAATCCTACTCATAGGTAGGTACTTAATTTCAGGGAGCCACCCAAGAGCCACTCAGTTGATGATGTACCAGGCGGAGAAGTGTATTTGCGTTCGGAGGGCTCAGTAAAAAATATACAGGATGTCCACGCTGGGGCTTACCGAAAATGATGCAACCTGTCTTACACGCCAATGCTATTCTTATGGCCAGATATATTTTTGTAAAACAAAATATAAATCAAGCGACTAGCATGATAAACGGCTTTAAATTATTAATAAATTTGAATGAATTATAAAAAACAGTACCATACTTGTAATGCAAGAACAGTTTTGAGCAAAAAATAAATTATTTTCAATTATTGAAAGGCAATAACGACCAAATTTAGTATATCCACTCTTCAAGCATGATTGCACAATACCAGCATTCTCGATAGGCAACAATGGAAGACTCAATTCAGAAGAAGACATAATAATTCTTTTTGTCTGAG
This sequence comes from Andricus curvator, assembly GCA_932195095.1. Lineage (NCBI taxonomy): Eukaryota > Metazoa > Arthropoda > Insecta > Hymenoptera > Cynipidae > Andricus > Andricus curvator. The sequence continues at coordinate 47,831 of CAKNYM010050542.1, read as the reverse complement.
AATTTAGGCAAATTCATAAAGTTTAAGATACACCTCACCTGATTCAATGAGATTCATTTAAGAAAGAAATTTTTCTCATAGAAAATTATAGTATAGCAAAATAATGTTTCTTAAATATTTTGTTTACACTTCGGCGCTAGATCCGCATGGATCAGATATCACTAAAATAAAAAAATAGTCAAAGTAGGCGCCGAACGCCTACAAGGAAGGGTTTCGTAGCCTATTAAGACTTTAGTTTAAATCTTAACATAATCTTAAAACAAAATATTTCTTATTTTTGTAAAAAAATTGGATTACAAAAAATTTTGTTTGAAAAAAATTATGTAAAAAAATGTATGAAAATAAAATTAGAAAAAAAATGTTTGAAAAATTTTTATTTTGTCAATTTGTTACGTGGTAAATAAATGAATGTTAAATCTTTATAGAGAACTGAATTGCAGACAGCAATTCAGGACGTCTTTATTACTCTAAGGGAGACATGCCCAACTCGGGGAAATTTCCTTCGGGAACACATGTTCCGCGTCCACCACTCTTTCTCCTAGAGAGCGGGAGTGGTGGTAGACGCTTGCGAGAATCTCCCCTCTGTGACGTACGCTGAACCGTAGATACGAAATATCTTTCGGGGTGCTTGGGGGCAACTGACTTTTCAACATAAAATTTTAGTAGGAGCTAAAGTCTTAATTATTTTATTGCAGTATGTTTACATTTCTCTTTAATGAATGTAATAATTGAAAAGAGAAGTTCACAAAGTGTTTCTTTATTGTAGATTATTGAAGATTTCAATATCACAGTTTTGGTTGGCTGATACTTTTGAAACTCTAACAATATATTAACATTATGCAATAATATAATAATAATAATAATATATACTATACGTTTCTCTTCACGTTCTGTCATATGCAGGTGCCAAAATTGGAGAATGATCTACCGTAGCCTTTTTGAGTTTTGCGCTTATTCTTAATACATAAGTTGGGTGGACTGATGATATACAATACATGCTGGACTACTATTAGACCAAAGTTAAGAAGTTGTTCTTTCATATTTCATGAACCTAATAACAAATAATACTCGCTGGTATGACAAAGATAAGTTACATCGAAGCTTGCATAGAATATTTTGAATTAGGGAGCATCCATAAATTACGTAACGCTAAATTTAAAATTTTCGTGACCCACCCAGTCCTCTGTAACAGGACCGTAACACTTGACTACCACCCCACCCTCTCCACAGCATAACGTAACGCTTTTAAATTTTTTTGATATCTATACCAAACTTTTATTGCTTCAATCATTTATTAAAATAAAAAACAACTAAATAGCTAAATAGCTAAATAGCTAAATCACTTTTCTCTATAAAAAACCCATTTCTGGTGGAAATATTTGGGTCTGACCGCGCTTTACCAACATTTACCGTCATGACCGGTCAGGATTGGTCATGACTGTGAAATACCGAGCAGCGCCCATCACTAGTCATGAGTCACGGACAGAGAGTAACGAAAGTAAATGGAAAGAAATTTACTTCTGGGAGAATCAAAGATAAAACGTAATTTTTTTAGCGTTACGTAACGTTTTGCCAAAAGATCACCCTATCCGGAGTAACACTAGCATAACATCGGCTCTCTGACCCACCCACCCTTAAAAGCGTTACGTAATTTATGGATGCTCCCTTATTGATTCTTCTTAGTTCACCGCCGAATGTCACATAATCCGCAGATTTCCGGCGCTTGAAGTTACTTTTGAATATTATATTTATTACATATAATATTTAATTAAACGATGGCCCAATGGTAGTGGTGGGGAAAAGGGTCATGCAAGGTCACGCGCTTGTGACACCCCCTTTACTAGACAATTTTCGGTTCTCCAAAATCTACAATTTTACCCTTCTAGGATTGATTGTGATACCTGGTTCGAGTTGAGGTTAATCGCTTGCCGCCTAAGTTACTACATACATGCGATTGTACGTCGTTTTTTTTTGTTTATACAAAATAATTTGAGTTTGTTTGGCTCTTGATATTCGTAAATAATGTCATAAGTTACATTTATCGTATGTTTGTTCATTCTCTAAATGCCTGGATAATTCTAATTTGTCGTAAACGTTATAAGTCTGGCAATTTTCTCCACTAATCAGAGCGCTAATTTTGACAATTATATTTTGTACGTATCCTCAAATAAAATGTGTGTATTAATATCTAGTCTATTTTGTCTGAAACATAAAACGGCATAACTTGATCTATGTGCATCCTCGTAATTTTGCTCTTATAGTTTATGATCAAGTTGTTTTTATTTAGTAGTCGTATTATTGTGCCTGGGCCTTTCCAACTAGGATCCAATTTGTTTAAAATGTTATTATTTTCCATGTAATCCAATCTTCTTTTAGAATTCTCTTGTTGTAGCTGGATCCTCTCCTTAGCCTTTTGTATGTATTTCTCATGTTTAGCTTTCCATTTCCATATCAGGTGGCTGTAGGTGAGTGTGGGTGATCCGGCTAGTGTCGAGGAAAGTTTTGGGTCTCTTACAAAGGAAATCTCGAAGGGTGAGAGTCCTGTTGTCTCGTTCCTGGTAGTATTTATCGCGAAATTCATGAACTTAATGTTTTCATCCCACTCGTTATTATTTTCTGCCATGGAAGTTTTAATCATATTTTTTAATGTTGAATGCATTCGTTCTATATTTCCGTTTGCTTGAGGATGAAATGCAGTAGTTTTAATGTGCTTAATTTTGAACAGCTTATCAAACTGCTCCACTAGTTCTGACAAGAAGTTCTGTTCTTTATCAGTCAGAATGACCTGTGGTACCCCAAACACGTTGATGTAATAATAGATTTAATGCTTTCACGATGATTCATTATCATAAAGTTGAAATTTGAAGCTTTTTCGAGCTTCAATCGTGTGCAAAACTACGAATCTTGCCGACGTCTCGTGAACATTGCAGTCCACTTCTTCAGGGCTGACCTGAAACTGAAGTTTCAGGTTATGTTGTTCTTATATGTGTTCTCTACGATGCCTGTGATAGGCCAGAGCGCCCCGTGGTGGGGACTGATCGAACTTAATTGGCCACAAGTCTTTTTTTTTTAAACGCGGGAAGACGGAAAGCCAAATCGGATTGGTATTGTTTTAAGATTTTTTTTAAGATTGCTTCTCTGTGTTTTCTTGAAAACTTTGTATGTTTTTGCGATGACGGTTGTTTAGTCAAATGGAATGCTCTGTCCCGTTTCGATATGATGCTCAGCTAGTGCTGATTGCATGAAATGTTTTAGCCTGACTATACTCTCATGTTCCTTTACACGTTGGCTCACCGCTCTCCCGATTTCTTCAATATAGACTTTGCCACAAGAACAAGGGATTTTATATACTCCCGGATCACTGAGAGGTGCCTTTTTATCTTTAGTGTTTTTAATTCTTTGGAATGTGGCTGGTGCATTTTTTAGACCGAAAGTCATACGATTCTATTCGTTGTGGCCTTGAGATGTTGAAAATGCAGTATATTTTTTGGATGCCTCGTTCATTGGAATTTGGTGGAAACCCGCACTCATATCAAAACCAGAGAAAAACTTCGTTTGTCCCAATTGGTCAAGAATATCATCGGTAGCAGGTAAGGGATACGCGTCTTGGTCGGTATCCTCATTAATGTGTCTGTAGTCGATGACCATTCTCAGTTTGTTTCCTTTTTTGAGTACTACCCAATGTGGAAAGTTAAACGGAGATTGTGAATGTCTTATGATTCCTTTTTTTTAAATTCCTGCGTGTGCTTCAAGGTGAATTCTCTGTGGACTTCTGGTAACTTATGTGATCTCAGATTCACTATTTTTCCTGAATTAAGCGTAATTTCGTGCTCCGTCAGTTGTGTGCATGGTATTGAGTCTCCAGGTAGTGTAAAGACCTCATTATATGTTGTAACAATTTTGTTAATTTCTTGTCGAATCGAAGGTTCTATGTGATTCAAATGCATAATTTTCTGAAGTTCTAAAATTCTATTAGTGTGTGCCTTTCAAGCCTGTGGTACATTCAATCCCTTATTTTGTGAGTCTTGTCTCGAGACTCTATATTGAGGATTTTTTCGTAGTTTATTTAATCTGAAATTTTTAACGGGGTTGATTCGTATTTATAAATTGGTACCCATAATTCTTCTTGACGTATAGAGTAAGCGCCATCTTGAATATGTTTATTTCCTTCAATCCATACGTTTGAAATCGTATCCTTGACTTGGATAATGCATACTTCCTCTGATTTATTTCTTACATAGTGCCCGTCTTTGTGAAGGGGTCCCATAGTGGGGACTGGTCGAACTTGATTGGCCAATCAAGTCTTTGAAAAAAAAACAAAAAAAACCGGAAGGACGGAAAGCCAAATCGGATTGGTATTATATCCATTGTCCCTATTGATATAATTAGGGTGTTTCAAGATTTCGATTATTTTTCTATGTTTTCTTGGAAAAATATTGTACGTTTTTGCGATGACGGTTGTTCTGTCAAATAAAATGCTATGTCCTCTTTCGATATGATGCTCAGCTAGTGCTGATTGTGTGAAATTTTCTAGCCTGACATTACTCTCATTTCCCTTTGAACGTTGAATCACCGCTCTCCCGGTTTCTTCAATATAGACTTTGCCATAAGAACAAGGGATTTTATATACTCCCGGATCACTGAGAGGTGCCTTTTTATCTGTAGAGTTGTTTAGAAGTTGTCCTATTTTCTCAGGCGGTTTAAATATGGTTTGGATGTTGTGTTTGTTGAGAATTCTTCCTATTCGTTCTGAGATACCTTGAATGTAGGATAGGATGATGGCCGTTTTTCTCTCTCTTTCTTTAGTAGGTTGTGTTGACTTGTTTCATTGATTGTATTTTATTATTGCTTCATCAATTTGTTCGTTTGTGTAATCGTTTTGTATTAGGATTTGTTTAACGTTTTGTAATTCCTTTTGTAAGTTATCTTTATTTGTTATGGAGACAGCTCTGTATACAAGGGAGTTGATGACCGCTTGCTTTTGAGATGGGTGGTGGTGGGCAGAGGCATGTAGGCATATGTTTGTATGGGTGGGTTTTCTGTAAAATTCATGTCCTGATGTGTTATCAGATATTTTGTAAACTAGTACGTCTACGAAAGGCATTTATTATAATGAATCATCATGAAAGCATTAAATTTATTAGGCTGTATATTGTTCCGTCTTGTCATTTTCCTCGTATAGATAGGAGTTTTTCGCATATGCTTGATATTCTGCCCGTTCCTCATGGGCCTCTTGCTCCTCTATTTCTTCATGAGTCATTTCTTGTTGGTATAAATAGTTTGTGTTTTCCTCCTGAATGTTGCTCTCTGGGTTGGGTGGTTTTCGGGGAATGTCGCTGGTGTGAATTATGATTCAACTTGCAGATTCTGATAACTAGAATTGAGTCTTTGAATTTAAAATCAATTAAAAACAATATAAATAAATCGTTAAATCAGTAAATAATTGCTTGTGATTTGCAATAAAAATGCAACGTCATAAATGCCCACCCCTTATAGAAGGCCTGAAAGGTCTTTAACTAAGAGTGATCATGAAAAGGAAAAATCTAATTTAACTGAATTCGAGCATTTCGAAAAATATAATTCAAAATTGCATGAGTTGAGACGACTCGAACCAGCGATCGCATTTGTAAGAGTACAGAGGGGGCCAACTGAGCTACGGAACTCTTTAATAGATATTTACAACGGATCCTGTACAACTAGAACGTTGGTTATACTTTAAGAATTTGATTGCATAGGCTAGCATTTAACTGTATTTGTGCTGGCGAATTTAGGGGAATTGGAGTTCAACTTCAAGCCGGGAATCAAACTGAATCGGCTGACACTAATATTAACTTGTGCTGCTGCATACACACGAATTGGCTCCCCTAAACATTTTTTGCTATATTCAGGTGAATAGGAAATTTGGGGATTATATTCGCTTTTACAAATTTTGATCTTTTAGTATATTGAATATCACTCCATGAAGTAATTATGAAAACTAAATTCAATCCAAGTCCAAAAATTACTGTTTTTATAAAATAGTTGTTACTCTATTATCTGGGAAAGCGCAACCAAAAAAATAGATGATAAATGTTTTGACGGCATGATAAATGCCTGGAATATTTGGTCGATAACCCTAATTAAATTAAGGTTTAATTAAATTAAGTTTTAATTGAATTAATACAAATTTGATCGATAATCTTAAAACAAAACGTGTTCTAAACACACAGATTCATTCTATTTAGAGACGGTCTATCAAACAGATGTTCTCACTTATTGGCAGATACCTGTGCGCGTATTTCGCGCCTAGCAGAATGTCAACGAATAAGAGATTATACCACAATTATTTTTACTAAAAAAAACTCTTACTACTTGCTGCATATGTTTAAAGGTAACTTTTGGAATCCATAAAATATCAAAGAATCCAACAAATAATTTGTCACTAAGATTATTTATACGTAAAAAATTTGATGTAAAATAATGTGTGTTTTATTGATATAACAGATTTCAAGTTTCATTTTCTTAAGAAGAAATGTGTACATCCATGTGAAAAGAGCACATTATGTCGGAATTAAATATGAACTATTGTAACGCTAGGATTTTTAACTTAATTTTATTGTAGCAGCATTCAACTTCGGCACCACGTTTTATATTTTCATCATGCCGATCATAACCTTAATCATTCTCAAAATATTTCCAGGGCGCCAAGTCTTTCTTGGAGTCAGCAAAACTCAAAATACCTAATAACCTCAACCAATTATATTATGAAACGTAATGTACTGGAACAATGTCCGACTAGCTTGTTATCAGAAATTGGTATAGGGGGAAGTTCGCAAGGAAGAGGTTTCTTATTCTAGAAATGAATACGAATTGGCTTAATCATATAATATTAAACATTTAGTAAAATCAAATTGAATGGTTTTAGAATAAATATCATTCAGAATAATTTTACTATAACAATTTTACATAATCCTATTCTAAAACCAAATTCACATAAAATGAATAATTAGGATTCTACATAGTATGTACAAGGCTTGCAATAGCAAATAGTTTCTAACTAATTTAATGCTCAGTACGTTTAGTGTTTCAAGATCCGGCAAAATATCTTAAACACTCTTGAATTAGGGTAACGTAATAATAGGGATAAGAATGCATATTTTCAATACTCTTAAATTAGGGTAACGTAATACTGAGTATCGAAAAAATCTGTTCAATACTCTTGAATTACTGTAAAGTGAGATTGGGAATCTGCAAATACATTATATGAAGGACTGACATTCAAAAGTACCTAACAGACAAAAATGTTGAAATTCTTTCTTTTTTTACATTTTTGTAATGTCTAATCATATTTCCTTCAAACTTCGATAGTCAAATTCTAAAATAACTTTTAGATTTTTTGATAAAAATCCTTAAAAACGGTAGAAAACCTAACCCGAAGGGTCAGGTGCATTTAAAACAACCTAAGCCCAAGTGACGTCTTATGAAAAATTGTGCTTTTTTTATTCGGCCGATGTTTTATGAAAAAATTCGACTTGCGACGAAATCTCTTGGACTAGAGTAATACTACATGCTTACGGTAAGATACTTTCATTCGCTGTTTGCCAAAAATACGCGTCAGCTAGACGATGTGGTTTTTTGTGTTGAAATCGTCAAGGACGCTCTACTACATTTGCAAAGGTAGTGCATGATTGTTTGCAAACATCCAAAAATTGCAACTTGGGCGATATTTCATGGGGTATTACAAATGAATTGATATAACTTTTATGTGTGTTTGTTGACAGTTGCTGGAAAATGGTTATCAAACAAAAAGTTCGTTATGAAGCTCGAAGCCAAGGGCGCGAGTAAACGACGCGAATGAGTTCCGAGATATTCTCACATGTTATGAATTTCCATGAAATTTAAAAATGTACAAGAATTTCTTGTATTTATATCAATTTTTATAGTTTTTGTAAAATTTACAATATACTTGATAGTTTTTAAAACTTTAATAAGATATATCTATGAATTTCTTAAGTAATAGATTTCCGTTATTTTCACGAATTTTTTAACTTTCAATGAATCCCTGAAGTTCTTACAAATTTTCAAGATTTACATAAACTTCCGCATTTTTCATGAATTTGTAACAATAAAGTACTTATGTAATACCTTACATGAATTTCCGCAGTACTTTCGCGCTGCGGAAAAGCAGCGAGAAAGTGAACGTGGCGCACGGGGTTAGGTCGTTTTGAATGCAACTGACCACTGGGGTTACGTACTTGTAAAATTTAGAGGCCAATCATTATTAGCCAATTACAAATTGTATCACAAAACTTCATAGTAATGTTTTTTGGGTGGTAAGCTATCAGTTTCTTAATTTGAATGGATAAAATTCTGAGAATAAGCAAAACAGGAGTGCTTTTTCACCGCCATGAAAAATTTGGAAAATGTGGGTTAGGTATTTTTGAATGTCAGTCCTTCATATATTATTTAGTAATACCCACAATTTGACCTTTCTCAATGCAAGATATTTTCTCTAGAAAATTCACTAAAACAATTCGAGTAAAAACCTCACGACTACGTGTTTCATTAAAAATTCTCAAAAGCCTAACATTATGTTTCGGAATACTTATTTCAAAATCTTCAAAATGTTCTCACAAATTCTCAACTCATTTTCAACTAAAAAATCATGACGGTAAACTGGAACACGTATCTGAAGGTTTCGCTACTTTGGTTAAATGTAAAATGATTATCAGTTGATAACATTTATAATTGTCCCGACTTCAACATTTCCTTGGAGTCTCGGCAATCCTCTGGTGGAAATTGGAAACATGGGTAAGACTTCCGAGACGGCAAAGGAAGTGTCCTTCCTCTCCTACATTGTCATGCTCTCCTCGAGCACAATAAAATATTCAGAACAGTCCTTTTCAAAGTTTCAGGATCTGATCTGGAACCGAACTCAAGCCAGGTTTGAAATTTGGGCCTGAGCAACACAGGTTCCACCCTAAAGGTTGAAATCGAAGACCGAAGCCTTCTCGCAACGAGGTTTAGGTTGAATTCTATTCCTAGTGGGGAAGCCTTGAAGATACTTCTGAAGCCTTATCTGGGAAATCCAAAATCTTGCTGGAATTTAAACGTTGATTTTCCCCCTCGACGTTTAAATTTCATCAACGTCAGTAGCTTTTAAGATTGGAGAAAAATCTTAAATAAGATACACGAGAAGGGTCCGCACATCTCGGTAGTGTAGGGTTTTATCCACTAAAAAAAATCATCCTTTCCTTCTTGACAGGGTTAACCTTGGAGCTGCTTTTGCTTTGCTTCAGGGGGGGGGGTCGCCTTATATGGCTCCAGCTTTCTTCTCTTAACTTCTTTCGTTGAAAAACCTAGGTTATGTCCCAACTAAAATGTACGCATCGTCCTCAGTAGCGCGACGATGTTGCTCAAGGGGCTCGTCGACCTTTGACACCTTGTTTGGATATGGTCGTTTGTCACTGTGAATTCTTAGGCTTATAATGCACGCCTTTTTTTTCTTTTTTTCTGCCACACGGAGAAAAAAACCACACTGTTATAGTAGACTGAGCTCTTAATATTACAGCATGGAACTTCATGTGCGAAATTGGTATGAATTTCTATCAATATTGGCATCAGGTTAGACATTTTTAGCATTAAATGTCCTATACCATAAAAGAATCAAGTGCATGCCGTTATTGCTGGAGTCACATGCCCTTAGAGCAGTTGTGCCTTGCGAAAATAGCTCGAACTTCGCCTTGCGACGGTTGTAAGAAAACTCATCCTATTAGAGTATGAGTACTCTTACAAACGATATATTAGGTCACGCGCAAGCGCCGGTAGGCGTGGCCTAATATCTCGTTTGTAAGAGTACTCATACTCTAATAGGATGAGTTTTCTTACAA
>CAKNYM010050542.1:0-37862 GCA_932195095.1 Andricus curvator | reverse complement strand
TCGTTTGTAAGAGTACTCATACTCTAATAGGATGAGTTTTCTTACAACCGTCGCAAGGCGAAGTTCGAGCTATTTTCGCAAGGGATAACGGCTTTAAAAGCATGAAGCTTTGTACTTTTTTAGGATAAAAGGATTCCTGCTTAAAATGAATGAATTTTGTACCAAGATAGCAAGAATGAAACCTACGACAAAAGCATGACTAGTGCTCTTACTATTATAGGCATATTTTTTTCTCCGTGCAGTATAGTAATTTCTTTCTCCGTGGTTTCGATCGAGCTATGTGCTTAGTTGTGGCCGTCCATCTCCCTCGGTGATCGCTATTCTATTGTTGTTGCCACTTTTCCATAGAAAGAGAATTCTAGCTTCCTGTTTGGAAATGTGTTTGCCCACTTCTGCTGTTGTTTTAAATACCAGCTTTTTCTCTTGGGCCACCATGTCGATCTGTATTACCTCTGCCATCCTTCTATATCTTTTCTGCATCAGAGCATCTGCCAAAATCTCTGCTCCGTACAGCATTATGGCCTGCGTCACTATCATTAGGACTCGGCGTTTACTTGTTCTCAAGCCATGCACATTGACCATAGGCCTGCTTAGCGCCGTCCTCACTCTTGCTACTTTGTCCGCTGCCTAGCTTATCTGCTCCCAGAAGGAGAGCTCGTTGTCCATCCGGATTCCCAGGTATTTTATGGATGTCTTGGATGTAACCATCACCGGTGCTACCAGCATCAGTATCTCCGTAGGGATGTGCTTTTTTGTTATCAGCACTAGCTCAGTTTTCTTTGCAGCAAAGTTGAGCATGTGGTCTTTCATCCAATCGCTCGCGGGAGGCATGACTTGGTTCACCTTTCACTGGATTTTCTCCGTGGTTCTCGCTGCAGTTACCACTAGCATATCATCTGCGTATCCTGAGAGAAATGTGTGGCCAGGCATCTCTATTCGCAAGATGTCATCATGCGGCAAATTCCAGAGGTCTGGACCAAGAATCGAGCCCTGGGCTGCTCCGGCTGTAATTTGATTTCTTCTCGGGCCTTTTGTAGTGTCGTAGATAATGACTCTATCTAAGAGATAGCTTCTTACTACACATATAAGATAGTCTGGTACCTTGAAGCCTTCCAAAGCTTTGATTTTCTCCGTCCATCTGGCCGTATCAAAGGCGTTTTTCATATCAAGAGTTGCTAGTACAAAAAATTGTTTCGATGTACCAGCTTCCCTTTTCCACTGTTTGTATTGTTTTCAATACTTCTCGAATCAAATTTATTGTGAATCGCCCTTTTTGAAACCGTACTGCCTTTCGGAGAGATTACCCGCCGCTTGCACGGCAGCAAACAGTCGAGGCTTCAGTATCGTCTGTACAGTTTCCCAGTATTGTGCAACATGCACAAAGGTCTATATGCCGATGGGGTGATTGGGTCTTCTTTATCGGCACTGATGAGTCCCAGACGCTAAACTTTCCACTGTTCATCAAAGAGTCCAGCTCTGAGGCAGCTGTATAGCATGTTCAGTAGGATCTACGGACATGTGCAAGCTACTGCTTTCAGGGCTTCTTGTGGGATTCCTGCCGGTCCTGCAGCTCTTCTGTTTTGTAGAGAAGTCACAGATTTCCATAGTTCCTCCTTTCTTGAAGAGTGGGATCTCCATTATTGGGATTCTGCCTGTGTCCTCCTCTCTGATCGAATGGGTCGGGAAAAGCGCATCGACGATATTATTCACGGTTTTGGCTGTCATTACCTCGCACGCTGATACTGCTCCAAGATTTCGGAAAACAATTTTATACCCTAGGCCCCATGGCTCACCATCCACTTCCTGGCGAAGTGTAGTCTAACACTGCTTTTTGCTTGACCTAATAGCTATCCTTAGCTCTTTCTTGGCTAGCTTGAATTCCCTGATTGTTGAGGTCTCTTTTGTGCCTCTTCGCCATTTCCTGGTGGCCTTCCGTTTGATTTTCAGGCACTTTTTTCGGAGCTCTGATATTTTTGAATTCCACCAATAGGCAGAGCTTCTATTTCTGTGCCCCTTCTTGCGAGGCATCGAGGCGTCGCAGGCCTGGTGCATGAGCCGCATGACAGCTTCCACTAATTCTTCCGCACCTATGTAATCTCCCTCCAACAAACTGTTCTGCCCTCTGACTATCGTTAGGGATAGCTTCTTTGCGTCCAGTCTCACCAAGTTCCACTTTTTCCTCTTGCTACGGTGTATTCTGGTTGTTGGTATGCCTCCTATATTAAAATATATATACTGGTGGTCGCTATCGGTGTAGTCCTCCAGAGCGTTCCATTTCTCTCTAGGAGGGCCTATTCCTTTAGATACTGAAGTTATGTCCGGAATCGTTCCCACGTTCTCGGCCCGTCTAATGGTTATGATATTACCAATGTTCATGACTAGAAGCTTTCGTTTTACTGTCATATCCATTATGCGCTTTCCATGCAAGTCTGATCTGGGCATTGCCAATTCTACTGTCTTGGCATTAGAATCGCCGGCCACTATGACTCCCTCTTCGGCTTCCTAGATGACATCTTCCAGTAGATCCAGTTTTTCCTAGAAGTCTCGGATGCCCTCGTTGGGCGTAAGGTATCAGCGCACATATTTGACCCCTTTGCTCATTATCCAGACGTATCCGTTTCCGCATCCACGGTTTTCGATCAGGTTTTTTCTTGGATTTCGGACCCAAATGGCTACTGTGTCAAGGTTATCTGAAAGCCATGTTACTGTCTCCCAGTTCTGGTACTGCTTACTGCTTATATGCAGATCGACCACCTTTTTCAAAACGCAGTTTGTTAGGAGATCGTTCGCTGTTTTGCTCCTATGCATATTTCCCTGTAGGACCCTCAACATAATTTGGCTCGTTTGGTTCAGTCAAACACTTGTTAAACACCTTGCATGCGCCCGATCTAGGTACGTGTTTGAGGTTATAAGGAATGAGCCCATACAAACTTAAGCATGAATGACGGTCGAGGTGTTAAGAAATTTCGCTGGCCCGTTCAGAGTGTTTTCTACATTGGGAGTGGTTTTGAAGAGCTCAATTTGGCTGCACAAATTTGAAAAAATTAAGAATAGAAATTTTTCAAATATATGTTTGAATTGTGACCAATAGTTGTCAGTGTTGTTTTCTGCATAGGAGGTTTTTTACTATTGATTATTATTGTAAGATTTGGTATTTAGCTTAGAGTATTTCAAAGCCTTCCATTCTGGCAAATTATATGCAAAGTGCTTCAATCCAACGGACTATGTGAGAAGAATAATGACGTAAACGCACTTCAAAGCACATCTATTTTGCGAATCGACGCAATAGAGGCGCATACGCACTTTAGAAATAAGTAACTTTGCACACCGGTAAAATAAAAATATTTTAGGAATTTAGAAGGAAAAATCTTATTTTTTCTACTTCTTCCAGGCTATCTATTCAGAATTGTACAATAACGTTTCAGAATCGGAACGATAAGCTACGACCCTTTCCCTTTTCCAACTCCCCCTTCCCATTACCCGGTCCGTACGCTTAGACCTGACCGTATTATAAGCGTTCATAAAGGTACGGACTATCTAAGTGTTTGGACTCGGCCTATATTGAATGAGATGTAATTTAATAATAATTATTTAACAATCGAAATGGTATGAAAGTCGAAGTAGAGTAACAACAGAATGATAAAACTAAAACAGATGTAATCAGACACGAGATAGGAGTGAACTTAACATACTGAGTGTAAAATCATGTTGTAAGATTCAGTGAAAAAATGTATGTCAGTTACATTGTTGAGCTAATGCTGTTAGTGGGTCGGTTTTTCTTAAATCTAAATCAGAAAGTCCTTTGTTGATGTTTTTCTGTATGAACTAAGTTACCTAAGTGGAAAGAATTATGTGATAGAAGAATAGCGGCAAATTTTTATCATCTTAGGGATTTAAAAAAATAAGTTGGGTTTCTTAAAGTTAATAACATTCTTTTATTTAGTAATGGCACTCTGCTATTGATCGATAACAATTTATAATTGTTTAAACAAACTTCATTAACAAGTGCATTTTTCGGTTATTTCTAAAAGTAAAAACTTACTCTTTTCAACGTAACCAACTGTTAGTAACTAATTTTTAAACTTTTTTCGAGAAGCTCCATAACGATCCACTATTGTAATTGTCATTAATAATTTTATAGACAAATTTTTTTCTTTAGACATTTGCAGACAAAAAATTCCGTTTTTCTTGTGGAATATATTGACAATTGCTCAGTAATAACTCCTACTATCATTTGATAACAAGCGATGATTTATTAAACAAATTATTAGATTTTGAACTTATGGGCAGACACATTACATACTTTAAGTAATTTCTAGAAGCGTTGCTCCAGAAACTCTCTGAAACTCGTTATAAAAAGTTCAGCGCAGAATAAGAGGTAATGCAGTAAATCAGTTTTTGTGTCAATACGACTGCTTTTTCTGGTATTGGTTTTCCGGCATCTTTTAAAGTATTTCTTCTCAGCTTCATGTACCTCTTCTGATGATTGACCGTTAGGGACAACGAGGGATTGGATTATATTTGAAACATAAATTAAAGCATTATGCATTGATGCAGGCCTGAAGTGCTAACTGTATTTTTGAACATAAAAGTCTGCTGTTTTTAGAAAATATTCGCGAAACTTGTTTGTATCAATAATCATGCCTAAAAGAAACGCAATTTTTCTCATTAAAAAATGCCTAAGATGATAAAAATTTGTTTAAATGATGTTTGCTAACAATGGAAATAATTGATTATCCTGTAAGCTCCCTAGAGGTCCAGAAATGAGTTATGTATTTGTACTTTAATACGATTAAAAAAAAAAAAATTTACCTCCAAAAATAGTCAGACAGTGCATTTGTTAATTAAATTTGTGTGAACAATCATCAATTGTATTGGATGACTGAATCTGATAAGTAAGAAACATTTTCGTATAATTGTTTGGCCTATTAAGTAGAAAATGCTTGATTTATTCTATCATAAATACCTGCTGTGGATAAGTGTTTATAAAATTTGTCTATAAAGTAACAAATTATTCATTATATTCAATCAATTCGATTGAATAACGGTTTTTGTGTATAAATTGTTTAAATTTATTGCAAATCAATTGAAGATTCACTGCTTATTATCACGAATCCATTTTAAATCATTTATTTGTTCATAACAAATTCAATACATTTTCAAACAATTCCTAAGCTATTAGATAACTTCTCTTGATAGTTGCTTCATTGATTCTAGGTATTTCGGATTAAATGCAAGTATTTATTAAAAACTGGTACTCTTCTAGAAAAAAATTTAATTTTTGTTATTAAATAAAAAAATAAAAAAACTATTAAAATCGGTTGAGAAATCGCTTCGGAATATCAATTTGTCCACAGATACGTTTTTGCACCACTGTGCGACCCCATAAGGGTGCCAAACGTCTGCCTATATAATTGGTTATAAAATTTAAAAAGGGTGGAAATTGTTGAGAAGGCAATACCTCTTTTGAAATTATCTAACGGTATTTGCGTATTATTACTAATGTGATGCCACCTATTATCGATGCCTTTATGACCCATTTAAACAACTATTTACAATTCTTAATAAATGTATCCAAAAGATGAGAACTAGATTAGCCATCTTGGTGTCAGCTAAAGTCTTATAGAACGTTGTTGAATATCAAGATAAGTTGAATTACAAATCTAAATTCATTAAAAATAAATTAAACAAAAAAATAAAAAATTAGAAATCCTAACAAGATTATGTGATTCCTACTTTACATAAACATAGACTCTTGTCTGTTAACAATAACTTCACTCAGAGTAATGATCCTTGGTCCACTAATTTAACTAGCATTGATATTCCAGAACAGGTAACTGATATTAATCGATTAGGTAAGAAATTCAGTTCTAAATTTGCCTCTAAGAAACATCAACATGTTTTCGAAATGGTCAAGGATTTGTAATCTAAATTAGAAAAAATACCCGATAAGGCCGTCAACATATTGCCAACAACCATTAGGTACATTGATTAAAATATCAGATTAACCAGTAATTTTTTGAATTTCAATAAAAATTTGTTAGTGACGTAAGCGGACAAAGGTAATGTTACAGTAATGATGGATAGACAAGAGTACATAGATAAGGTTAAGAACATGCTTGATGACCCGAATACTTATGAAAAAACAGATGCTGATCCCGTAAAAAAGTTACAACGAGATACCTATACATTGATTGTTGGATGGAGAATTAATAAGTTCCTTAGAGCTAGCATCAGAAGGAAGGATCTCATAACTTACCTGTCATTTCCCCTATCAATACACGTGCATATGTTTAAGCCAAAACATTGAACACGATAATTTCTTACTATTTACCGACCTATACATTTTCTATAAAAAATTCACTT
Source organism: Andricus curvator (assembly GCA_932195095.1). Classification (NCBI taxonomy): domain Eukaryota; kingdom Metazoa; phylum Arthropoda; class Insecta; order Hymenoptera; family Cynipidae; genus Andricus; species Andricus curvator. Next base: position 31,496 of record CAKNYM010050542.1, on the reverse strand, counting down.
ACTTTCAAAGATTACATAACTAAGACTATAATTAATGATGGCCATATCATGGCATCTTTTGACGTCTTATTACTTTTCACTAAAGTTCCTCTAGATCTAGTACTTAAAGGCATAGATAATAGTTGGCATTAAATTACTAATAATACGCAAATTCCTTTAGTTGATTTTAAGAGAGGTGTTACCTTCTTAATAGATTCCACCTTTTTTAAATTTGATAACCAATTCTATAGGCAGACGTTTGACACCCCCATGGAATTGCCTATTTCCGCAATTCTGGCTAAGATTGTTATGCAAAATCTTAAGACAAATGGCATAGAAAAACTGGATTTTCAACTTCCAGTGTATGTTAGTACAATTCTTACATCTTTGGTCAGTGAAGATGAAGTCGATCAGGATGAAGAAGATCGACTTGGAAAATTGCTCTTAATCACGTTCTTGATGTTTGACGTTTGTTGCACGCCACATCTCAATTCTGTGTGGTGCTGGTCACAATTCGTCAGAATATATCGAATATTGAGTGCAGTTTCACCGGCTGTACATAGGCGCATAGCCGAATTAAGGGGGTGGCTGTAAGGGCTGTAGCCCGGGGCCCCGATTTTGAAGGGGCCTCCAAACTCTTCCTTATACAAATTTATTATTTTAGTTCTCTATGAAGATAATTTTCTAATACTTCTAATTTTTGTACTCTACTCATGCTGAATCTGAAAATCTAGAACTATTTTACGAATTATTTTCCTCTTTAGCTCACCGTAAAAACTCTGGAATAAATTTTGTTGCAGCTAATTTCAAGATAAGGTTCCATCTCGCTCGGACTTTGGGTACGAAACGTGACGTTTCGTACCCCAAGTCCGAGAGAAACGATACCTTGTGTAATGGTACCATTCACACTGCTAAGGTTATTTTTTGTTGCAGGGAAATGGTACCCTGAAATTAGCGTTATATGCATACTTTATTTTTTTCTGTGCTGCGTGCTTGTTGTGACTATAATGTTTCGATACTGATATATCACAGTTTACATTAATACTTTAGTCTAAATATTGAGATCATATTTCTGCGAGCGCCGAGGAGAGAGCTTGCCCTGTCGTCAGGCTGTCAATATATTTGTCATCAAAGTATCAAACCCACAAACTTGAGTGCGATTCGAACACTTGAAACACACGCATAAGAGGAAAAATTTATGACGTTTTAAACTTTAATTTTCGCCAAAAAGTAAAAATATTAATTTAAACGAGTTTTTGTGGAGTTTTCGACGAGTCAGTGTGCGAGTATGATTTTTAAATACTTTTTCACTTAAAATATGTCGGGAAAGTGTGAAAGTGGAGCATCGAAAAGACAAAAAAAAAAACAGAAAAGAATTCGAAAGCAAACTTCCAAAACTGACAACTTTTCTCAATAATAAATCTAAATCAGTCATAACTGATAAAAATCAAGGTTTTTTGTCTTCTTCTCACTCTTCTGAAGGAAATGAAAATTCTGGAGGAGTAGAAAATAAAAATTTAATAACAAAAGCTATCGAGGATACACAGTGGAGATCATCAGGTTTGTGAGTTTGTCATCTTAATAGAACGGCTGTTGAATGAACTAGGTGAATTATATATAAAATTATTGATTACATTTATTTCAAAGTAATTTAATAAGTATGAAATAATAAAATGGTATTAAAATGCGTAAGAGGATTTGAAAGTTCAGGCAATAAGGAATCAGGGATAATAACGAATGCACAAGTCTATAATGATGAGACAGTAGAAGAGGAAATATAAGATTAAAGATTTAAGAAATATAAAAAAGTGCCTCTCAATTTGTACACTTTTACGCTGAAGATTTGGAAGTTACTTTAGCCACTGAACTGGAACAGTTTGTCCCTTTCTTTAAATATCCTAACAAAGACAATTATCAGCTGTAACTATTTTCAAATGGATGTCAGATTCAGACATAAAGTCAATTTTCCCGAATGTATATATTGTTTCTAGACTCTTCTTAACCATTCCCATTACAAATTGTGAAACTGAACGATCTCTCTCAACTCTAGCTGGGATAGAATCAGAACTTCGTTCAAATATGTGTGATAAAAGATTAACGGGTCTCAGTTTATTGACAATCGAGAAAGATCGTCTGAAGACATTACCTTTTGAAGATCTAATGAAAGAATTTTCAAACGCGAAAGCTCGAAAGAATGTGTTTCTTAGATGTATGAATGTATAATACACATATTATTAGTTGTAAGTGCAATAATAAATATCATTTTTCAAAATCGAGAAAAAACGAAAAGTTTATTTAATTATTTTTATGAACCTAATTTTCTTATATTTTATTTTAATGTATGCATTTTATCAGAGATTTTTCCCGAGGGGCCCCAAACAAATTTACAGCCGTGGGCCCCGAGTTGCCTGACTTCGCATGTACTTGAGTGCTGCGGCGTATTCAGTCCTTTGGACGTGGATGAGATACTATCATGAAGAAATCTTAAGTGTTTGACGAGTTCAAGGATTAGCGCTGGTACCTTTAAAAAAGGAGCGCAAACACATAAGCAGACATACAAGCGCAGGGTACCTGCCTTCTACGGAGAGAACTATGGATAAGATACATGATAGAAAGAGAACACTGATACACCTTTTCAGTAACCGAGCGATGGCTTTGTTTTCACAAATGAGTAACGCTGTAGCCTTCCTACATTTGTAGTACGGATCATCATGTGAGGGTACATTACCTGATACTAAAATGATATTTCATCCGTGGTTTGATGATTTTTAGCAAGAACTAATTTATATCAATAGCTCGCATTACAGGAAAAATATCACTTGTATTTCCTGGCGCGAATATTCATAATTTATACATGTAAAGACGCCACAGGATGAAGGGAAAAGGGATGGGTTGGGCGAAGGGAGAGTGGACAAAGGACAGTGGAGCAGGGGAAAAGGGAGAAAATTATGATTAGAGGGTTTGGGACAGTAAGGGTGGTGGAGGGCTTGAAACTTTACTATTATGGCGCAGAAACAAAATTTTTGCACTTTTAACAATTTGTGAGCTAAGAAAAGTCGGCTGCGATGTTAATTTCAATTTCGGAACGGGTCGGACCTAGTTTAGACTTTCGAGTTGTCCAGCCGGGATCGGGCTCTCTGGCGTGTGGGGTGAAACCATAGACCCGTGCCCAGTCCAACATGTAGATGTCTCGTAGGTCCAAAGTGCAAATTAAAAGTTTTTACTTCAGTTCAGTAGTTTATTATACTCTCTCCATTTTACGTGTTTGAGAGTCTTAAAAACACATCTTTACAAAATTACCTCCTCTCCTTACATTCAAAGTTACTAACCTATCTTAACCCTACTTACATTAAATGGCAAGTCGAAACGGAAGCCCTATCTCTGTTCTCCCTCTCTCTGAACCCTTCTCCTTATACTTCTTAACGTTTCTACATATGTCCTTCTCCTTCTCTCTAACTCTCTAAACATAGTGCCCGAGCACCCTTTTACCCTACTCTAACTCTCAAACCTCATTTTACAACCAGCTTATTCTACTATACCTTACTTATTTTTTCCTGTTTAACAAATCGCAAATACCGAGGAACACTTTCATTCTTTACATTCCCTTTGCATTCCCGTCTCACTCCTAGCGCCCCAGCACCCCCTTTTCTCATCCCACATACACCTTGACCCCTTTACTCTGCTTTTCACTCCCGCACATATTCTTTAGCCCCCCCCCCCCTCGCCATGCTCCTCCGTATTCTTCTTCTTCGTTTCCTGCTCATCGTCCTTCGTCTTAGCCATTGTCACCGTTCCTGCTACCATCATCTCTCCTTCCATCTCGTTCCAATGCCAGATCGTCTCTCCTACTTTCGCTCTCATGAACCTAAGCTCAACTTCGTTCCCTGCCAATTCCATTCTCCGCTTCTCCCTTCTCAGCCATTCTTGTACCTCCTCTTCCCTTTCCGTCAGATCTTCCTCCATCCAGAATCCTCTACCTCTCAGTCTGCCCTTGACATTGAGCAGGTCCCTTTTGTTTTCCCACGTCTTTAAAGTAAGGAGCATCCCACCGTCCATTTTCTTCGAACTCTCCACTTTCGCCACCACATTCGTGTGCACGGCTAAGACCCCTACCACGTTCGTCACCTCGTTGTCTTCCTTGCTTACTCCTAGCACTCTGAGATTTCTCTTCCTCTGCGTTCTCTCTTCCTTTTCTCTCTCCCTCTCTTCTTGCGTTAGCTTCTTCGGCATCTCCCTCCATGTTCTCTCTTCCTCCTCCGTCTGGCATCCAATCTCTTTCGTTTCTCTCTCTTCGTTTCCTTCCTGCAGTCTCTCCATCCATGCGCTAAGCAGTTCGAGTTTTTCCACCAACTTATTCAGCGTTCCCTCAAAATTTCTCCTGTCTATCTCCCTTTAACCTCTCATGTGTGCTCTTTCTATCTCCCATTCCAGTTTCAGGTCCGTGATGAACTTGTCCTGCCGCACTTCCAGCATGTCCACCGCATGTTTCCTCGCCTCTTTTATCGCTTCCTCCTTTTCCCTCTTCTGCTTCTTCTCCTTCTTTTCATCTCCCATCTCTTTCAAACACTTTCGTCTCCACTGCTCGAGTCAAACTCCTTTCTTCTCTTACTCCACTCTCCACCAGGTGTCACTAGCGCTAGCACTACTTTCCTCTTTCCAGCGTCCTTCCGGTCCGACCCTAACCTCACACTCTCGGCGTGCCACTTTTTTCTCGTTCACTTTTTTAAATCCACTAGTCCTTCTCCCTTCACACACTCACTCCCATTGAGCCCAGTCACCTTGCTACACCGTCTCAAAACTTCCTTTCACCTTTCTTCTCACTTTTTCCCAATTAGAACCTCAAAAACTCACAATGGCACCTCGCCCACGTCCGCCTTGTATCCACGTCGAACCGGAAGTCCTTAAAAGTTTTTACTTACTATATTCTAAACTATTAATATAAGGCCTTCAATTTGTATTTCAGGGTGAAGTACTGGCACACAACACATCAGCCAGAATCATTAGGTCTAATCAAAGCCTAGTACTTCAAAGCATAACAAGAAGTAGTGCAGGATTATACGTATGTGCAGCGGCGAATTCCTTACAGGAAACTCGAAGTGAGCCTCTAAGGTTTCGCGTGAAATGTAAGTCGAAACTTTTATTTATTAATTCACTAAATAATTACTTTTTCAAGTCTTATATTACTTAAATAAGTATACATATAAGCATAGAGTGCAACTTTTTCAATTTCTCATTCGTTTTTCTTTTGAAGCTCTCAGTAGTTCTCTCCGTAGAAGGCAGGTACCCTTGGTTGTGTGCCTGCTTGTGTGTTTGTTCAGGTTATCCTGCACTAGTGCACTCCAGAGCACTCCGACCTGCTACTTCTTACTTCTTCTCACTTCTTCCTTCTCCCTCCGACCTGCGAAGGGAGCAGGTCTGAGTGCTCTGGTGTGCACCAGTGCAGGATAACCGAATTCGCTATTAGCTTAGTTTCACATTGTAATCAAAAACCTAAATTACTGCAGTAATTATGGAATATTTTCACTGTAGATTATATCAAAAACACACGAGCAACGAGACGACCAGACTGTTTCACCAACCGGTCTATGACTTTAGATTACCCTTTTCTGTTAGCACATTTATAGTTTATTCATGTTATAAAGTGATTTTCTAGGCTTGATCGTCTTTTAGTGTGTTTGGATGTGACGAGGCAGATGACTTGTTGCGGCGGGATCGGTCATTCTGGTAGAACTCTTCCTTTCTACTTTTAAGATCTATAATTATACTTAAGTCTTGTTCTCAATGGTTAAATGCGTAGTACCACTTCGTTTGGCAAGGCATGCCACAAATTTTAGAATGATAATAGAGAGAAAAAACTTCCTAGTTTCTCTCTCTCTCGTGTCTTGTGTTTCATGTTCATGAAATTTGGTAGTGCGACAGTATACACGTCTTAGAGAAAGATATTTAGTTAATTTGGTTTGGATAGTGTCTTCAATATAGTATTAAAATGGGTATATCGAGTAGAATAATCATCGAATTTCAAGAGCAGATAGAACATCTGCAACGGGATGTTAGGAGCCGATCAAAGAGAAGCAGAAAGAGTATAGACGCTCCCGGAGCCCGAAGCGGCCATGCTGGCATGACAGAGGCGGGTGCTCAAAAACCTCAAAACGTTAATCAAGGAGGCGAAGAAGACATTCAAGAGACTAGTCTTACTCGTACAGAAGACGCTATCTCAACATAACTTGATCGCACACACATGAACGAACAAGGAGATCGCCGAGCTACGCCTCTCTCTCTCTCTCTCATCAATCAATCTTCGATCGTCAGAATCCCGAAGCGGTTCTTCTTCACGTTCAGGGTGCAGCAGAGGCTCACGCACGTTTCGCAGCAGGTCCACAAAGGACAATAAAGGATCTTTAAGAGGCAAATAAAGTCGTTTCGAAAGTTTTTACGTTTTTGCTCATTACTTAAATGTGGGGAGAAACCTCGACGCAATTACCGACTTTTATACTGGACGTTTTACCTTACCAACAACGAATGTCTGTCACTCAACAATATTTGCGGAGGTCGATATTGAATTAACCAACCACGGATGGTAAGAAAGCATTTTTCATTTCTAATTTTGTGAATGATCAATTGTTTCAATTTCATTTATCGATGGATTTATGCTGACTTCTAATAGTCAACGAACTTATTCCGAATTTTAATATTTGATGAATTTATTCCGACTTCTAATATTCAATAAATTTATTTCCACTTCGAATAGTCGACGAACTTTTTTCGACTTTTAATAGTTGAACTTATTCCGATTTCCAATAGTCGATGAAATTATTCCAACTTCTTATAGTCGATGCATTTTTTCAGACTGTCAATAGTCGAGACGCTTACGATTTATTCCGACTTTTGACAGTCGAAGGGCTTTTTCCGATATATTTTTTACACACAAGAATTTTTTCACATGCGAAAAAAAACTAAAGAAGTTGTGATCAAAGGCGAGTTGCTTTAGATAGAAGCCTTTAGATAAAAAGTCCTGGAGATCATTGGGAAGAATCCTGCAAAAAATAGCATCGAAGGATCTTTGCTATTGAAAGCTCGTCAATTGAAACCTAAGGTGGAAAGCTTTCTTGATGATAACGAGAAGAAGATAAAAAAGGGTTTTGTTGAGAACAGAATGAAACTGGCTTGCTAATGGCTGCAGTGGGTCAAGGATACGCTAGATGATACTGGGAAGAACCTGCCGAATTTATTTAAGAAATAATAATAGACATGTAAGACATTCATAAATATGACGATCTCACTTTATAGAAACAATCTCAGCGAGAAGCTGAAGGAAATCAAGATAATCCACAAAACCGACATAGATATAAGGGTTAAACCCAAGTCTAATGATGACAAAAAAGCAAAGCCTTTAAACTTCAAGGGCCTGCCAGGTCGTCAACCTCTACCTGCAAAGGCGGGCTACTATATCAGAGGCCTGGTGAAGTCGAAGGGCGCCTAAGGTTTTTCGAGGCGGAATGGCGAAAAATTACCAAAGATACCTTTGTGATCAATAGTAATAAGATGGCTGGAAACACCCTTGGGAATTCTGAATCAAATGTGCGAGGGAGACAGAAATGTGATAAGCACGCCTCCAAGGGTGAAGTTTGTAAGTAAAAAATTAGTTTAATAGTCAATCATTGCATGAATATTTTCAAAAAAAGGGTACATAAGAAAAGAAGTTTGCAAAAAATTTTCTGTACGACAAAAGAAAACGTTTTTGCAAAATTTACACCAGATAAAGTAAGATGATAATGTATTCAGCTCGACAGTCGGAAAGTTGATGAAATTCTGCATCGAAGGAGCCTACATTCATCCAATTTTTTCCGTCTCAAAAGATAATATTTTGTAAAACGTATATAGTAGGCCAACAGGGGACAATCGGTAGAACCATGTGCATAAGATCAACTTTTTAGGTTTGAATCTTCCTTAAGAAAAATAATTAATTTTCAGAATTGGCGCAATAAATTTTGAAACCATATGTTTGATCGCAAAACTTGATAATAATGCTGCAAATATAGAAAGTCAATATATGTATAGTATTGGAAATAAATTATCTTTGCGGTTTATTATGATATAATAATGACTATCAATTTAAATTCATATTTTGTAGTTTTGAATATTTTGTCTAAATATTAGGTGCTCTCGAAAATATCAACATTTTAAAATGTTGTATGGATAATTATAAAATTAAATTCCTGTACTGTTTGCTTATTTGTAACATTATCATTTTCTAACCAGGGATCTTTCTTGGGTTTTTCCAAATATTACTAATAACTTTAATAGTCAGAACATTTGGTCAATTTTAAATAAAGATATCGATTTACCAAAAATTATTAAAATTTTTAGCAATAGTAATATTAAATTTAAACATTATTTTAATGATCCCTGGTGACAAAAATTTCAGGCGTGACACTTCATACCTATTTCTTTGAAGAGTGTGGCCGTTTTAAGCGAGAGAAAATTTCCGGTCATTTCCCGACTCACAAAAATTTATTATGGCCATTAGGATTAAAAGGTTCGAATTGTAAACTTTTAAAATTAAAGTTACACATTTTTTTAATTCAGACGCACGATAATTTACCCTTATAAAATGGAAACTTTTTACATTTTTCAATTGAAAATTTTTTAATTAAAAGCTGTAAACTGAAAAAATTCAAATTTTAAACTTGTATACATTTTAAAATAAAGTGCAGTTTGAAGATTGAAAAAAATAGAAGTCCACGCCATCATTATCAATCCTGTAAGTTAAAGAATGGAGGGGAGTTGAGAAAGTTAAAAACATTAAAAATTGAAAGATCACAAATTTTCTTTTAAACTGAACATTTTTTAAATTGATATATACATTATTGTAATTGTAAGTCGCTACCAATTAATAATTGTTAATTTATACATCAAAATTTGTTTTTCTTTTGAAATCTTTTTAAGTACACTTGCATACAAATTTAAAAAAAAATTATTTCAGATTTTCCCAGGAATCTAATGGAAATGTTGTTATTATCTTGGAACCTTTCAAAATTCTTGCAAAGCTTCAACATTTTATTTCAAACTCTTCAAAAATTTACATTTTATTTTTTGGCATATTTTCAAATTTTGAATTATTTTTGAAATTTTTTCAAAACTCTTTACAAAAATTACCTTCAAATCTTCAAGCTTCTTTTTTAAGTATTTTAGAAATCTTTTTAAATCTAGTTAAATATCCTTTTAATGTTAATTTTTTAAAATAAAGACATTTTTAGTTTATCTAGGAATCTTAATAAAATCTGTTAATTTTTTTATAACTTTTCGAAATGCTTAAAAAGCTTAAAATTTTGTATTCAAAATCGTCAAAAATCTACATTTTGTTCAAAATTTTGGAAAATCTTTTCAAGTTTTAAGTGAGGTGCTGATAGAAAAAACGGACTAAAAAAAGAGTCGGAGAAAAAGTTTGTGAATTATTTCTCAACGGAAGAAAGAATCAAGTCACGCGCTACGACCAGAATAGACCGATGTAAGACAGGTGTAAGACAGGTTTAAGACAGGCCGATACCTGCCTCTAGTCCTCTAGTTTTTCTAGTCCTCTAAGTTTTTCTAAGTCCTCTAAATTTGGTATTTCTTTTAACGAACGTATTATATTATATAATTATTAAACTGTATTTATTCGCGACCACCATGTTATGAGCCTATAACGCCCACAAAAAAGTGAGCGTTGGATAGCCCTAAACCACACCGCACCGTCCAGCTAGCAGCAGATAATTAGTTCCGAACGCCGCCGCACAGTCAAATAACTAGTTCCACATATGGCCACTGAATAACGCACAATGTATTCCATTGTTTTACTGTGGACATATAAATATAACTTTACCTCGGAACGAACAACTTTCGAATCTCGCGCCATACGAAATTACCAATCACCGCCAACACAGGTGTCTCCCACATCAATCGTATGTTTTCATCTATAACAATAGAATCCGTAAAACCTTCAATTATCAATTATCTTGTACCCCCATTTTCAAATTTTCAAAAAAAAATTAGTGTTCTGACATTCTTTTTGATAGTTGTAGAGTTCTCAATAATTTTTAGAAATATTTCTGGCATTTAAGTGGGTAAAAAATTGATATTTCAAAGGGAGGGCTACGTTGACGCCCCCCCCCCCCACTTTTTAGAAAGTAAATTTTTTTAGAGTTCTGAGTAGAACGAGCTTATTTCTAAAGTTCTTGACAATTTTCAAAAATAGTTCCAGAAAATTTCACCCGAAACATTTTTTTGAAACAAACAGTCATCCCCCCACTTTTCAGAAATTTGCTTTTTCTACTCAGTCTTTAAATCCAAAAGAGTTCTGGAGTTCTACACAACAATATTTTTTAAAAAATAACAAACATAAAAGTTGCCACAATTTTTATATTTCTTAACTTTAACAACATTTTTGTCAAAAGTCAAAAAATTTCAGGATACCTAATCAGAATTCTGCCCCACCCCTCCTCGCACCCTCGGAACAGCTCTATTAAAAACTCTCATGCCAATTTTTGATCAAACCAAAATCCGAAAACCTATAGCAGTTCAAAGTGGCCCAACCATTATGAATTACAAAATTTTAACAGTTGCAGAAGTTCTAATCGGAGTTCTGTTCCCCTCCAAAATAGTTCTATCAAAACCTCTTATACCACTTTTTGATCATACCAAAACCCCAAAAGCTACAGCAGTTCAAAGGCCCATCGGCACTTCACCCACGTTGTACAATAATGGATTATTGCACCCTCGACTGCCTATCAACAGGTCAGCAAAGCAGTCCATACTCCGCGTTCTTCAAAAAGACGGCTCCAGATTTCCAGGCGTATTTTTTATTAAGTACGCGTTTACCTTGCAAAGTCCTTCCGCATAGCACCCAGAGTTCAAACTATGAATGATAGCAGGCATTAAAGCATAACACCGTGGAACCGAAAAAGAACAAGGTAGCTAGAAACACACTTAAAAAAAGGAAAACAAAAATAAGTTATCCCAAAACAAGAAAATAAATAAACCGTGCAACGAGGTGGCTCAAGAACGATCTTTGCACTTCCTTGGTCCCCTCTTGCAAAGTGGGCCCTCCCTTGGGTGAATTTCGGGCTCACGACACCCATCTCAGAACAGCTGCAGCTTGGATGGGCAGCAGAGCCACATATGGCCACTTTTCCCGCAATTGTAGCAGGAGACACGGGCAAGGTTTTCCTAGAAGGACCCCATGGTCGTCCAGCGCTTTTGTTTTGTTGGGAGTGGTAGCGGTTTAGGCTTCCCTCGGCAGTAATCCCGTTCATGGATAGCAGCTTTTCCACACCCAACACAGAAAAGCTTGTTAAAGCTTTTGTTGTGACGGCATTCCTTCGAGGATGTTCCTTGAGAGAATAAAGGAGCGACAAAGCCACACCATTTTAGAAAGACTCCTGCCACATCTTTGTCCTCCTCCGAAACTCCTTCTGCTTCCTGGACGGGAGGCTACGCTAGCGGCGAAGAGGGCTGATTATCGCTTGACTCTTGCCTTAGACTCTTTTGTTCCAGATGTTGGTTGGGCAAAAGGCCGTGCTAGTGTCAAAGAGGTTAGTGCGCCCTTCGGCCTTGCCCCTAGTTCCTTATCCCGGGATGTTGATGCATCAATAGGCCGTACTAGCGGCCAAGAAATCAGCATAACCCTTGGATCGGCTTCTGGCTCCTTTGCCTTAGATGTACATTGGGCAAATGGCAATTTTAGCTGTAAGAAGGGGTGAATGCCATTTTGCCCTGTTCTTAATTTCTTCGCACTGGTTTTGATTGAGCAGAAGGCCGTGCTAATGGTGAAGAGAACTGCATACCACTTGGTCCTGCTCTTGCTTCGTTTGTCCAAGATGTTATTTGGGCAAAACAATAAAAATGTTATTAAAATCATAAATTCTTTTAAATTCTCATTAATCTTGTCATATTCTCTGTTATATAACCCGAACTAAAATTCTTGAGAATTTAAGAACTCTAATAGCAGGATCGTCGAGGTGTGCGACCTTTCTCGATCCCAACGAGAGAAAGGGCTCTCGATTGCGATAGGCTGACCTGCTTCTAACCTGCGAGAAGTACACCGACCTGAAGGTGCCAAAAGTCCGGAAGCCAAGTCACGACAATGGGGTATGAACTGGTCGGACACGTGAAAATGCGATCGCTGACATGGTGGCCAGATACAATCTGTCGATTTTAAACTCTGGCTGCGGGCCAACGTTCAGCAGGAGCGGAAATAGGGGCACTATAATCAACATCACCTTTGCAACTCCTGGAATAGCACCCAGGATACAGAACTGGAAACTTATGGAGAAATTTACCGGCAGCAACCACCAACACATTGGCTTTAAAGTGACAAGGAGGCTAAACCCAAAAATCCGAACAAGAAACAGAAGTTTCACGGTGGCTGGAACGTTACTAAACTAGATAGCGAAAAGCTGCTACGTACGATGAGGTAAGAATGAGAACACGATGGTAAAAAAATTTAATGTATTTCCAATCAAATTGTTCAGGAAAGGGCTTTATGACTCCGTTTCGTCACTTAAAAGAAAAAAAGTGGCTTATGGTATCCGATTTGGCGGTTTCCAAAAACGATGCAAAATTACTTCTTACACTTTTAAAACAAAAGAAATCAATAAATCTTTGTGACGAAACCTCCTTTTGTACGAGATCTAAGTAAGCAGCATCTACTCATGACTATTTATTGTGAAATATGGAAATTCTTATCAGGTACGGTCTTCGCTAGTAATAAAAAGCGCCACATTTTCGTTTAGGTTTTTCCACATGGTAAAAAAAGTTCTTAATTCTTATCTACAAAGTTTATACAAGTAAGTAGTGTGACTTAGATCAAGGTTTTGTGAGAAAATAAGAACCAAGAAATTATCCAAACTTGATAAAAAGTAGTGGATATTCGGATACCGTAAACAACGACAATATTTAGGAACACAATATTATGATTACAATTCATCTACGAATATATCAGTTAAATTAAAGGATTTCTCACCAATTTTGTCGATTAGGAGCCAAACTTTTATTCTATAAACTATAAATTCAACGGTTCAACGGACTTGATTTTTTCTTTTGGAGATATTAGATTGTGCCAAAATGAGGAATTCCACCAAGTCATTCAAAATAAAATCTGTTTAATGCAGTAACTACAGGTTCGAGACATAAATGTGCGCTGTATGTGGGGAATCACCCATATGTGCTTGCCGCCGCTTCACTGGAATTTCTATTTTATGAAAAAGAAATATATAAAAAATTGATATGAAGGGTCATTAAGAAATAGGTGATGCCTGTTTTAGAGACATTTGCACCCCCCCCCCCCCCTTCCTATCATGATAGGCCGTGTTATTTCTTAAATCCATCTTTTAAAGTTACGTGCTGAATTGTCTAGCCCCTCCTCAACATTAGAAAAATACTGAAAATTTCGATTTGCTTTATAATTTGATTTTGCCACTTTAACATCAAAAGTAGTAAAAGACTGCCTCTCGAAGCTGATTGAAAATTTTAAATTATAAATTAGAGAACTGTATACAAAAACGTCATCTTATTAAAGATTTCCTAGATCACATATTGAAGAGCTTCTATGTACCCTCAATAATATTTTTCGTTCTTCTTTATTATACGCCATTGCCCATATCTTCTTTAATCTCTATCTTTTTATTCAAGTTCATCCTTCGTGTTTTTACTACATTCAAAATTGCAACTTAATTCACATCTTTCCACGGAGCTGTTAACTATTTTTCCATTGTGCAACGACTTGTAACAGAACTTACAAAATCAATATTTTCTAAATTTGTAAAAAAATATTATGTTCATCCAAGAAGATTCTTTCAACAACTTTTGTCATTAAGATTTCGTTTAATATTACGCATCCCCAGTTTTCCCACCCGATTTTCTGCGATCAACTGTGCTTTCCAGTTGCTTAGCTACAGGCGGCAATTCTCTTGGCATCCAATTACTCGTTGCCAGTTTTGTGACTCGGTGACCGTTCCAATTGGATATCGCAAGGACCGTATATCGCTCCAGCTTCGCGCACACAATAATTGGTCCAATTTTCCAGCTATTGTGATGCGGCTTAATTCAAATTCGTATAAAATATAATTTTTATCTGCACAGACTTGTAAAAAATATTATAAAATTTTTTAATATCCTCAATTTAATCATTTAAAAAATTATATTGAAAATAAATTTTTTAATTTAAATTTAATAATTAAAAAGTTCTATAAGGTATTATCGTCTTATCTTACTTGGTCGCTTCGCATGTCCATTTTACAACTATTGCGACGCGGCTTAATTTAAATTCGTATGAAATATAATTTTGATCTCTACAGACTTGATCCACTTTTGGGTCAAAATTTGGCACCTTAGAGTTTAATGTGTACAACAAAGGATATTTAAGTTGAATATCTATTTAAATGTGGGATATAGTTGTTAAAACTTTACATCCACATATTACATCTTTTTGCATTATTAGCTCAATGAGTTTTATGTGAAAATATTCAAGATACAAAAAAGGTTAAGTATCAAAACATGTCAAAGAGATCTACAAATTTAATTGCAATCATGTTTTGGGTTGAAGACATGAGATACAATAAAATCTTTAATGAAAAAATTGTTCACCTAAAATAGATCTACCAATTTGCTAACCATTTTTTTAATGAGAAACGCAGTTTTTGTCCTAATCATGAAACTTACCTTTAAAATAACAAATTTAAATTTCTGCAAAAGCAACGGTACATAAATTAATATAACATGAATTTAATACAATTATAATAGAATTTAACATATCATAGAAAATTTTGCGTGTTACTTTAATCGAGTGCGAACTGCGAGTCACGTGACGAGAATATATTCTTTAAAGCCGAAGAAGCTTTCAACATACGTAAATTCACAATCACCAAATTTCTACTGTCAATGGTTTGATTTTTAATATTAAAAGAATTATATTATTATTATTAAGAATTATTAATTACCCAACGGCCATACCACGCTGAAAAAACCAGTTCTCGTCCGATCACTGAAGTTAAGCAGCGTTGAGCGCGGTTAGTACTTGGATGGGTGACCATTAGAGAATACTGCGTGCTGTTGGCCCGTCGTGGGTGTGGTGAGCCCACACTTGTAGTTATTTACTACAAGAAACTATCCACCTAGAAACACTACCCGAATCGGGTAGTGTCACGCCTACCCTGAAAGGGAAATGGCTTAATGGTATAAGGGTATGGACAAATGTCACAAATGGGGTAAAATTTTCCAAGTGTCCCCTCCTAAAATTATGTTTTTGCCTATCTTATTGAAAGTCTGCCAGAGTGTAGTGCTAGTGGACCTCTTTAAATTCACCTTGTATAATGGGTTCTCAAGATACAGTGGCCCGAGTTTTCAAAGATTCACTTCGACGACTAGGTTTCAATTGTACATAACTCCTGATAGTGATCCAATTTTAGTTTTTCATGAGGGTTTCGGAAAGATCTTTTAATGAGATTTATAATAGAAATAATCATTTTACAATAACAAAATTATTTCACGTTGATATTTAATTTTAAAGAACATTTCTCAGTTTTTCTCCAAATGCGGCATTTTTCAAATTTTTTTCAAATAAGGTAGAAAAAAGCTTGAATTTTCTCTTGTAAAATATCCCAAAACAAAAATGAAATGGAAGGTATTGGTTGAGTTTTAGAAGATGGTGAAAATTTTAAAACTCAATTCGATTCTGCAAAGACTGTACCGGGCACACAAAAATACACTTCTTTCGTACCCTCTCCGGAATCTATTCGGATTTCGAAGAAGTATTCTTCAACTCTACAGCATGACATTTTCCGAAGAAAAAGATCGCGAAGAGATCGCAAAGAGCAAAGCAAAGTGAACGACAAATTGGTCGGCTTTACACCGACGAGCGGAAGATTAGTTTCACGCGCTTAGAACTGTTGGTGGAAGAGAAACTTTCCCCTCGGAGAGCGCGTGAAAGAAGGGTTGCCAACTTATAAAATTAATTTACTCCAGCTGATGGAAACTGTCGGTGACGTATGTCATCAAAGGTACACATCAAAGCACACAAGCCTAAGATATAGACGGGTTTTCTTAAATTTGAATGATCTAATAATTTTAAAAGTCTTTGTTGTACCAAAAAACGTATTTGGTGATGCCTGTTAAAAAGAGGATTCGGATTGATTACTGACTGGAGTCGTAAGTACTTGTTTTTATTTAAGCAAAACATACATAACCTAAAAGATTTACTGTCTTCTTACCACTCTAAGTACTTATTTAAACAAGTACTTACGACTCCAGTCAGTAATCCATCTGAATCCCCTTTTCAAAAGGTAGCACCAAATACGTTTTTTGGTACAATAAGCACTTTTAAAATGATTGAAATTTAAAAAAAAACAGTCCGAAGCTGCGGCTTGTGTGCATCATTACCTACCGACAGTTAGTGGCAGTTTCGATCAGCTGGAATATCTGAATTTTATAAGTTAGCAACCCTTCTTTCACGCACTTTCCGAGGCGAAAGTTTATCTCCCCCCAACCGTTCTAGGCACGTGAAACTAACCTTCCGCTCGTCGGTTTAAAGCCGACCATTGTTAGAGTTAAGGAGATTAACATTTCCCCAAAACGTGAAAGGCAAGCGGACTCACCAAAAAGTATCAAGACATGTAACAGGCGAGCATAACCATTCACCACAATCGTTTCTTATTTTATTATTAACTGTCGTTTTCCTACAATGAAATCGTTTTGAAAATTTCATTTAGAAGATATCTCAATCGTTCTCCAGCTACAAAAAAGTGAAAATAAAATATAATCTTGGCTACACGTAAACAGAAGAGTTATTGTTATTAAGTATTAGAACCACTGAGACACTACAGCACGCCTGGTAGCGCCGCGGCCAGTTTGCGCGGGGAACCCGCGCTCTTATGATCTGCTACAACTCAACGAATACGTTTCATTCTATTTTCTAAATGAAATTTTCAAAACAATTTCATTGTAGGAAAATGATAGTCAATGGAAAAAATACTAAGCGATTGTGGTGGATGGTTCTCCTCGACTGCAACATTTCGAGATGCTTTTTGGTGTGTCCCATTTGCCTCTCACGTTTCAAGGTGTTTTTTTATGTTAATCTCCTTGCCTCTAGCAGTGCGGGGAGCTTTTTAATGTAAATCTCCTTGCGTTTCATATTTTGGGATGCTTTTTTGGCGTGAGTCTCCTTGCCTCTCACAGTGATACTTAAAAAATTATTTTTTTATTGAATTTAACGTTCACTTTACTCTTCTCCTCGCGAGTTTTTTGCGATCTTTATCTTCGTGAAAATGTCGTGCTGTAAAGATGACGACTACTTTTTCAAAATCAGAGTCGATTCCGAAGAGGGTACAAAATAATGGTATTTTTGTGTGCCCGGCACAGTCTTTGCCGAATTAAATCGTGTTTTATGGTTTTCACCAGTGACGGTATGATTTTCTTTGGAGATGCAAAATGTTGAAGAAAAATCATTATTATAAAGTATTTAAACCACTGAGACACTACAGCACGCCTAGCAGCGCTGCACCCAGTTGGCGCGGGGTACCACTCTTATGATCTTCTAAAACTCAATCAATACTTTCCATCCCATTTTTGTTTTGGGATGTTTCTCAAGAGAAAAAATAAAGCTTTTTTCTACCATACTTAAAAAAATATAAAAAAATACCGCATTTGGAGAAAAATTCAGAAAAATTTTTTAAAATGAAATGTCAAGGTGAAATAATTTTTTTATTTCAAAGTGATTATTCTTATTGTTAACCCCGTTGAAAGACCCTTCCAAAACCCTTATGAAAAAGTAAAATTAGATAACTCTATCAGAAGTTATGGACAACTGAATGTTAGTGGTCGGGTTGAACTTTCGAAAACTCGAGCCCCTGTATCTTGACAACCTATTATACAAGGTGCCCCCCGTTTACAGAATTCGAAGAGGTCCACTAGGATTACACTTAGGCGGAGTTTCAATAAGATAGGCGACAACAAAATTTTAGGCGGGGACAGTTGGAAAATATTACCCTAAATGTAACATGAAAATCAAGAAAATTGAAAATTATGAACGTTACTCGTAGCCGTTAAAGGACTAAGTCGCAAGATGCTCCATAGACATATGTATAAACATTTTATTTTTTGCCTTTACAGAAAACTTCTTTATACTTTTCTTAAAAAACTTCTCCGCATTTTTCTTCATGTTTTTGTTTGCCCAAACTTCTTTTGATAAAAAAAAGACGGAAAAAATTGATCGGGGAAAGCTTCCGAAAAAGGACCCCGCACCAAATGTATGGGAAAATGGCTTTCGGTGGATCGGGCCGAAACTTGGTAAATATGTAGATTATAAGGGCCTAATGAATGATCGGGCAAACAAAATTAAGAAAAATGGACAGTTTTTGCGCTATACGGAGCTAAGCGCTCAATTTCGTGAAGATTTGAATTTAATAAAACGTCACTGCTATAACGTTGAAAACGGTGCCCCGGTAAGATCAATATCAAATGAGGTTAATATTATCATAATATACCCCGCGCGCTAGTCTAACCGACCGAACGCTAAGCGCTCGAGATGTAGTCTAAAATTCAAAACATGCTTCCGTGAGCGCAGATAAGGTGAAAACGTCCGGTCGAAACAAAGCAATGTTATTTCAAAGATAAACATCATGCGCTTCTAAAAGAAGCCGGACGCTAAGCGCTCAAGATTTGAATTTAATAAAACTTCACGGCTATAACGTTGAAAGCGGTACCCCGGTGAGATCAATATCAAATTAGATTAATGTTACAATGATATACAACGCGCGCTAATCTAACAAACCGAACGCTAAGCGCTCGAGATGTATTCTAAAATTCAAAATATGCTTCCGTGATCGCAGTTAAGGTGCCAATGTCAGGTCGAAACAAAGCAACATTATTTTAAAGATATATGTCGCGCGCTTCTAAAAACAGCCGAACGCTAAACGCTCAAGATTTTAATTTAATAAAACGTCACTGCTATAACGTTGAAAATGGTGCCCCGCTTAGATCAATATCAAGTGAGGTTAATATTACAACGATGTACATCGCGCGCTAGTTTAACCGACCGAACGCTAAGCGCTCGAGATGTAGTCTAAAATTCAAAACATGCTTTCGCGAGTGCAGATAAGGTGACAATGTCTGGTTGAAACAGAGCAAATTTATTTTGAAGTTATATATCGCGCTCTTCTTAAAACAGCCGAACGCTAAGCGCTCAAGGTTTGAATTTGATAAAACTTCACTGCTATAACGTTGAAAACGGTGCTCCCGGTGAGATGAATATCAAATAAGGTTAATATTACAATGATATACGTCGCGCGCAGGTCTAACCGACCGAACGCTAAGCATTGGCACCTTATCTGCGCTCACGGAAGCATATTTTGAATTTTAAACTACATCTCGAGCGCTTAGCGTTCGATCTGTTAGACTAGCGTGCTTTGTTTCGACCGGACGTTGTCACCTCATCTGCGCTCACGGAAACATGTTTTGAATTTTAAACTACATCTCGAGCGCTTAGCGTTCAGTCAGACCAGCGCGCGATGTATATCATTGTGATATCAACCTCATTTGCTATTGATCTCACCGGGGCACCGTTTTCAACGTTACAGCAGTTACGTTTTATTAAATTCAAATCTTGAGCGCTTAGAGTTTGGCTGTTTTAAGAAGCACGCTATATTTATCTTCAAAATAACCACGCTTTGTTTCGACCTGACGTTTTCGCCTTATCTGCGCCCACGGAAGCATGTTTTTAATTTTAAACTACATCTCGAGCGCTTAGCTTTCGGTCTATTAGACCAGCGCGCGTTGTATATCATTGTAATATTAATCTAATTTGATATTGATCTCACCGGGGGCACCGTTTTCAATGGTATAGCAGTGACATTTTATTAAATTAAAATCTTGAGCGCTTAGCGTTCGCCAGTTTTGGAATGCGCGCAACATAGATCATTATCAAACTCGCATTTGATACTGACCGTGCTCTGCCGCCGTCTCTCCCCTTCCAGCATATATGGGGATTCATTGTTTTCACGAAATTGAGCGTTTAGCTCCGTACAGCGCAAAAACTGTCCATTTTTCTTAATTTTGTTTTGCCGGATCTTTCATTCGACCCTTATAATCTACATATTTATCAAGTTTCAGCCAAATGCACCGAAAGCCATTTTCCCATACATTTGGTGCGGGGTCCTTTGCGTAAAGCTGGCCGTAAACAATTTCCAAAAATTCGGGGTGTCTCATATACCAAAAAGGAGCCCCTTCATTTCAAATATCGGTTATAAACAAAGTATCATTGACTCATCTACTTATCTACTGATCTTGTTGTAACTTTATTTTTGCAATCAATTATATGAACTCAGTATGTATGCTGTGCACCGTTACTCAAGTCTCGTTTCCTGCAACGACACTTCTTGTGTCGAAGTTTCATGACGCAGAATGTAATCTTCGCCGTAGTGGCTGCCGAAGATAAGGCAGTTTAAAAAATGGGTGTACGTTGACAGCGTGTTATCGTATTCGGTGAGTATGAGACACTTTGCTCTCGCGGCACGATCTTTACGTCACGTCGGAGCGGAAGAAGGAGGGAAAGAGAAAGAAAAAGAAAAATGGCTCGCGGAGTAGACAGATGAATCCAGAGGGAAAGAAGGGAAAGCGGAGAAAGAGAATGGAAGACGAGGCCAGTGAGTATCTCCTTTTGCAAAACTTGAGCCGAACGAACGAAAGATTTCTCCGAGTCGCAACGTTCATAAAAGTCGCACAGTGACAAAATGTGAAATCGTGCTTGGAAAAATGCACTACGTACGTTAATGCTTATCTGGATTTGAGATTGTAGACAGATAATACTTTTACAATTCAACGCTACTCATTTAATTCCTCACTTTATTTGGCGTATATATCAATCAAATAAAAGCTAGACTAGGTTGAAAGTAACCGTAAGTGTTAGATGATTTTTTGAACACAGGTTTCATTACACTTAAGGAACTAATATCATTTAAAAGTTTCTCCAAACTTTCTCTATTGTATGAACATGGGAAATTTTTTATCGAAATTGGAACCTCTTAACATTATTTGATTAAAATTAAAATTGGTTGCCATATTCTGCTCGTGTAATCTCACGAAATTATCAACTAGAAGTTCAATATTTAAGAAAAAAACCTTTTCAGAACGCATTGATAAAAATGGCGTCTTTTCATGCCTCTATAAACAAACGCAAAAGTACGCGTTTTGAGCGGTGTCTGGCGGTGCGTCGGATGAGTTACAAAATAGGGTTCAGTAAACACGGCGTGACGTAGAGTTCAAAAAAGAGCTCGATTTGTGCGTGTCTCCGTATTTTCGTAACGCTAGAGAGAGACCGTGGTTGACAAGGATAGAAAAAAAAATTCATAGCGGATTTGTGAGTCGATGTTTCTTACATCAACGTGTTCCAGGCGTGTTCCTATCGCGTCACACATTATACTTTGTTGTCTCATTCAGGACTCATAACGTGATTTTACATTTTTCCATGGAGACAATGAAATCACGGCATTTATGATTTTGTTCTGAAAAGTATCGTTCGTGACTCCTGTGAACTGACGGCTTTTTTTTAAACTCGCACACCAGTCACGAAATGTACTACAGTCTACGTAATAAGGCTCACGCTCATCAAGAATCTAGATATTATGACTTAATATCTTCAATTGGCATCACTCTCTCACTCAAACATTTTTTTAATATCAAACAAATTCATGCTCCTTCCAAAATCATCTGCAAAAAACTTCTTTCGCAACCCCCACACCTGCCTCATCACTACATTTGCCGTCCTCACTGTCTCTTTTATGTGACCATCCAGTTCCCCATTTCTCCGAAACAAGAAGCCCAGGTAAACAAACTCTTTTACTTCCTGCGCTGCCTTTCCCTTCCACTTCCATATCCCTTCCACCTCTATTCCTGAACACTATAACCTTGTACTTTTCTGCATTCAGCTCTAACCTATTGTTATCCAGGTATCTTCTCAACCTCTTCATCATCTCCTTTAACGCCTCCATACTACTTGCCAGCAACACTATGTCATCCTCATACGCGAGTGACCAAATTCGAACCCCTCCTACCACTCCGGCCTCTAGCTTATTTTCCATATCCGTGATTAGAATGTCAAAAAGCCTTGGGCTAAGCGGACACCTTTGTCTTAACCCCCTATCCATCCAGAAACCCTTTGAAATCCCCTACCCTCCTCTTATCTTATCTTTCATCTCTTCATATATCTCCCTTACCCTCTCGTTCAGGCCTCTCTTCAATCCTCTCTCCTCCATCGCCTCCCACAACCTCTCCCTATCCACCGAAGGAAACGCGCCTTTGAGATCCACAAAAAACGCGTACACTCTCCACCCTTTCTTCGCTAATTTTCTATACACCACGTGCTGCAGAACGTAGATATTGTCGATAGTTCTCCCACCTACCGCGTATACTGTTTTCGCCGTAATCATTAGCGTAATCCCACTATAATTTCCATGTCTATCTCTATCTCCTTTCTCATACAGTGGCATTATCAACCCCTTACTCTACCCTTCTGGCAATCCCTCTACCCCTCCAGTTTTTTTACTACCCCCTTCTGCCTCTCCCTAACCTCTTGTGTACTAAACAGCCACGCTTCTTTCTCTACTCCGTCCAGACGTGCTGTCATTGACCTTCTTAACACCCTTATCTGTTTCTCTATCTGCTCGTCATTCGGCGCCACCTCTCTACCTCCTTTGTTCTTCTACTTCTCTTATCCCTTTCAGTGAATCTGAGCCCTGAAACGATTCTTAAAAAAACTCCATCCACTCCTCACTTCTTATCTTCTCGCTTAGCCCCGTTCTACGCTTCCTAAACCTATTTATTATCTTCCACACGTCCCCCTCTGCCTTAACACTTCCCAACTCCTCTTCCCAATCTTTCTCCTTTCTATTTTTTGTTCTCACACATCAATTTAAACTCGTTCCTTATTTCTACGTAATCCTCCCTTTTTGCAGTCCCTCTTTTCACTTCTTTTACTTCCTCTTCCTCTTCATTTTCATCTTTTTACATTGCCTGTCCCACCATGGCTTTACCATTCTTTTCACTTTCTTCCTAAGTACCTTCTTTTGCACACACCCTTTCACGTTCTCTTTCAAGTCCTCCCATATCTCTTCCACCGACTCCCCTTCAAAGCGTACCTTCCCTAACTCCTCCTGATACTTCTCTATCAGAGGCGATAGAGATATCGCCTCCCTCGTTCAGCTCACCCTCACCCCCATCCACACTTCTTCCCCACCTTGTCTTCCACCGCTCTCCCCGCTTTTCAACAACCCTAATGGCTGATGGTCTAATTCAACCCTTAATTTTAATTCGTATCTCTCCGTCTCCTCCCACCCTTGCATATTCATAACTACATAGTCTATCACCTATACCCCTACCTTACTTACATATGTGTATTTTCCCTTTTCGTCCCCTGTTACCATACCATTGGCCACCGCCCAGTCTCTATCCTCCATCCAGTCCCTTAGAATCTCCCCCTCCTTATTTGTTATCCTATCCTTCGATTTCCTTTCGAAGCTCTCTCCTTCCTTGTACAGGCCCCCTTCCCTCCCCATCCTTGCATCAAAGTCCCTCCCCCCCTCCCAGTACCACAATACATACCTCTCTTTCGCCTAGCATCCCTGGTTCTTACGCTTTTCTTGAATGGACTCTCTACCGCACTTTTCTCCGTACTCTCTTGGCTGTCTCCCTTCTTCTTCAAGAGATCCTCCCCCACTTGTGCCAAACGCTCTCTTCCTCGTCTTATCGCATCCTCTGTCCACGCATTTCCGCTTTTACCCTTTCCCCGACGCGCCGCTTGACACCTGGCCACGCACTGTTAACCGTCGTGGCGTTTGTTGCAAAAAATAGTGTGTGACGCACACGCAATCACCCATTTTGCGCACTTGTATCACAAATAGCTCTTCTGTACTCGTAATGTGGTACTATGTGAGGTTGAAATATTATTTTTGACTGATTTGAATTACAAATGAGCAAAGTAAATTTATAACCTTTAATAACCTACGAACATTATTACTGCAAAGGCACCTCTTCGGAGGCTAGAGTCAACGATCCCGCAATAAAATAAGACAGTTAGGGTGTATCCTTAATTGATTGTCTGCTTTCCTTCAGGCATATCATATCAAACTCCACACTATCGTGGTTAGTATGTAACAGATTAAATCCTGCCATTGCTTGTCAGTTTTGAGGCATCTTGAATGGTTATAATAACCAAACAATTATATCGGATTTTTAAATTATTTTGAAATTATTTATTTCTTTATTTTATAAAATTTTGTGCTCAATGGTGGGTCATGCTAGAAGCTTATGGATCAGCTCTTAAGTGTTTTCAAGTTGTTTATTTAATTTTGAATTATATAGAAAAATTAGTTCACATTCATAGATATCAACGCTGAAACAATTAATCCGTGATGAAAGGAGTCTATACAAGCATTGAGGCCAGTCAACCCGTCCCCTAACGTTTAAGCTGCAACGCTATGTGCCAGCACTTAAATCTTGTCAGATGAATTCCCTAATATATCTAATATAAAAAAAAATAACAAATATAATAAATATAATGCCTTAGAGTCTTGAACAGAAGTTATTAGCAGATAGTTTTCTGGCCAACAAATTAAATGTCCATTCAATCAAACACGTAATACAACCCTCAGGCTAAACAGTTATAATCCCGGTGAACATCCGGTTCGTAGATCCTCCACCATTAAACAACGCCCAACAAAAGTTAGACCGGAAAAATTCTCAAGAGTAACAAAGTAGAATAAAAAATAGAACCCATCACTCTTTCGCCCGATGACCAATTAAAATCAAATGTCGAAACTATCACACTTTTCTCCGATAAGGAAGTAGAAATTATCACTTTTCCCTCCGGAAATGAAGCAGATATCGAGGAAGAGATTTTTAGAGTAGATTCTACAAAGGTGCGATCGGCGAAATTACTATTAAAAATAACTGCTGACTTTGAAACGTGATTACTCGTTCAAAAATGCAGCGAGAAACTTTTTTGAAAACCCGTTAGAGAGCTTATAAAATTATTAGACAATTGAGCTCTAATAGAGGCATTTTTGACCTTTTGGAGAGTATAGTTTAAAGTATAGTTTAGTTTTTAAAAAATCAAGAATTTCTCAAATTTTCTACCTCGACTTTAACTTGTGGCATGACCTAGGAAAGTTGTAGCAAAAATCTAAAATGCATACCAATCAGTCTTTGAAGTCTTATCTTCAATTTAAGCCAATAAAACTTGAAAAATCTCCACGGGTTCTTGATATACGGCTCAAAATGTCGAAGGGTCAAATGTCAAGTTTCAGTCGGCGAATACTGCTGTCGACCGCGAGAGCGGTGGTCGCCGAAAATTGCTCAGATTTTGTTTCTTAACTTCTACTCGTGCTGTAACTTAGGATACTAAAGGAAAAGAACTGAAATTGACAGAACGTAATCTTTGGAATCTAATATTTAATTTACGCTAATAAAACTTCAGCAATATTCACGGCTCAGAAGCAGTTGCAAATCCAGATGGAGGAGCAACTCCAGAGTGGTATAATGCCCCGTCCAGGTTACCCTATATAGCGGAGCGGAACACCCCCGTTTTTGTTCACGTACCGACCAACCTCGTCCTAGTCGCTAAAAACTATTTATTTTTATGTTTTTGAGGGTGCTGAATACGAATATGAAAGTTATTTTTTTCTAAAATTGGGGCTACATAGTCAAAATCGCATTTTTAAGCGAAAACATGGAAAAAATCATTTTGTGTTTTTTGCCGTTCAAATCGCTGAAACTATGCGTGTAGTTAATAAATATTTCTTTACAAAATTTTAATGATATACTCTTGAACTATTTCTGAAATTTTTTTTTCGTTTTTTCGACTTTATACTTTCGATTGAAAAAGTTGAGTGAGGAAGTTTCGAATTGTTAATTTCTGAATATATAGTATTAAAATATATAGTTCAAAGAAGTTTTCGGGAAAGTTTCAGCTCGTTATGTGCATTAGAAAAAAAGATATGGCGATTTGAACATGAGCGCTGACTCCGCGCGGCCACCGCGCGCTGCACACGGTCAGCGGGTATTCCCATGCGCAACTTTTGTTAGTTGATTATCCTCGTTTTATTAATTAATTGCACTGATTTTTGTGTTTTAAATATGCTATATACGATTCTATAATAAACATCAACTTCGATCTCGTGTAATTTTTGAGAAAATCGAGAAAAATCTGTCGAAAAGGAGTAAGTAATAGTGATATTAAGTAATAAAATATAGGCGTACATTTTAAATAATATCTTTATTCATTTTCATCAGATACTATATTATTTCTATTTCTACAAGATTTTTTACATGAGCAAACATCACAACATTCTAAATTTGCTTGTTTGCAAGGACATACTTCCGTTGAACACGGAGATTTTCCAGAACAGTTACAAAACTATTTTTTGTCATTTTCAATAACATCACGTTCATGAAATGATTTTTTATCTGAACTTTCAAAGATATTTCTTTTTTAACACTCAGCCGATTATTGCAATGTTGACGTTCGGCATTTCTCGTGAAAAACAAGTGAACACACGAATCGTCGCATCGAGCAGAAAACGTTTGGTTGCGTTGATTTACGCGCAAATTCATTCGAAGTATTTTGAATTCAGAATTACTTCTAGTTTTTATGTTATTTCATTAAATAACAAAAACCGTAAATATTTTTTAAATAAAAAACGTTGAAATTGTATTCTGGCTTAAACATGCAGAATGTATTTTTCAAACTTTATTGTTACCATATTATTACTGTATTGAATAAATAGATAGTAAATGATAAATGTCGATAGTATTATGAAAATTGTACATTTCTTGTGTCATTAAATATAAAATAAATAATCAATTGCATAGGCCGAGGATAATAGGCTCACGAAAGCTAAGCACAAATTCAACCGCTGACCGCGCGGCGGCCGCGCGGAGCCAGCGCTCATGTTCAAATCGCTATATCTTTTTTTCTAATGCACATAACGAGCTGAAACTTTCCCAAAAACTTCTTCGAACTATATATTTTAATACTATATATACAGAAATTAACAATTCGAAACTTCCTCACTCAACTTTTTCAATCGAAAGTATAAAGTCGAAAAAACGAAAAAAAATTTTCCGAAATTCCCCACATGAACGAAAAATACTTTTGAAATTTCGGACAACGTTTGTTGCTTTCAGAAATAGTTCAAGAGTATGTCATTAAAATTTCGTAAAGAAATATTCATTACACGCATAGTTTCAGCGATTTGAACGGCGAAAATTACAAAATCATTTTTATCACATTTTTGCTTTAAAACTCGAATTTGACTATGTAGCCCCAACTTTAGAAAAAAATAAACATCATATTCGTATTCAGCACCCTCGAAAACATAAAGATAAATAGTTTTTAGCGACTAGGGCGAGGTTGGTCGGTTATTCATTTTCTAAGCAACTTTTTGGAGGTGTTCCGCTCCTCTAATAGCTCACCACACATGTTTATTCCAAAGAAGCCGGATGCTTGTGAGAAGAAGAAATTCAGATTTGTGATTGATTATAGAGTATCGAATACTGAGCTAATAGGGAATGCATACACATTACCCAATATAACAGACACCCTTGAACAATTGCGTAAAACCCAATATTTTTAAGTATATGATCTCGCTAGCGGGTATCACAAAATAAAAACCCATCATGATCATAAGGCCAAAAATGACTTTTCAACACGAAGAGGACATATCGAATGAATGAGGATGCCGATCGGTATCAAAAACGCCCCGGCAACATTATAAAGGCTCATGGATACCGTCCTTAAGGGAATACTCCGAATTCAGGTATTCGTATGCTTGGACGACATCGTACTGCACTCGAGGACTCTAGAAGAGCGTGCTGAAAAAGCAAGCATATTGTTTAAAAGGTTGCGAGAACTCAAATTGAAGCTTCAACCCGAAAAATACGATCTACTACGCCCTGAAGTTGCTTATTGAGGTCACATAATTGAACGCGATGGCGTGAAACCTAGTTCGGGGAAGGTAAAGGCGATAAAGAATTTTTCTCAACCAAAAACGGTACGTGCTATGCGTCAATTCCTAAAATTATCAGGATATTATCGTCTCTTCACTGAGAATTACGCCAAACTCGCCAAACCGTTAGCAACTATCTATGCGAGGAATCAATTCTGAAATATCCTGACTTCAAAAAACTGGCAATCCAGGGCCACGACTATTTCTCTGTAGACATTGACTCAAGGAGTATCAATACGCCAGAACCTTAGCTGTAAAAAAAGAGAATTTACAAAGTACATGGCATTATTACATAATGCGGCAAATCTATAATCTGAAATAGCGAACAGGACAAGGATAGGAAACTTCCAGGGATTTCAGGGTGGTTCTTAAATTCACAAAGGCCGATTTCTATTAAAAGGAGTAACAAATCGGAATTTATTTCCAGCTATTTACAAGAGAAGAAAGTTTTAACATAATTATAAATTTTCCCGACGAATCATATGAGAATCTACACCGAAAACACCTCGCAACTTACTCATCGAAGGTTAGGAAAAACGCTGTGACTCTACTGCGACCACGCGGTCGATGGCTTGTAATCTCGAACATGTGGCCATCATTTAACCGGAACAAATACACAAAAGGAATTTTACCGCAAAACCCTACGCACTGACTCGACTTCAACGCGAAATTAAAATCGGTAATCAACAATGCTAAGCAAAAGAAAGAGCACTTATTGAAAGATCCGAGCGAGGCAATGGGTCCGATTGGAGCCAAAGTCCACCATGTCGGAGGTCGAAATCCAACATTGCGTCGCCTGCCGAATTCAAAAAGATTTACCCTTGACATCGTGGTCGCATCAATCCAGATTTTTAACCTTTGGTGTCTAGAACCATAATATACAAGAATCCTAAACAATTCCAAGTCAATTTCAATTCAAATCGAATCTTTGTGGCAAGGCACTTGTTGCCGCTTACAGACCAAGAACGAAAGTGACAAAGTTATTGCGACGCGCCACGACGGTAAACTCGAGGAGTCCTCGCGTTAAGGCGCGTTCACAAAACATAAGTTCGCAGCGATATTTATGACCCACCAGGAAAACTGAGAACTAAGTAATCACTAACAGGGTAAATTTTGCATCCCTGTCGCAACTTCCCCGTGCTTAAGGGGTTACATGGGTTTTGAAATTTCAAAAATCGATTTTTTTCATCTGATAGTACAACATGTCAAGAATATTCTCCTGAACTTTCGACTCAATCGGAATAAAACTCTAGAAGAAAGAGCCTTTGGAAATTCATGTCATTAGGTTTGGCCGGCGGGGAGCGTCGCAAGTATATCGAGGCACCTGCTTACCTATTGTTTGCCCTCGCACCACGCAGGCGTCGCATCGCAAAGAACGAAGGGACCCAACAGCTGAATTTTTGGAAAATTTTGTTTCAATGTCGTTATTTTATATACTTAATAGTTTGAATAAAACAAATATTTCATTATATTAAAAGAAATCAGAGATAATATGCTTTTTTAGCCTTCAAAACTTATGTAACCCCTTAAACGGGAGCTCGAGGTTTTCCTTTCATTATTCTGCAAGCGACCCACGCGAACGGTTAAATTAATATTATGTTAAGCGGAAGCTGAAAAAGCATTATAACCTGAGTATTATTGCACCTAACAACAAAACTCATAAGATCGCTTACCTTTAGATCCGACAGGAACGCGGGTTTTTCCCGCTCGACTGGCGTCGCATCCGACTGCGGTGATTCGCCTAAAGGGTACGGTTATATTAAAGGTCAAGAATAAGGCCCCATTTACGCAGGAAAGAATGTGATTGTTTATTTCAGAGTCACATCACCACATAACTTCATGCGAGTAAGAACTAACTTGACTAATTTCCACCAACTCTTATAAACAAACCTAAGCTCATTCCATTATACCAACTTTGCATAGTTGTATCTTATTTTAGAGAAAACGCACTTCTTGGTTTCATATTTATTTCCTTAATTATCATCCAGGCGTAGCACAATCATTGTTCGAGACCAGTAACAAAAATAAATATTAGCAACTGGCAATACCATCAATCAGTCCATGTCCTGTACCATGCCCAGCATGCTTTGTGGGTGGGACCGCAATATGCACTTGGTTTTGGGGCCCCTATTTTCAGCCATCCTTGGCGCGACAATTTCTCATACCCCAGCACCCTCATCCTCCTAATTTCGTCCAACATCTGCTTGTTACTTGGCGGTGGGTGAGACGGCGAGGGGGTTTGGTATCCCTGCCTCCTGCCGGGTACCCATTTGATCTCTCTCGAACGGCCAGGCCTGGCTGGTTTGACCTCCTTGCGGCCCGTTGGAGTCGAGGTTCATGGGGAAGCCTCTGCTGATCCCTCAAGGAATCGCTGGTTCGCAGTCGTACGGCTAGGCCTGGATGGTTTGCTTGTCTCGGTAATCTGAAATCATAAGGGGTAACTCCTATAACTAATGTTTACTTACTGGATTTTGGCCATACATGGCCTGTCCTTTACGTAGGGCTGGACGTACCGAACGTGTTCCTTACTCGCGTATTTGCCTTTCTCGGTAATCAAACTGTACACCACGGGGGACAACTTACGCTTGATTTTATAAGGCCCGTCGAACTTTTCGCATAGCTTAGCTGCAATATTGTCTTCCTTCTTAGAGAGAACGCGCTGACGCTTCAGGACGAGGTCACCCACCCGGAAGGAACGATCACGTTTACTCTCGTCGTAATTTTTGTCTTAAGATACGTACGCAGGCTCAAGGTTTCGGCAGATCAGATCCCTGAGGTGGTCCAATCGTTTCACGCGTACTAACCAATTCACGGGATCTGGGCTACTGCGCTGAGATCCCATCTCAAGATCACTTCTCAAAGAACGATAGTTACGCCCAAAGCTGAGGAAAGCTTGAGAGATTTTCAGCGCCAACTGATGGATAAAATTTATAAAGAATTGAGGTGGGACAATCGCGACTCAGTTTGTCGGGAGTGACGGGCGAAGTGTGAAGTGTGGAGTGTGGAGTGTTCCGCGCTCTAGTTAATGTATCGCATTACTCTGATGGTATCAACAAGGGTAGAATCATTATTATGTGAATAACTTTTTGGACTCGTAATGTGTGCTCTCCTCCGTTCTCTCTCGTGCGCTCTCTCTTTCTCTTTGTGTTTGTCTGTATGTCTCTCTCTCTGTCTCTGACTGCCTGTCTCTCTCTCTCTCTCTCTCCCTCCCTCCTTTCAAAAGAAAAACGCAAGGGCCTCATTTAGAATCAAAGAATTGTTGGTAATTTCAGTAAATATATTCCACTGGAGTGAATAAATAATTCTAATAATTCAATTGCTGATTTCGCCCACAGACCTGTCTCGCTCGACGGTCGCTCGAAGATCGCTCATTCTTAGAAGTTTAAGAACCAATAGTATTAATATTATTGTTATTTTAAGTAAGGCGAAACATTAGAATATAAGCAGCGGTTAAGTTAGGTTAAGGATGAAATGTAAATATATGTACAG
>CAKNYM010050541.1:186167-212180 GCA_932195095.1 Andricus curvator | reverse complement strand
TTATTTGCTGAATACTTTTTAAATTCAACCCCCATAAGCAATTTTTATTGGGTCTCGAAAAAAAAACCATAAGGGCAAAAATGAGGTATTATATCCCGCGTGAAAAAAAGTTCCGTTGCTCAAGCACGGGTCAAAAATAGGTCAAAAATGTTTAAAGGTCGACGGATTCCAGAGTTTAACTTGCATAAAAACAAATTAAACCTTACTCATTCTCTCTATTCATCATTTCACATAAATTGGCCTAGTTCTAAGTGCTTTTTCGAACCAAAATTCATAATTGGTTCCAAATATCAAAACCGTACCCATCACTCCAAAGGTAAGTTTCAGAAACCTATTAAAATTGGTTTAAATAGATATTTGCTAGTTGAATAATATTTTGCAGCCTAAAGTTCTATTGTTAGATAATAAACTTTCTTAGACTATAGCCAGAAAATTTATAATTCTAAAGAACAAATTGGAGAAAGAGTTTGGACATGTGCAGAATTTTGAAAATCCCGTGAGCCTGGGGCCGACGCGAAAACGCGAAAAACTAGGCCGACCCTACCCAATGTCACTTTACACACACTCACTTTCGACGAATTCATAGAATTCAAGGAATTTATAGATTTCCATGAATTCGAGGAATCCATTTATTTTAAAAAATTAATAAAATTAAAGGAATAAAGAGAATTCAAGGGAATCAGAGAATTCGAGGCATTCAGAAAATTTAAGGAATTCAGAGAATTCAAGGAATTTAGGGAATTCAGCGAATTCAAGGAATTCAAGGAATTCAAGGTATTCAAGGTATTCAACGAATTGAAGGAATTATGAGAATTCCAGGAATGAAAACCTTTCTGTAAATTCTAAGGATTTTGAATTCTTTGTATTCATAGATTTCATGGAATGCCTGGCATTCTCTAAATTCCTCAAATTCTCTTAATACCCTCAATTCTCAAAATTTCTTAAAATCTATGAATACCGTGAATTCCTTCAATTCTCTAAATTCCTTAAATTCTCTAAATTCTTTGGATTCTCTGAATTCCATGAATTCCATGAATTCCGTGAATTCCGTGAATTCCATGAACTCCGTGAATTCCACAAATTCCGTGAATTCCATAAATTTCTTGAATTCCTTAAATTTCATGAATTCCGCAATTGCTTGAATTCCATTAATTCCGCGAATTCCGTGAAATCCATGAATTCCGTGAATTCCATAAATTTCGTGAATTCCTTAAGTTTCATGAATTCCGCGAATTCCTTGAATTCCATTAACTCCGTGAATCCCTTGTGCACAATTTTCGACTTATGAACGCTACAATACATGTATTGGAATACTGGACGGTGACTTCACGATTTACAGCACTTACAATACATGTATTGCAATTTCGTCATTCCAATACCGTGTTTGCAATTTTACCTTACTCTTGTATTGTAGAAGTGTTGGAGAATTCCAAACATTTTTGACATTAGTGGTAAAAATAAACCGTACGAATTTTATCAATTTATCTGCAACTATTCTCAAGTTATCGTGTTCACAAAAAATTGTAGCATCAACACACAGACACACAAAATGTAAATATCTAATACAAGCTTCAGATCATTGTATTAGACATGTATCAACTTACGAAAGTTAAATTAAATGAATTAAAGTTTTTTCGAAAATGTAACTATTACAAAGCTTTCTCTATGAGGAAGCAAAATAAATTTAAAGAAATATTTTCTTATATTTATAATAATTTGGAATTTTAACTGTTCAAAATTTATTATACGTAGATATAAACGATCACCCTCGTATAAACCCTTACGTAAGAACATAAACGTGCACAGTTAGGCAAGTTCCATCTGTGCACGTGTACAGTTGGGCTAGTGACATCTGTGCACGTGCACAGTTGGGCAAGGGACATCTGTGCACGTGCACAGTTGGACAAGGGACATATGTGCACGTGCACAGTTGGGCAAGTGACAACTGTGCACGTGCACGGTTAGGAAAGTGTCATCTGTGCACGTCCAAGTCCACAGGAGCCCATCTGTGCACGTCTAAATTTCGCCGTGCACAGTTGTCACTTGGACAACTGTGCACGTGCACAGATGGTACTTGGACAACTGTGAACGTGCACAGATGGTACTTGGACAACTGTACACGTCGAAATTTCGACGTGCACAGATGGGCTCCTGTGGTCTTGGACGTGCACAGATGGACGTGCACAGTTCTCCGTCCGGCCATCGACGTGCACAGTTGGGCACGTGCAAAGTTGCTACGTGCAAAGTTGTCCGTCACCCCTAAATTTTTCGACAGGTAGTAGGTATGGTTTCTTGGGGTTACTCGTTATTAACTTGGGGACGGTGGTATCTACTGAGAGTATTATTTTGGGCATTGAGATATCTACTAGTTTCTTGAGAAGGTGACTGGTGTGATTATTATTATTAACTCAAAATTATTTTGGCTGTTTTGTGTGGTTACACTTTGGATTTGTTTCATTAAAAGTGCTAGGAAAGAAATTTTCCGGATAATTGAATAATATTATAGGTTGGAAACTCAGCCTAAAATTTTATGAACGTAACTTATGTGACTATTTACTTTTTTTGTATTTAAAGGCCGTTTTACACGAAGACACTTTGGAATTGATTCGTTATAAGTGCATAGGGTGGATTTTTGAGACTACTCAATATTATTATGGGATTCTGAACATAACCTGGAGTTTTTAATGTGATATTTGTGACTATATTTCATTAAAAAACTCCATGCCTGTTTTACATGGAGACATCTTGGAATTGTTTCGTTAAAAATTTAACAGGTGGATTTTGAGGGTTCTTTGGACACTATATGGGTCAGTTCACTTAAAAGTGATAGGGGTGGTATTTGGGTGTTGTTGATTCTGGATTATGGCTAAGCTGGCTCCATCTTTTCCTATCTTTATAGTCAGAGTCTTTGCCACATATGTAGTGCTTTTTGAGGATTGAAGTTGGTTGCACATATAAGCACAAATCAAGTGAAAGAGATTAAACCTATATGAATTATGAAGTTGATTTTGGATATTGGCCAAGCTGGTGAAAAGGAATTTTAAGCGACTTATACATTATCAACTAAAACCCCTCATAATAATCAATAATGAACTATAGGTACAGATGAGACACTTCCAACTGTGCAGGTCGAAAATATGTGCACAGTTGGGCACATGTAAAGTTGCACCGTGCAGATTATATCGTAAAAATTCTGATTTGCATGAAGCTTGAAAAACATTTACTCAAAATTATAGATATATTATATCATTATATTCACCAATAGAATTCAGGATCACGGCCAAGGATGAGACTAGAGTCCAGACAATCCTCATCTTTTCTAATGAGTGGAAAAGCTGATGAATGTATTAATGACGAATTTCATTAACAATGTAACTAAGGAATATTCTACCGCTTCATTAGCTTATATAATCCATACTATAGTCGTTATCTCTTAAAATTAAGGCATCACCAAGCTTATCCTGTTTAGATATTTATATTTCATAAAAATCGTTTCAAGGAGAAAAATTTTATTCTTAATTACATTAAAACTGACTTTGACATTTACGTAATCTTTTGCGTTTTTGGGAAAGCTGTTTTTTACATGTCAAATTTAGATAGTGGCTACTATAACGACCCATTTAAAGGTTTAAAAATCTTATATAAGTTCTGCAAAATATGTTAATACATCTATGTCGAATTATTATTAGTAGTAATATATTATGATTATCTAAATACGAGAGGCTGATATAAATGATATGATTCAATTAGGTTTTTTCTAAACATAGACACCAGATTTCAAGATTTCGAGAGTTCTAAATATATTAATAGAAATTTTAAAGAATTTACAGGTTTTTATTTT
Source organism: Andricus curvator (assembly GCA_932195095.1). NCBI lineage: Eukaryota > Metazoa > Arthropoda > Insecta > Hymenoptera > Cynipidae > Andricus > Andricus curvator. Next base: position 208,339 of record CAKNYM010050541.1, on the reverse strand, counting down.
TTTATTTTTAAAACTTCAAAAGTCACATTTGATTTCAAGTGTGCAAGCGATTCCACGTTATTTCGAAGAAGTTCTCATGCTATCACGGAATTTTTAAGTATTTGAAAGTATTTGAAAGAATTTCATTACAATATTACAATATTTCAAAGGCATGCTAAAGCATTTTCATGCAATTAGAGCAATTTTGAAACGATTTCATCTGAGATCAAAAGATTTTATGGTACCTACTCCCATGAAATCGCGTTAAAGGTATTTCAAAGAATTTCATAAGATTTAATGGGATTTCATATAATATTAATCGCTTCATTGGAATTCACAAGATTCCAATGGAATCAAAAAGATTTTATAGTTTTTCAAGGATTTGAAAGAATATAATCGAATCTAGTGGGATTTCTTAGGAAGTGCAGGTAAGCAAAGTTTGTAAACCTTCACTACAGTTTCGAAACCACGTCAGCAGCAATAATACGATCATCGTTAACTAAGCCTATTCATTTAAGTAAAAATGCGAACGTTTGAAAATGATAAATTGTTTATTATTAATCACAAACGCACAGATTACAAATTTTCCAGTTTATTCTGTATAATTATAACAAACGTGATGTGATATGTTTTATCATCATCGATTATAATCATAAGAATAGATATTTTTGATCAAAATTCAAAAATACATGACGTTTGTAGAATCTAAAAATTGATTAAATCTTGGTTAGCCGTCTGAGAACACAAAAAAACTATAGGTGGAACAACATCATTTTTGTTGGAAAAAGTATACTCACTGTATTTGTAGGATTGATGGAGCAAAAACGTCTCCCATAGTTGACATTATTGAAAAACATGTATGTGAATTATATTACGATAAAAATGAAAAATAACGACTCTGAAGATATTTTTTGTCTGTACCGGTAAACAACATTTTTACCGGTGCCGAGAAACCTTTTTTTTACTGGTTGCTATTAGACCAGAAAACTCTTTTGATCCGATTTTCACCATATTTTCATTGAAATAATTATGAGATGACACGACATTGGTAAAAAGGAAAGTAAATCAAAATATTAAATAAATTTCATTGATAAACAAAATTGGAAAGCGGCCTGCTTCCTAACTGTTTTAATCATAACAATCAACTTTTTTTTAAATAATTAAAAAATAATAAAAAAGATTGATTATGATAAGAAATCAACGCACGCAACGAATTTCATATTTTTAGCTTTGCAAAAATTTGTATTCCATTGGTAAACATTTTTTATGATCACTCAGTAATCACGTAATATTTACTCGTGTCCTTGGTCCAGATTTAAAGACTGTGATATGCTTTTGATTTTATTAATTAGAAACAATTTGATAATTTACTGTATTTGGTGATGAGTTAATCGCAAGATTTTGAAATGATTATTTTGCTGGAAAAACCTTGGACTTTGAGGCTACACATTTTTTTAATCGTTCAAAAAAACATCTTCAGCATAGGATGCTTCAACGCCAGCACTTCAAAATGTTAACCGTTCTTATTATTAGTTTCTGCACAAATATTAAAAAAATTGTTTACTGCTGGATTTTTGTTGTGTAAAAAGTAATATCTTGGCACAATAGATTGTCCTTAAAAATCAACTGTTATAAATAAATAGACTTATATTGCAGTTTTGAACAAAGAACATTTTTCTTTTCCGCAGAGTCATTTCTTTTCATCTGAAGAATAATGTCCTAACATAATTAATTGAAATTTGATAAAATAATTTGCATTGTTTTTGAAAACTCTTATAAATAAATTCACAGTCTAAGCTTTTTTGTTTATAAGGTTCTTCTTCTCGGCGAAATCAGTTATTCTTATCTTGAGAATTGAGAAAAAAGGCCAAAAACAGTGATTTCATTAATAAGAATTGATAAATACAATGATAATTATTACTATATGTTGCCTAATGGCCAATTTTTGGCAGGAATATTATTCTTGAGATGAAAAGAAGTCTCTGCAAAAAATCAAAATGTTACATGTTCAAAATTGTTAATGTTTTATAATAATTTTTCACAACAATCACAAGTGTTGTTTAATGGCAATTTCTTATGTATTAATATATTATTCTTGATAGGAAAAGAAATTTTTCACAAAAAAAGAGTCTATGTACAAAAACTCGAAATGAGTAAATATGTTTGTTACAATTTTTTAAGATAATTGTTGTCTTTTAGTTTCGGATTATTGTTATATAACTCAACGATGAAATCAGTATATGAATGCATTCAAACACCGGAATTATAGTAGATGTCAGTTTTACTCACTAATTTGTTCATGATGATCAAAGAAATAAAGTAAATTAATCTATGATAAAAATTTCTATTCATCGAGAATGAATTTACTAATCCTCTTTTTTTTTAGGAAATGTCCATGAATAGAGCAAAGCGTAGGTAGAACAAATCCAAAAATATATGCAGTGTACTTCTTCACACTTCAAGGGTATTTTCTGAAATTGACTTTAGTTCAAATTTTCAATCGTTTTGGCTCTGTTCAAGACCCAAAACTATGGTTCAAACGTCTTTCAAAAATAAAACAAAATTATGCAATTATTTACAGTATTATACAGTTTTAATGGATTATGGAAATTTTAGATTACTAAGGAAAAAATAAAATTGGAGAGAACTGTACTTCTTGACAAGAATATCCTTTTTACTTTCTGCTTTGCAATATTAAATTTACAATGTATTTATTATATTTGAGAGAAAATGTGAAAAGCAATTGAAGGAAATTATATTACTGTAATAGTATTACTAGTAGTACATGTGCATTGTGCAACTCCTGGATATTATTAGACATAATTTTCACTTATTCCTTCACAATCTAAAATATATTTATTTGTTTGAAAGTGCCTTAGGGGGCGTTAGTTAATTATTTTTTAATTTATAATAAATCTTATCAGTTGCAATATCTATATATTCTAGGATTTACTTTAGGAAGTGGGAAAGCTGTTCGTGTTCAACCTAAACTATTCTTATTTTACACTAATTTGTGTGCAAATTATTCTTTTGCTTAAAGTATATTATTAATTATCAAGGTTTTAGACTAAAGCTGTGCAAAAGTTTTCTTTGTATATTCTGAAAGGATTAGAAACATTATTTCGAACAAATATTTTTCGAATTTTTTTGGTGACAAATGGTACCTTTCAAGATATTTTTTTACCTCCCTGTGTATTCTATGAGGGTATTTTTATTTTTAAACATTATGAATTTCCACCAATAGTTTTTCCCATGTTCTAAGAGTACTTACCAAGATTCAATCAATTTTGAAATTCTGAGGTCATGTGTTTTTAAAATTTGACAGAAACTACTTATTTCTTATGATTATATTCGTATATATATGATTATATTTCTCATGATGAAAACACCTATCACATCAAATTCGTTTTTTTAATTTGATTTAAATTAATACATTTTATTCTGCATTATTATTATTATTATACCATTAAGCCAATAATATGTGTATTAATTATATAATTATAACATACTAATTATTTGCATAAGTGTCATAACTCAAAGACAATATTTGTTTTTAAGTCGAGGGATAGGCTAAGGTGAACGTTCGGTATCGGTTCCATAACACTTGTAAAGAAGAGGGCGCTACTTATACTAACTGAATTATTATAAAACTCAATTGCAACATTGTTTCAGTCGAATATCTTTTCATTAAGAGAGTAGAACTTCAAAATACCATTAATAACTTAGATTTGATTTGAAGGGGCCTTATCGAGTTTTAAGAGAATTCAAGGAACAAGGGGCTGAAATATGTGACACCTTCTAACAAAAGGAAAGCAAAGTAGGAATTCTTTCTCCTCCTTTTTCAAGAAGGCCTTTCCCATAAATCATAATGATCCTCTTTAACTCTCATTTTTTCTTCGGGTCCGCGATCGCAACAATTTCTGTACGTCGCATCGCCTTCGGGTTAATTTTGATGAATACAGGGATTCGATGGCAACAAAGAATGTTGGTTTAGCCAAGGTAGGCGTGTTTGTTATTTTGATGAGGTATAATGGGATGGATCTTTGGTGTTGATGCATAGCGCGTAGCGGGGTGCCACGAACATTCGCCAGAACTCGAGGGGCCCGAGCGAGGGGCCTTATGGAGTATTTCAGACCCCCGTAGATAGGAGACGCTACGCCCTGTCCATCACACGTCACAGATATGTACTCAAACATATCTCACTATGATCCGCAGACTCTTCTGTCTCTTCTTATCTTTCATTGTCTCTCTTTGTCTTTTCCGAGTTTTTCGAACTCTTCCCCTCTCGAGGCCCCCTGTCCATCCTATCATTCGATGGAGCGTATATTTCAACGTTCATTTCCTAGATGATGATACATCACGTGTATCAGCGTGTAGTCCCATCATCGTTTCTTTTTTCGAATAATCAAGTTTACCTGCAGCTAATCATGTGGCTTCCTCTCGTCTATGATATAGAGTTTGAACTTCTTCCTGCATCTGTCTCAGATTGTTCAGAGTCCCTAGTCCCTTGAATTGAAAAAAAGTTGTCTTGAAACAAAAACATCTTCCTCTTGCCTTTTTTGTTTTGAACCAGGTGAATACCTATCACGAAGGAATAATGAGAGGACCAAACTGCCATGGGAAACTTTTCCGAAACTGGCAGGAGTAAGTGGTATTTAGTCCTTACTTAGGGCGAAAGCGCGATGTTTCCTCTTCTCTTGCACGGAAAAGTTCGAGTGAGACAGCTTTAGAAAATAATGTATGTTAGAGAGGATAAGCTGTTTTGTTGATTACCAAAAGAACGAAAGAAAATGAATACACAAAAAATATTCTTAGTATTTGTAAAAAATGTGTGAAAAATTTTGAAAAGAAAGACGTATGTTAGTGCTCTTCTGAAAATGAAACGCGATTAAGAAATTATTTCCTTTCATTGCCGCAATCTTATTCATTCACATCACTAAAAGTATAAATTATATTTAACACATGATTTCACAAAATTTGAATTTTATAATGTCATTATGTCATACAATCATTTTTATGTATTGCATGAAGTTAGAAGTTGTCTTGAAATTTGAAAAGAATGATAATATTCAAAATGATGAATGAAAATAGAAAAGTATACTTTTAAGAAAATTCATATCATTTATTGTTAAATGCGAATACGATTTTTATTTATAAAATATGTTAAAATATATATTAATTTTGATCTTTAATCATTCGATCTCTTTACAACAGCTGAGAATAGCTAAATATCAAGTTGGTCGAAAAGCACTACAAATAAATTCTAGATATATTTCTTGATCTTATTTTCTAATATTTTTGTCATAATTTAGATGCATTCTAATAGACAAAAATATGTTTAGATGCCATCTTTGCTGTTTTTTCGAAAGATATCGTTTTTCATTGACCTTAGTATCATAATTGTAAAGAAGGTTTTTTCATTGGCATTGGGGTCGATAATATTTATTTTTGTTCTGCACTTAATTTTTTGTTTCAATTATATTTTTCAAATAAAATGAAAGTTGGATTTTTTATGTTTTGTTCCGGACTGCCAATTACAAAAATATTCTTTACAATTAGGAAACAATATCAGTTTTTCCAAATTTTAACCAGCCGCCATCTTGGATTTGTTGAAAACTTTTGCTGTCACCGTTTTTTTTTTATTTTACGAGCAACGATTTTTAATTTTTTCAAAATTTCAACTGACCCGACTACAGCACCATTTCTTGAAACAGAATATGCTTAACTTGCCAAGTTTGAGAGGCCTTTGTTTAAAAATGATAAAATTAATCATTTTCTCAAAATTTTAAAGAGAGTCGCCATCTTGATTTTTTTGAAAATTTCAGCTTGCAGAGACTAGTGGACAGTTTTTGAAAATAAATTTGTTCAATTTGCGAAGTTTGAGAGCCTTACGTCGAAAAATGAAGAAATAAATTATTTTTTCCAATTTGACCAGTCGATATCTTGGATTTTTTCCAATCGTTGGCCCTCACTATTTTATAGTTTTTGCAAATGAGCTTGTTCATTTTGTAAAGCTTAAAAGGCTTTTCTTTAAAAAAATTCAATTTTGCAAAGCCTTTTGAAGTCGCACTAAGTTTATTGTATTCTAAAAAAAATTGTTTTTAGGTCATATATTAGTCCCTTGCAGTTTTAAAAGACATATTAAAGTCGATTTTTTCCTATAAAAAAAGGAAAATTCAATTACAAAATTAATTTATTTACATATAAATAAATTAAATTTAGTTAGTTATTTAGATAAATTTAGTTATTATTCATAAATATAATTTGCGGAAATCTCAACTTTTTAATCCTCATTCAAATCTTTTTTTAAATCGGTTAACCTTTACCCCCCCCCCCCGGCTTTTGAAATTAACATGGGCTTTCTAATGGAAAAATCTCGAATTTCGAAAAAATGGGAAAAAAGTATTGTCCCCGGAAAATGCCCCCAAAAATCCAAAAAGTACTTTTATGTCAAATTCATGCCAAAGATGATATTCTTTAAAAGTTTTTCTGAATTAATTATTTTTATTTGATAAGTGACAAGTTTCAAAGTATTTTTTAACTAATTTTAAATTGTTTAAACAATTATTATCTGTTTAAACAAATTTTTTTGCCTCGAAATCATGAAAAATTATTATTTTTCGAAGCAAATGATACAGTTGATGAATTTCAATTTTCCTTCTTTAAGATATTTGGTAATTATTTGAATAATTTTCATTTGTTTAAACAATTTTTTCTCTGTAAATCGTGTAAAGGTATTATTTTCTGAAATAAGTGACACAGTTAATGAATCTTGAGAGTAATTTATTTTTTTAACGATATTTCACAATTATTTAAACAATTCTAAGTTGTTTAAACAATTTTTTCTCTGAAAATTTTGATAAGTTACTACTTTCTGGAATCAATAATGCAGTGAATGAATGCTAAGAGTGGTATTTTGTGTTAAAGATGGTATAAAATTATTAAAACAATGTTAATTTGTTTAAACAATATTTTTCCCCTGTAAACCTTAAAATATTCAATGATGTTGTGGTTTGTGTCGCTTATTATTCAGTTTTTTTTTATTTCAGCACATATACCCTATAATTGTTTAAAAAATGATCATTTTTTTAAACTAGAATTTTTTCCGTGTTTCCTATGAAAAGTGGCAAGTGATATTAATTGATTAAATGATTGCAAACTGTCTTTAACGAAAAATATCACTCTTAGTACTCATTACCTATACCAATAATTTTAGAAAATAATAACTTCCACGATTTACAGGATAAAAAAATTGTTAAAACAATTGCGAAATATCCTTAAAAAAATATTACCTTTAATATTCGTAATTGTGCCATTAACTCCGGAAAAAAACTTGTTATGAGTAACAGGGGAACAATTGTTCAAACAAATGAAAATTGTTCAAATAATTTCACCAAATATGTTAAGTTAGAAATATTAGTTCAAAAATTCATCAGCTGTATCACTTATCCCGAAAAATAATAAATTTACACGATTACCAGGCGAAAAAAATTGTTTTTAACAAATAATTATTGTTTCAACAATTGAAAATTAGTTTAAATATACTTGGAAACTTGTAACTTATCGAATATAAATAATTGATTTAGAAAAAATGGAAAAAATACCGTCTTTAGTATGAATTTTACATAAAACTGGTATTTTGCATTTTTTTGCATTTTCCGGGCACAATGCAAGGGGTTGGGGGGGTCAGAATTAAAAGTTATTGGATGAAAATTATTCCTTGAACATTTCTTGAGAGGTGACTGAACTTTAATTTACAAAAAGTTAATAACAATTACTTCTTTTTCCATTTTTTTCGAAAATCGAGCACTTCCCATTTAAAACCCCATATTAATTTCAAAATTAATATATTTTAATAATTTTTTCAAAAAAATGGATTTTCTTTTTTCGGGAAACGAACAAATTGAAGGGGGATCGATCACCAAAAATCAAAAGTCGTTTTTTTGGACCACCCTAGTTATCAATTGAGTGGTTGTCTGATGGTTACACTAGAGTTGTATAGATGGCACCAGCAGTCATTAATTCCTGAGAATTTAACTTCTGATTCTAGAACTTACAAATCCCGATTCTCATGTTCCCAAGTTGAATTTTTTTTTTTTATTAAGAATAAGTAATTTTTAAACAATTTTTTTAATTAAAATTTTTTAAACAATTTAAAAAATTATTCAACCATAAACCATACAATAGTTCGAGTATGTTTTTTTTTTATCCTTCAAGTATTTTTTAAATTTTAATCTAAAAAAAAAGTAGGGGATCATAATTGTCTCACCACGAGAAATTTTCCGATATAGCTTTAAAGAAAATGATTGAAAATAAAAAATAAAACATAATTCCATGAAGTGTAGTGAACAATATTTTTTTTATTCTCTTTTCAAATAAAGTGAAAATGTTTTTTTATCACAGCGGGATAATCCGTGACTTTTTAAAAATATTTTTCGGATGTCATCTATAACCCCCAGCGATACCTTAAAAGTTGTAGAATTTTGAAAATTAATAAATATTCTATAGTTAAATAATAATAATGAGCTACCTCATTTTTTAAATAATCATTCAATGCGTATAGAAAAACTATGTCCAATTTTGTGTGTACGGTTTCCAGCACCAAATATTAATAAAAAAATAAACTTTAGACAAATTAATTTTTTTGAAACTTAGAATTTTCGAAAATACGAACAAAAAATACATTTTTTCCTTTCGCATTTTCTTGATAAAAGATTAATTTTTTTCTCAAATTTGAAATATTAGTCAGAAATCTTTTTGAGAATCGTGACCAAAAAAATTACTTTTTCACATAATTGTTGCATTTTCAACAAAATAATTAAATTTTCAACCAAATAGTAGAATTTTTAACCAAACGAGATGAATTCCGAACCAAAAGTATTATGGTTAATGTTGTCTTAGTTAATTTTCAAGTTATAATAATATTCTCAAATGAAAAAAAATGTCTAAAGACTTCAATTAAAAGTATTTTAATACTAGTATCAAATCGTTTTAATTAATTAGTCATTTGATTGAGTGACGGTTATCTAAAATTACATTTATATTTCGAATTTAGAAAAATTAGTCAGTTAAGTTGTTCAAACTGCCCCCTCCCATACTTTGCCACTCCTACTTTCCCTACTTGCCCTCTCCACACCTACTTCTCCTCCCTACCCCAAATTCTTCATCAAATAATTCCCCCTCTCCTCACCCCCCACATTACCTCCCACTTCCTCTACCCCCTCATTCTCTCCAGTTCCGCTCCCTTCACTTCTCCTACTTACCCTCCCCTGATTTCTCACCACTTTTCCTACTTCCCCTAACAAATTTTTCCTCACGTCCCCTACTTCCCTCCCTTAATTTCTCCTCCTTCTGTGAGTTGTGATTAGGAATTAAGAGTTTCCCTCACTTCCCCTTCTTGGAAAAAATACGACGGACGGACGGACACCCGACCGAAACTATAAGGGTTCCTGCCCGGGGCTACGAAACCCTAAAAAGGAGGGGGGGGGGTCGGCTTCAATGTCACATATCATTTTAAGGAGTGGGGGTCACTGAAATGTCAAAAATTGTCACAATAGGGTCACAGAGAAAAATGGAAGATCAGTTTGGCCATCTAGATATGCAGACAGACTATATTGCAGGGTCTACTATAGGACAGTCCTTGAAGATGGCTAAAGCGACTATCTCTAGAAGGTTAAAACAAGAGGTTTAAATCGATCAGCTCAGAGTGTCGACTTGGTCATCTCGGACGGTCGACTCAAGCGTCATAGAGAGTCGAACCAATCATCACAGAGGGCGGAATTGATCATTATAAAGGGTCGAATCGCTCATCACAGAGGGTCGATTTGGTCATATCAGATAGTCGACTTGATCTCCTCGAACAGTCGCCCTGGCCATCTTAGGGGGTCGATTAGATTATCCTACATTTTATATATTTGTCCTTTGCCTACTTATTCCAGTCTCTCTTATAAGAGACTGTAAATTATAAAATTAAGTGGAACCTATAAAACCTGAAAATTTATATGAAATACATGAATTCTGAAAGCATTTTTTATTCTTTGTGGAGAGCGAGGTGTATGAGACACAATTTGATATGCAAAAACAGTGCACATTGACAATATATTTTTGGAGCACGAAAGGCTAAGGACACGGCACGGTGTCACACTGAATTGTAAGATTTGAAACATTGGAGTGAATTCAGAAACCAATATCCCACATATCGTTACTTTCTGCATCATCAATAAATCCTAAAATCTTTTGCACGTTTTCAGTTTGAAACAACACGGTGACAACAAATTAATAGCTGAACGTCCAGTTACGCCTTTATCCTAAATCCCTTGGAAGCATCAAGTTTGACGTTGGAAATTCAAAAGAATAAGCTTAACTCACTTTCCATCATGTTCTCTCTTATGCTCTTCACTCTCCACGAATGTTCGAAATATCGAAAAGCAGTTTAAACTTATTAAAAACATGTTTGAGTTCAATAAACAGCAAATGTGATGCTAAATGGCTCAATGACATTCACTTACTCCGAAAATGCTCTAGAGTCGAGACCACGGTGCTCCCAACTCTCGTATCCTTTCACACTGCATGCATCGCGTCGACAACCGGATTGGTTAATGTTGGCGCGCTTATTTGAAATGATTAAATGTGAAAAGCAATTGTGTACAGCAAATAATAAGAGTAAAGTTATTAAAAATCATTCTTTGCTCACAAGGAAGACTTATAAAGTGAAATTTAAATTAGTTATTAGATTTTCTCCTTAAACATAAATGATCGATTTTAATTTTAAAGAAAGGAATATCTTTTTTATCCTAAATATGAATTTACAATTATTCCTATTATTCTTATGCACTTTACATTTATTATTTGTTGTGAACATTTGACTTACACATTCAATCATTTTAAATAAACAAGCCAACGGTAACTAATCAGCTTGGCCCTCCGCTCCTTGGTCGAAATGAGTGAAAACAAGATGATCGTATTGACCATCCCGAAAGGATACCTTGCTTATCCCTGATAGTGAGTCTGACCTTCTTATAACAGTCAGACTGGTCAAAAAATGAGAGCCTCTCCGACTATGTCAAAAAAATTCTGGGTGGCTCTTTAGAACATCTAGAAGAACGGACTGGCTCTCTAAATTTTTACCCTCTAATTTTGACCATCCATTTTTCTCCGTGGAGGGATGAGACAAAAATCACTAAAAATAGCGTCACGTAATATGTGGAAGCTCCCTAATATTAAAAATTCAGGAAGCTGGAGTTAGGGGAGTTTTCAGTTTCCAGCTTCCAGTTTATAGCGTTACACGCATGTATCGATCCTTAGGACCAGCGCAGCGGTGAGCGGTATCCGACGAGAGCCCTATTAGAAGGAAGGTCGCGCCCTGTCCGGGCTCGTTTCGAATGCATTATTCCTCCCAAGGCACTCCAGCCTGAAAACCTCAACTCCGGCCGGAGGACCCTTTCCTACTCCATCCAGATCTGCGATAGCACAGATATTGCTTCTTCGAAACACCTGCGGGCGAGTTCGTGCCCGAGGGTGAAAAAAAGGAGAAGGGATGAGTTGAAACAGTGTTGTGGCTGTCACCTTTTCAGTCTTGGCTTTTAAACCCCCTAACAATCTGAACGACAGAATCCTAATCGGATTAGATTTTCAAAATGATGCGTGACTTCGAACTACCCTTGTTATTGTCACGGGAAAATTTATCGGCGAAGTGTTAGGCTCATTTTCTGGCTTTCCTAGATTTTTTCTTGCTAATTTGAATTTCATGGTTGGTTTGAAAAAAGTCTTTTGGACTGAGGTAGAATTGGATCCTTTGTTCGGTAGAAATTATGAGGTTGAAGTTTTAGTTCTATTTCTATATTCCATCTCTTGTTTTATGTGAGGCTCTTTTGTATTTTTTCCTATTTTTCTATCCCTTGTGTTGATCCTTCAGCTTTTGCCTCTTCTTCTGTACTGATCCTTTCTTTAAAATTTTTGAGTTTTTTTTCTTTTTGCGTGTAAATTCTTTTTGTTTCTTTCATATCTCCTCTTTTTTCCTTAAAAATTTTCACATTTTTTACGGGAAAAAATGTATAGCTGACACAGCGATATTAAGGGGATTAAAATGACTCGGGTTTTCGCCACATCCAAAATACGTCTACGAGGATACATTTTGTAATGTAATATTCAAACTACATAATCTGAAGGCAATTTTACTTGCGGGAACAAAGCGATTTTTTTGAAAAATGTTCCTGTTTTTTTTTTTTTTTTTGTAATTGAAAATTGGGTGTCTTTTTGCGCCTGTCAAATGCAACACGCCAGCTAACACTGTATGCCGGGCTGCAGTCACCCGTTAGTTTCAAATTGCATAAAATCTTGAAGTACTGATTTTTCGTTGCCTACAGTAATATATAATTTAATAATATAATATAATACAAAATTATAAAAATAAATAATAATAACATATAATGATAATTTTCCGAAAATATATGTAATCTAATATCCTCCTTTTTGTCGGTAAGGGAGGTGTCTTTTTTCTAACGTCAAAGCAACTTTCAGTGTTTAAAATAATAAATAATAATAAATTGAGAAAGTAGAAATTTATCAAATATTTCTAAAACCTTTCTGAAGCATTTGCGTACGTTTATTTTTGAAAAATGTCCTTTTATAAGGGTGTATCGATCAGAAGCTATAACCTGAAAATTCAATTGCCTCATAGGTTTTAGAAATATTTGATAAATATCTACTTTTTCAATTTACTATTATTCATTAATTTATTATTTCAAACACTGTAAGTTGTTTTGATGGTGAGAAAATAACTTCCCTACCACCAAAAAGGGGGATATTATATTATATATACTTTATTATTGTATCATATTATATTATTATATTATATATTACTCTAAGCTACGAAAAATCAGTACTTCAAGTTCAGCAAAAAAAGATCGACAAATTGTTCACAAATTATTTGTTGATAGGACGAATAGTTTTTATTGTAATCGAAAAAAATTACATTAAAAAATTTAAACTTTTGGAAAAGAAGACACAAGGTACGACAAAAATGAATAGACGAAAGTTGTTCACCAAAACAAGATTGACAAATCTGTTATAAATTAGTTTCAAATAAAATTTTAATTTTGTAACTAATTTAATAAAAAGAATATAAAATTAATATTTGAAATTTGAAATTTCTAACTAATTTAACTATGTTGTTATTATAATCTTATCTAACTTTAAATTTAACAAGAAACAAATTTAACGAAATTTCTCTATTTTTTAAATTTACAATAGATAACTTATATTGCAAATATTTGATCTTCTAAATTTTTTCAAATTGGTGAATTTTTTACTGAAGTCTTTATATTATTGTAATTTTTACTTACTATCAATTAATTATCAAAAAAATTTAAATAATTTAAAAGAGATTTAGTAGGTTTAAAAGTTTTGGAAATAATTAAAAAAATTATTTGAAATTTGAAAATATTTCAAAAAATTTAAAACAAAATTTGAATTTTTGAAGATTTCGAAAAAAAGTCTAAGCTTTTTAAGAAGTTTGAAAGGCTTCAAGAAAATGAAAAAACTTTCTTAAAATTCCTGGGAAAATTTAAACTGATTTTTTATTTTGAAAATAAATTTTGAGATAAAATTTACAAAGATTTCAAAAGATTATAAATTATTTTCTACAATTTCGAAAAAGAATGGGAAAGATTTTCATGCAAAATATTTCCTTTAGCAAGAATGCAAAATTTTGTACAAAATTTGAAAAAAAAAATTAAAAAGTTTCACGATCATAAAAAATATTTCTCATAATTCATGGGATAATTTAAACTTACTTTTTATGTTGAAAAATTATTTTTAAGATAATATTTGAAAAAGAAAATTAACATTTCAAAAGATTTCCAAAATGGTCAAAACAGAATTTTGAAGATTTTAATTTTTCAAAATTTTAAGAAAAATTTTGGAAGAAGTCGAAGAATTTCAAAAGATATGTAGAAGCTTTAAAAGTTTTAAAAATGATTAAAAAATGATTTTAAGTTTGAAAAAATTTTCAAAAATATTTAACAAAATGTAAATTTGTGAAGATTTTGAAAAAAATGTCAAAGCTTTTTAAGAAGTTTGAGAGGTTTCAAGATAATAAAAAAGTTTCTTGAGATTCCTGGGGACATTTTTAATTACTTTTTATTTTGAAAAATTAATTTTTAAAGAAAATTTGAAAAAGTTTCAAAATATTATTATAATTTCAAAATTCTTGAAAATCATGAAAAATAAAAAATTATACTTTCCGACATATCTGAAAACTTCAAAAAAATTTTGTATTTTCTCAAGAATCTTAGCAAAATTATATATTTATTCAACTTTGAAAACAAATGAACAAAAAAACTTTCAAAAGAAATGTTTGTTCGAGATTTTTATTTTGTATTTTAAATTATTCAACCCTCAAAAATAATAATTTGAGTGAATTTTTTTCTTTCGTGACTGAGAAATCTTTTTTAAGATAAAACTCGAACTATTTAGTTGCAAATTTTTTTTTTGATTGAAAATTAATCTATTTTTAATGAGAAAAGATAATAAAAAAATTTTCGAAAATTCCTGGAAAAATCTAAACTGATTATTTATTTTGAAAATACATTTAGAGAGAAAGTTTACAACAATTTAAAAAAAAATGATTTTTTCTAAAATATCGAAAAAAGATGGGAAAGATTTTCAAGAAAAATCATTCAATCAGCAAGATTACAAAGATATATAAAAAATGCGAGTAAGTTTAAGACATTTCCAAATTTTGAAAAGATTTAAAATTAATTCAAAAGTTGGAAATATTTCAAAAGTTTAAAAAAATTTACATTTTTGAATATTTGAAAAAAATTTTGAAGCTTCTTAAGGATTTTGAATGGATGCACGATAATAAAAAAATTGTCTTAGAATTATTGCGAAAATTTTCACTGATCTTTTATTTTGCAAATTTAATTTTAAGAGAATATTTAAAAACATTTTAAAAGATGACAAAAGATTTTAAAAGATTTCTGAAATCGTCATAACAGATTCTGGAAGACTTTAAGGCAATTTTTGTAATTTTTAAAAATTTTGATAAAATTTTTGGAAGAATTCGAATAATTTTAAAAGACATTTAGAAGGTTTAAAAGTTTTGGAAATAGTTACAAAAAATAATTTGAAAATATTTCAAAAAATTTTTAACAATATGTACATTTTTGATGAATTTGAAAAAAAATCGAAGATTTTTGAGAAGTTCAAAAGGCTTCAAGAAAGAAAATTTCTTCAAATTCCTAGGAAAATTTAAAATGATTTTTTATTTTGAAAATAAATTTTAAGAGAAAATTTACAAATATTTCAAGAGATTTTAAATTATTTTATAGAATTTCGAAAGAGAATGGGAAATATTTTCAACCAAAATCTTTTTATTAGTAAGATTGCAAATTTTTTTCATAATTCATGAGATGATTTAAACTGATTTTTTATTTTGAAAAATTAATTCTAAGATAATATTCAACAAAAATTTTAACATTTGAAAAGATTGAAAAAATTGTTAAAACAGAATGTGGCAGATTTGAAGGCAAGTTTTTTAATTTTTCAGAATTTCAAGAAAATTTTTGGAAGAATGCGAAGAATTTTAAAAGATATTTAGAAGGGTTAAAAGTTTTGAAAATGATTAAAAAATATTTTTTGAGTTTGAAAAGATTTTCAAACATTTTAAACAAAATGTAAATTTTTGAAAATTTCGAAGCTTTTTAAGCAGTTTGAGAGGTTTCAAGAAAATAAAAAAATGTCTTGAGATTCCTGGGACAATGTTTAAATACTTTTTATTTGGAAAAATGAAGTTTTAAATAAAATTTGAAAAAGTTTCAAAATATTATTATAATTTTCGAAAAATATCTGGAAGATTTAAGGGCCATTTTTTTTAATTTTGAGAGATTTTTTAGAATTTCAGGAATAGTGCGAGTCAGTTTAAGAGATATTTATCGTCCAAACTTCTAAAAGTCCTAAATATCTTTCAAACTGAATTTAATTTTTCCTAAAATTGTTCAAAATCCTGAAAAATAAAAAATTAGACTTTTTTGACATATTTCAAAGCTTCAAAAAAATTTTTGACTTTTTGATGAATCTCAGGAAAATTATATATTTATTTAACTTGAAAAAAGAATGAACAAATAAATTTAAAAAAGAAATGTTTGTTCGAGATTTTTATTTTGTATTTTAAATTATTTATCCCCGAGAAATAATAATTTGAGTGATTCGTCTTTTTGGATTAAAAATTAATCTGTTCTTGTTGAAGATTCAACTATTTTGTTGAAAATTTGTGTTTCCCTGTTAAAAATGCAACTGATTGAAAATTAATCTTTTTTTGTCGAGGATTCAACTACTTTGTTAAAAATTCATTTTTTTTTATACTAAACATTCATCATTTTAGTCAAAAATTCATCTCTTTGGTTGACAGTCTCACTATTTCGTTAAAAATTTGTTTTTTTTTGTAGAAAATTCATCTTTTTTATTGAAAATTTATATTTTTGTGTTAAAAAAATTGAACTGTTTTGTGGAAAAATGGTCTCTTTCTTAAGAAACCTAATCTTTTTTTGGTTTGAATTGCAATTGGTAAAAATTAATTTTTTTTTGTTGAGGATTCAGCTATTTTGTTTAAGAAAATTTGTTTGTCATGAATTCAACTATTTTTAATTTAGAATAAAAATCTTTTTTGGTTGAAACATCATTTATGTTATCTAAATAATATATTTAACAATTTAATAATAATAATCAATGAAACAAAGGTCTTCAACACTCTGAAATAAAAAAGTTAATGTTTTCCGTTTAAGAAATATAAGGTAGAAAAGTATCTGTTAATTGCTAAAGTTTTCCTAATTTTTTAGTTACAAATATTTTCAATACATTACAATTTCCGAAAGTTCAGAAAAATGTATTTATTTTAAATTTTTGATTCAAGTTCTTGATCTCAAAAAATTGTTATTGTTCATCCACAAATTTGAACATCTCTTTAAAAATTTCGAAAAAGATGCCTGCGCGCGCGTAGCGCGCTTTAGCTACTTGTGTCTATAAAAAAAAAATCTGTACGTATGCCCTAATTTAAATTAAATGCAGCTTATGGCGTCACTTTCGAAAAGTTAATACTGCATTTTACCCCTCTAGTTGACTGACTTCTTTTAATAACTCTCACCCTGGTAACACATGGTATCAAAACAACTCTCCCCCTCTTTTTGAATCCTCAAACTGACACCATCCAGTCTCCATAAAATGTTATGCAAATTAGGGATGCGTGTTTCTGTTTACCCAAGGATTTCTCAATCGCACCACAGTTTGTGCAAACAGATTTAATCCGCTTTGGAAGCTTAGGGGTTGGGTGCGAGGGTGAGAAGAGGACAACTTACTACTTTTGTTCCTTCTATGAAAGGGAGAGACAAAATCCACAATTTGTTCAAGCTCATTCTTCATTTACTCTATTAATCTCATATTTAGAAATGTGACACTTTGCTGTCAATCGAAAAAGATTAAAAGGGAGTTTTTTAAAAATAACTCTCTGGAAAATTCAAAATATAAACCATCTTCTCGTATCGTATGGTATGGTATAAAATTAATTTTCTTGGCTGAAAAGGTAAGGGAATTCTGGAAGATTAGAGCAAGACAGGAAATTTAAAACTGGTCAGGGAAAACCTGAGAGAGTCAGGGAATTTTCGATAAACTGAAGTTAAAGTTAATTTTATTATTTGGTTAAAAATTTAACAATTTTGTTGAAACGTAATTCTTTTTGGTTGAGAATTCAAATGTTTTGTGAAAATTTTGGCTTAAAATTACCCTATTTTGTTTAAAATTCGTTTATTTTTATTGAAAATTATTTTGTTCAAACTGAAAATTCAACTATTCAACTTTTGTTAAAAACTTATCGTTTTTAGATTAAACTTCTTCTATTTAGTTGAAAATTTGTCTTTTTTGGTAGAAATTTAATCTCCTTGGTTGAAAATTCAACCATTTGGTTAGCATTAATTTTTTTTTGAAAATTCGACTTTTTTGGTATAAAATCAGTTTTCTTGGTTGAAAAAGGATTGAAAATTCAACAATTTTGTTGAAAAGTAATTCTTTTTGGTTGAAAATTCAAATTTTTTGTTCCTTTCGGTTCATAATTCATTTCTTTGGTTGAAAATTACCCTATTTTGTTTCAAATTCGTTTCTTTTTATTGAAAATTATTTTGATGAAACTGAAAATTCAACTATTCAACCTTCGTTGCAAACTTATCATTTTTAGATGAAACTTCTTCTATTTAGTTGAAATTTTTTCTTTTTAGGTAGAAATTCAATCTTCTTGGTTGAAAATTCAACTATTTGGATAGCAGTTATTTTTTTTGAAAATTTCACTTTTTTGGTATAAAATCAGTTTTCTTGGTTGAAAAACGCAGGGAATATAAAACTGGTCAGCGAAAATCTGAATGAGGGAATTTTCGATAAACTGAAGTTGAAGTTAATTTTATTATTTGGTTGAAAATTCAACAATTTTGTTGAAAAGTAATTATTTTTGGTTGAAAATTCGATTGTTTTGTAATTTTTGGTTCAAAATTCATTTCTATGGTTGAAAAATTGTCTTTTATGGTAGAAATTCAATCTTGTTGGTTAAAAATTCAACTATTTGCTTGAAAAGCCATGTATTTTGTTGAAAATTCGACTTTTTTGGTATAAAATTAATTTTCTTGGTTGAAAAGGGTTGAAAAGTTTAAAAGCTTTAAAAAAAGAAGTTTTTTGAAAAGGGAACTTAAAAATGTTCAGGGAAAACTTGAAAAAATCAGGAAATTGTCGATTTTATTATTTGGTTAAAAATTCAACATATTTGGTTCGAAAGTTATTCTTTTTGGTTGAAAATTCAACAGGTGTTTTGAAAATTGGTCTATTTTGGTTGAAAATTCAACTACTTTGGTCAACAATTTAACCACTTGATTGAAATTTAAATTTTTTGTTGAAAATTTATAATTTCGTCTTACAAATTCAATTGTTTTATAGAAAATTCGTCGTTTGGGCATAAAAACTCAACATTTTGAATGACATTCTTCTCTTTACTGATTTTAAAATGCAACTGTTTGGTTGAAACTATTATTATTTTTTTTTCAAACTTTTTCTCGGGTGAACCCGGTTTTTCGTCATAGCCACGGACTAAGTCAAGTGACTGATGAGATGAGGATGTTATAAGTTATTTTAGTACGATGTTTGAAATCATTTGCGATGATGTTCTAGGTACAAAATTAGGAGCATGGTGTAGTTTGCAGTTTGTCTTCACCGCTGTTATCCTTACACAGCGGCCGTGAGTGTTGGAGGTGACAACAGTCGCCTCTGGATGCTTTCTTAGAGCTACCATGGACTAACATAACTATTATTATTTTTTTTTTTTTTTCAAACTTTTTTTCGGGTGAACCCGGTTTTTCGTCATATCCACGGACTAAGTCCAGTGACTGATGAGATGAGGATGTTATAAGTTATTTTAATACGATGTTTGAAATCATTTGCGATGATGCTGTAGGTACAAAATTAGGAGCATGGTTATTATGTGAGAAGTTGTAGGCTCCGGAAGCTACGATCATGGTTCTTTAAAGCAACCAATCCCGACGCAACTGGAACGTGTACGTCATCCGCTTCTGCTCCTTCTGTCCTAGAAGGTAAGCAAGAGCGGGAAATTTACGCGAGATAACATCGGGCAACACTGTTCCTTGGAGTCAGGTCTCTAGCCGCGGATGATCTTACGCGGCAGACGGGACAGTTGGAGATGAAGTTTCACCTCTGGATACTTTTTTAGAGCTACCAATCTGGTTATTATTATTATTATTATTATTATTATTATACCATTAAGCCATTTCCCTTTCGGGGTAGGCGTGACTTGCTCGGTTGGAAAATAGTAGTGTGTATGTGGGTATGTAGGTATGTAGGTATAAAGTAGGTAGGTATATAGGTATGAGGTAGATAGGTATATCAGTGTTAGGTATAGATATTTTAGATTAATCTGGAATTCTCGTGTTATTTATTTAAATGACACGTTTATTCCGCAACACTGCTCCGACCCAGGTTGCTGATCAATCTCTCTAGCGATCACCCCAAGTGAAGAGCCTCGCAAAATTTTTATGTATGGTTTCCCACTTGGGCCCATTAGTATCCAAGGTCTCTGTTTCAGGCGTCATTCATTCTACTGTCACTCTGTTTACAAACTATTTGTCGGCACACTTTTCTGTCCTGGCATACTACTCTAGCTTCCTTCACGTCCATGCATTTCTTCATGCAAGCGCTCGTGTTTCTATAGCTTCTTATGTCTCTACGGATTAATGTCTTATTTACAGATTCTAACCAGTCTTTCGGCGATCTACCTCTGGGCATTCTGCCATTTACTTTACCTTTATACACTTGTTTGGTCAGTCGTTCATCTTTCGTTCTTTCAAGATGTCCGAACCATCTTAACTGATTTCTTTCCCATATGTCAACTAGTGTCTCTCCTGTACCACATTCTTTGAGGATTGTCTCGTTTCGGACTGTGTCCATCAGTGTTTTCCCGCATATTCTGCGCAGAGGTTTCATGCCAATCGCGTTAATTTTACTCCTGTCCTTCTCTTGGCAGGTCCATGTCTCGCTACCGTATAGTACAGTCGGTACGAATATAGAATTATGTATGGCCATTTTAGCTTTTTTTGATATGTTTTTATTTCTGAGAATGGACCCTGCTCTACCGATAACCTGCTTACCCTTATTTATGCGCCTAACTAACTCCCCATCTATTTTTCCGTCGCTAGTGAATAGGCTACCCAGATATACGAACTTGTCAACTTGTTCTACTCTGTCATCATTTAGGACAATGTTGCATATTGTTTTCTCATTTTTTCCCTCCAACACCATGATTTTTGTTTTATTTACGTTAATTTTGATGTCCATGTTCTTCATGCTTGTATTAAGTTTATTCAACACTCTTTGCAAATCCTCGATTGATTCTGCCATAACAATCTTGTCATCTGCGAAAGCTAACCCACGTACCTTGACTGTTTCGAGATCTACACCTTCTTCATCGAAGAGGTCAGTTCTTAGACACTTATCCATGAATATGATAAATAGCCACGAGGACATAACGCATCCTTGTTTTACGCCTTGCATAATATCGAACCAGTCACTCAGTTTCCCATTTACCCTTACACTCGCTTTACTATCTGTATATATTGTTTTTATTGCTTGTAGGAGCCCTCCATTTACTCCGTACTCTTTAAGGACTTCCCAAAGTTTATTTCTATTTACTTTGTCAAAAGCTTTTTCTAGGTCAATAAATGCACAGAAAACTTTCTTTCCTACTCTCAAGCTTTTTTCTGTGATCTGTCTTAGGCTAAATATCTGATCTGTACATGATCTTCCTGGCATCAATCCACTTTGGACTTCCCATATCTTTTCTTCTATGATTTCCATTACCCTACGAATAAGTATTTTTGAGTATATTTTACTTACGGTACTTAGTAGGCTGATACCTCTGTAATTACTGCAGTTGCTTTTATCTCCCTTTCTTTTGTATATTGGTACGATAATCGCTTTTTTCCAATCGTCTGGGACTTTCCCCGTCTCGATACATAAATTTCTCAATTCGCACAACCTGTGAAGTATGTACTCGCCACCGTATTTAAGCATTTCAGCGCTAATACAGTCTATACCAGCAGCCTTCCCGTTTTTCAAGTTCTTAATTATGTCTATGACCTCAGTGACACAGACTTTTTCAATTGGGTTTTCTAATGCATTATGTTCTATGTCGCAGTTTTGTTGTCGTATATCTTCACCTCCTAATAATTCTTCAAAAGAGTCTTTTAAAGCGTCTACTATCTCGTCTATATCATATAGCATTTCACCTTTGCTGTTTCTCATGCTGGCAAACTCTGTACTTTTACTTACCTTCAACTGTTTATATAATAGTTTCATAATTCCTTCAAAGTAGTTTTTTATTTTGTTCTCTTCTTCTGTTCTGATTTTTTCTTTACTCTCCTTGAGTAGTCGTTTAACTTTCCTCTTTTTGTCTTTGTAATCATTTTCGAGTCTATTTCTCTCCTCATCGCTAAGACCTGTCATGTTTAATGTTCTCTGGTGCGCTTCTTTTTTTTCTTGCTGGGCTCCTTGAATTTCATCATTCCACCACGCATTATTCGCCGTACGGTGGAGAGTCTAGTCGTAACGTCAGTCCCACCAAAACTTCTGTTACTTGGGTGGGGGGGGGG
>CAKNYM010050541.1:151541-185767 GCA_932195095.1 Andricus curvator | reverse complement strand
TTTTTTTTTTTTTTTTTTTTTTTTTTTTTAATTTGATAAAGAGTTATATATAGATATATATATTAAATTTTCTCCTGGTTGAAATATTAGAATAGTTATAATAATTGAACTGCAATATTATAATTTTTAATCCTTGGCAATTCGCGAAAAGCTTTCACATGTGAGGATTTCTTGAAAGTTTTTGAAATTCCTTTGAAACCATCGAAATCAATTGAAAATTCCTACGAATAGAGAGCGAAAAAAATCTTAAAATATTTGAAAATCTTTCAAATTTCCTGAAGTATTATTATTTTCTTCAGTAAGCTCTTTAAATTCGACAAATTCAACACCAGTTCTCGTAAGATCACTGAAGTTAAGCATTGTTGGGCGCGGTTAGTACTTGGATGGGTGACCGTTCAGGAATTCTGCGTGCTGTTGGCCCGCCGTGGGTGTGGTTGGCCCACATTGGTAGTAAATATCCACCTAGAAACACTACTCGAATCGGGTAGTGAGGCAATGAACTTTCGAGTTCGAACTGCTAATCAATGTATGTATGTATGCATGTATGTATGTATGTATGTATATTATTTGAACTGCTATATTATAATTTTTTTGGGAGAGTTTAAAAATGCATTTAGGAATCTTTGAAATTTATCTTCCTTAGTTGAAAATTCGACTATTTGGTTGGAAATTAATTTCTGTGGTTGAAAGGTGATCTCTTTTGTTGAAAATTCGTTTTTTTTTGGTTAAAAATTATTTTTTTTTCTGAAGATATAACTGTTCCACTTTTGGTTACAAATTTATTTTTTTAGTTCTGAATTCCTGTATCTTGTTGAAAATTGGCCTTTTTGTAGGAAGTTAATCTTCTTGGTTGAAAATTTATCTTATTAGTTTAAAATTCAACTGTTTGGTTAAAAATTAATTTCTTTGTTTAATGATTTATGATTTTAGTTAAAAATTCATTTCTTGAGGTAACCGTTGTAATATTCTGTTCGAAACTAATTTATTCTGTTAAAAATGTATGTATTTTGTCCAAAATAAATCTTTTTGGCAGGAAAATTATGTATTTGGTTGCAAATTCAACTTTTTGGTAGAAATTTAATCTTTGTAATTAGAAATGTAACTATTTGGTTGAAAATTCATGTATTTCTTTGGAAATCCGAGTCATTTGGTAGAAAAGTAATCTCATCAGTAGAAAATTCAACTTTCTGGTTTAAAATTAATTAAATTGGTTAAAAATTAATCTATTTTGTTTAAAGTTCGTTTGTTTTTATTAATTTTTTTCAACTGACAATTAAACTAATTAACTTTTTTTGAAAATTTATCGCTTTTAGATGAAACTTCTTTTTGTTTGAAAATTGGTATTTTTCGTAGAAATTTAATCTTCTTGGTTAAAAATTCAACTATTTAGTCAAAAATTAATTTTATTCGTTGAAAATTCAACTATTTGTTCAAAAATGACAATTGAATTTAAAAAAAAAAAAAAATTCAACAAAAAAATGAAATTTTCAACCAAAGAAATTAGTTTTTCACTGAATTGGTGAGTCTAACCAAAAAATGAATTTTTAACTAAATAGTTGAACTGTAAAACCAAAAGATTAACTTTCTACCAAAGAAGAGAAATTTTAAACAAAAAAAATGATTTTGCAACAAAAAAGATAAAATTAGAAGAAAAAATGGAATAGATACGTTTTCAGTAAAAAAACAAATAAACTAAAAAAACTAATTTTCAACCAAATATTTAAGTTTTTAACCAAAGACTAGAATTTTTAACTACATTGATGAGTCTTCAGCAAAAAAAAAAAAAGAATTGTTAACCAAGTGGTTGAATTTTTAACACAAAAGCTTAATTTTCTAACAAAAAAGACAAATTTTCAACAAAA
Source organism: Andricus curvator (assembly GCA_932195095.1). Classification (NCBI taxonomy): domain Eukaryota; kingdom Metazoa; phylum Arthropoda; class Insecta; order Hymenoptera; family Cynipidae; genus Andricus; species Andricus curvator. The sequence continues at coordinate 183,905 of CAKNYM010050541.1, read as the reverse complement.
TGTATACATTTTTAACTAAAAAAATTTTTAAACCTTAAAAAGAATAATTAAATTTTCACCTAGAAAAGTAAATTTACAACAAAAAAAATGAATTTAATAAGAAAATGAATGTTCAACTAATTAGCTCAATTATTAACCAAAGAAATGAACTTTTCACCGAAAAAATGAAGCTTATAAATTTTCAACTTCAAATAGAATAGTTAAATTTACAGTGAAAAAATTAATTTTCTACTGAATAAAATATTTTTTGTACGAAATAATTGAATATCCAACAAAAAAGATAATTTTTAAACCATGAAGATTAAATTTGTATAAAAAAAGATACATTTCTGACATCAAATGAAATAGTTAAAGTTTTAGTAAAAAAAATTACTTTTTTAAGAAAAACAAATTTTCAACCTGAAATAGAATAGTTAGATTTTATTTAAAAAAATAAATTTTCAACAAGAGAAAAACAAATATATTTACAACAAAATAGTTCAATTGTTAGCCAATAAAATGTAAAAGATGAAGCTTTAACTAATGAGGTTACTTTTTTACCAAAAAAGACGAATTTTCAACAGTTGAATTTTCTCATAAAACAGATACATTTTCAATATGAAATATAATAGTTAAATTTGAAGTAAAATAAAATAAATTTTCAACCAAATAAAATAATTTTTTAACGAAATAATTAAATTTTAAACCAAAAACATAAATTTTCAACCAAGAATATTAAATTTCTATAAAAAAGATCAATTTTCGACATAAAATTAAAGAGTTAAATTTTCAGGTAATAAAATTATTGTTCAGCCTAAGAGATAAGTTTTTAACCAAAAAGATAAATTTTCAATTAAAAAGATTAATTTTTTAACCAAAAACGATTCATTTTCAACAAAATACATGCATTTTCAACCAAATATTTGAATTTTTAAATGAATTCTCAACCTAATAGTTAAATTTTCAATCAAAGAAATGAATTTTCAACCAAAAAAATGAATTAGTCACCAAGAAGATTAATATTCTACCACAAAAGACGAATTTGAAACGAAATACAGGAATTTTCAACTGAATAAGATACGTTTTCAACAAAACGTGAAATAGTTAAATTTTAAATTTTAAAAATTAATTAAAAAAAAATAATTATTTCAACAAAATAGTTGAATTTGGAACAAAATAAAATCGTTTTTACAAATTGAAATAATGAATCATCAAACAAAAAAAATGAATTTTGACAGAGTTGGTTAACAACGTTGGTATCTTTTAGAACTTGAACTCCAATAGAATCCTGTGGAGGCCCAAAAGGTTTATTTTTGATTAAAAAAATTAATTTAAAAAAAAAATTATTTCAACAAAATAGTTAAATTTTGAACAACAAAAAATCGTTTTTTTAAACTAAAAAGATGAATCATCAAACAAAAAAATGAATTTTTAACAGAGTTGGTTAAAAAAGTTGGTATCTTTTAGAATAGAATCCTGAATAGAATCCTGAATAGAATAGAATAGAATAGAATAGAATAGAATAGAATAGAATAGAATAGAATAGAATAGAATAGAATAGAATCCTGAATAGAATAGAATAGAATCCTGAATAGAATAGAATAGAATAGAATAGAATAGAATAGAATAGAATAGAATAGAATAGAATAGAATAGAATAGAATAGAATAGAATAGAATAGAATAGAACAGAACAGAACAGAAAAGAACAGAAAAGAACAGAATAGAATAGAATAGAATAGAACAGAATAGAATAGAATAGAATAGGATAGAATCCTGTAGAGACCGAAAAGGTTTCCTTTGGAAAACATTTGAATAGAACAACATGAAGGCCAAAATGAACATGAAGGGAAAAGTCAGGGAATTTCGCAACTGGGATTTTGTAGCAACCCTGACATCCTTATTTCCTTATTTGAGCCGCTTCCTAGAAAATTTAGCTAAGTCGCCTTAGGTTTTGGCACGAAATTGCCAAAGGAACTTTTCAAAATGTCTTCTCACAAACCAAAAAATACCTCTTTAGATCATAAAAACCTTTTTAAAACCCATTTTTTTGCCAAAACCTACACAGTAAAAATGAACACGTCTTTTTGTTTGCTCACTTTAATGGTTGAAACAAATTCTTATTTTCAGGTTTCATATGCTTCTTTTTGTGACACCTTAAAATAATTCCAATTTTCGACTTAAATTAAGTGTTTGTTTTTTCTGTGTAAGTCGACTTGGATGTTTTTTTAGAGAACGGCTCATTTATATTTGTATTGACTATAGTTGTTTTGAGAGAGGTAATTTGAAATGTAAAGGATGCTCTTTGGGGGATGAAACGCGGAAAGGAGGAGAAATGGCGGGTCTCTCATTGAGAATGCACCCCTTCCAACGAGCTGACTGACTGACTGACTGGGTGACTGACGCCTCTGGTACACCACCTATACGTATATGTATATCAAGGCTATTCTCATGGAAAATGGCCCGGGTGTTCGCTGTTCGCGGTGTCGAGAACCGAGCCGCCCTCTGTGTAAACCCACCCCTCTTTCCCGCCCTAATTGCGCCAAACCCTGCCAGCTAGTCACTTTACCATAATCTCCCGAGTAATGGGGTTCTCGACACACAAACTCGAACCTCGACCTTACGGAAAGGACGCCAATTCGACTTTTTGAGTCTTTTGAGTCTTTGTCTTTGTCAAGACCTCTTTTGAGGAACTCTGTCAGGTCTCCTCGGAGATCTCTCCAAGATACGACCCTTGGGGTGAAATCAAATTACTTCGGGATTTCTTCGCTTGTAGATAAATCTTTGAATGGAGGAGACTTTTTTTCACATCTTCGTACTTCATTCCAAATTAAATTTGCAATTTTTAAGAGAATGAGTAACACCCGTCCCTACACAAATATATTGTACACAATGTATACTGATCATATTTTTCCTACACAAAATATTTTCAACGCAAAATATTTCCTACACAGAATTTAATACTGGTATATTTTTCCTACAGAAAATTTTTCCTACACAGAATATTTCCTACACAAAATTAATTATTTTATAATACTGCTATATTTTTCCCACACAAAATATTTTCTACACAAAATATTTCCTATACAGAATTTAATACTGTTACATTTTTCCTACAACAATTTTTTTCTACACAGAATATTTCCTATACAGAATTTAATACAGTTTAATACTGTTATTTTTTTCCTACACAAAATATTTTCTACACAGAATATTTCCTACACAAAATTAATTATTGTGTAATACTGTTATATTTTTCCTACACAAAATATTTCCTACACAGAATATAATACTGTTACATCTTTCCTACACCAAACTTTTTCTACACAGAATATTTCCTATACAGAATTCAATATTGTTTAATACTGTTATTTTTTTCCTACACAAAATATTTTCTACACAGAATATTTCCTACACGAAATTAATTACTGTTCAATACTGTTATATTTTTCCTGCACAAAATATTTCCTACACAGAATATAATACTGTTACATTTTTCCTACACCAAATTTTTTCTACTCAGAATATTTCCTATACAGAATTTAATATTGTCTAATACTGTTATTTTTTTTTCCTACACAAAATATTTCCTACACAAAGTTAATTATTGTTTAATACTGTTATATTTTTCCTACACAAAATATTTCCTACACAGAATTTAATACTGTTACATTTTTCCTGCGCCAATTTTTTCCTACACAGAATATTTCCTATACAGAATTTAATATTGTTTAATACTGTCATTTTTTTCATGTACAAAATATTTTCTACACAAAATATTTCCTATACAGAATTTAATACTGTTACATTTTTCCTACAACAATATTTTTCTACACAGAATATTTCCTATACAGAATTTAATATTGTTTAATACTGTCATTTTTATCCTACACAAAATATTTTCTACACAGAATATTTCCTACACAAAATTAATTATTGTTTAATACTATTATATTTCTCCTACACAAAATATTTCCTACACAGAATTTAATACTGTTACATCTTTCCTGCACCAATTTTTTTCTACACAGAATATTTCCTATGAAGAATTTAATATTGTTTAATACTGTTATTTTTTTCCTATACAAAATATTTTCTACACAAAATATTTCCTACACAGAATTTAATACTGTTACATTTTTCCTACACCAAATTTTTTCTACACAGAATATTTCCTATGCAGAATTTAATATTGTTAAATACTCTTATTTTTATCCTACAGAAAATATTTACTACACAGAATATTTCCTACACAAAATTAATTATTGTTTAATACTGTTATATTTTTCCTACACAAAATATTTCCTACACAGAATTCAATACTGTTACATTTTTCCTACACCAAATTTTTTCTACACAAAATATTTCCTATACAGAATTTAATATTGTTTAATACTGTTATTTTTTTCCTACACAAAATATTTTCTACACAGAATATTTCCTTCACAAAATTAATTATTGTTTAATACTGTTATATTTTTCCTACACAAAATATTTCCTACACAGAATTTAATACTGTTACATTTTTCCTACACCAAATTTTTTCTACACAGAATATTTCCTATACAGAATTCAATATTGTTTAATACTGTTAATTTTTTCCTACACAATATATTTTCCACACAGAATATTTCCTACACAAAATTAATTATTGTTTAATACTGTTATATTTTTCCTACACAAAATATTTCCTACACAGAATATAATACTGTTACATTTTTGTAAATATTGTAAACATAAATATTGTGTAATATTGGTAAATATTGTGCATGCTTTCATATTGTGATTTGATAATAATAAAAATAAAAAAGACGAAAGAAATAAAAAAGAGAAGGAAGGAGATTTGGTTGGTTGCCTTCTCATTTATCTTTCCTCTTTTTTATTTTTGTGCAAAGAAAGAAATTTTTTTGTTTTTAGGAATTGCAATAGGAGCATTTTGTGCTGTTTTTCCAAATTTGATCGTTGAATTCTTGTTTTATTTTCAGGAATTCTATACATTAACTGTTACATATTTCCTACACCAATTTTTTTCTACACAGAATATTTCCCATACAGAATTTAATATAGTTTAATACTGTTATTTTTTTCCTACACAAAATATTTTCTACACATAATATTTCGTACATAGAATTTAATGCCGTTATATTTTTTCTACACAAAATATTTTCTACACAGAATATATCTTACATAGAAATAAATAATAATTATGTATTTAATGCTGAAAATATTTTTGAAATATTGTAAAAAAAATTAATCTGTCCAATATATTTTTCTACACAACATATTTTCGACACAGGATATCTATATTCTACACAAAATTATGTAGTAATATTTTATTATGAAGATGTTCTCAAAACATTATACACAAAAATATTATGTCCAATATTTTTCCTACACAAAATATGTTCTACACAACATATTTAAAACAGTAAATAAAATACTTTTTTACAAAAAGTAGATCATACACAAAATAAAATGAATATAATTTTACTTTAAATATTGTTGCTGCTATATGGCAAATATTCAGAGTGAAAATATTCAACATAAGCATATTCTACACAAAAATATTAAGTGTGAAACTTTTCCTTCAAAAAACTTATTTTACATAAATTATTCCCCAAGAGGCAATATAAACGACAATATTAGTTATGTCTTGAAGGTAAGTATCTTTTAACTAATTTTCAATTGTTTAAACAGTTATTATTGGTTTAAACCATTTTTGTTGCCTGTAAATCGTGAAAAAATTATTTTGCTCGGATTAATGACACAATTACAGAATGTTTAAAGGAATTTTTCTTTGTTAAATAATTAATACCACTGACTTCTTATCACAGGAAAAATTGAGAAAATTCTAGTATTTTAAATCTCTTGCACTATATATATCGCTTATTAAACCATTTTTTATTTCATTAATAAAACCGGTCAAAAAAAAAACCATCACTAACGTAACTAAAAAAAATTGTTAAAAAAAAATTATTATTTTTCATATTGGTTATAAGTTTTGAAATAAGATAATACTAAATGATAAGCTACATAAAATATAAAATACATAGAAACTAGAATTTTCTCCACCTTTCCTATTAAAAGGCGTCAGTGAATGATAATTGATTTACAGGGGAAAAAATTTATTTAACAAATGAAAATTGCTTAAATAATGGCCAAATATCGTTAAAAAATATATTACTTTCAACATTTGTTAATTGTGTAATTATTTCCTTCAAATAATAACTTTTTACGATTAAAAAGAAAATTATTTTAGCAAGTGGAAATTTTTTAAATAATTACTAAATATGTTAAAAAAGAAATATTATTTATTCTTTAAACTGATCAAATGTATCATCAATCTCGAAAAATAATAACTTTTCACGTTTTACAGGCGAAAAAAATAGTTGGAACAAATAATAATTGTTTAAAAAACTCCAAATTAGTTAATAAATACTTAGAAACTTGTCGTTCATCGAAAAAAAATGATTCATGATGAAAAAATTTCAAAAAATACTTTTCCTCCACTTTTCACTTGAAATGAGTTAGTATTTAATTGAATTTAGCAAAAATAATTGTTTCGACAAATTATTATTGTTTATAGCTATCTTTTTCTATAATAATACTTACTAACTTTTCAATGAGAGTGAAGCTACAATCATTTCAAGTTAACAAAATGAATTGTTTGAAAAATTTATTATTATTGTTAATAATATTCTCTGTGAATAATGCTATAAATTGTCGTTTTTTCTGAAATTTTCAACTTTTTGTCTACTTTTCTCTTGGAATGAGTCAATATTCAATTTAATTTAGCGAAAATAATTAATCAAACAAATTATTATTGTTTATAGCTATCTTCTATATAAATACTAGATTGTTGCGATTTTTTCAGAAATGTTTAACTTTTTTTCGACTTTTCGATCAGAGTGAAGTAATCATTATTTCAAGTTAACAAAATTAGTTGTCCAAACAATTTATTATTATTGTTAATGATATCCTATTTGAATAATGCTAGAAAGTTGCGTTTTTTTAATATTCAACTTTTTGTCCACCTTCCACTTAGAGCGAGGCAATAGTTAATGCAATTTGAAAAATATAATTATTTAAACAAATTATTATTACTCATAACTATCTTCTCCTACAGTTATGCTAGATAGTTGTGTTTTTTCCCCCTGAAAATTGTAATTTTTTGTACACTTTTTACTTACAATTAGTGAGATAATAGCACAGCCACACAAAAAAAACTTTGTTTCGGATCTGGAGGTCAGACCATGTTTATAATAGGTTTTTGGGGTCGCTGAATCCGAATCCGAGGTCCAAAAACCCCCAGCACGTCAGGGTTCTGACATAACCTCAAAAAACGTCATAAAAAATCTTTTTTCGGGTCTGGAGGACAGACCATGTTTCCTATATGTTTTTGGGGTCACTGAATCCGAATCCGAGGTCCGAAGAACCCCAGCACGTGAGTTTTCTGACATAACCTCAAAAAACCTCATAAAAAATCTTTTCGTGGGTCTGGAGGTCAGACCATGTTTCCTATATGTTTTTGGGGTCGCTGAATCAGAATCCGAGGTCCAAAAAATCCCCAGCACGTCGGATGAATAAATTTCACGAGTTTCTTTGAAAATCAAAACCCTGACGTGCTGGAGTTTTTTAGACTACGGATTCGGATTCAGCCACCCCAAAAACGTATAGGAAACATGGTCTGACCTCCAGACCCACGAAAAGATTTTTTATGAGGTTTTTTGAGGTTATGTCAGAACTCTCACGTGCTGGGGTTCTGCGGGCCTCGGATTCGGATTCAGTGACCCCAAAAACATATAGGAAACATGGTCTGTCCTCCAGACCCGAAAAAAGATTTTTTATGACGGTTTTTGAGGTTATGTCAGAACCCTGACGTGCTGGGGGTTGTTGGACCTCGGATTCGGATTCAGCGACCCCAAAAACCTATTATAAACATGGTCTGACCTCCAGATCCGAAACAAAGTTTTTTTTGTGTGGCTGTGTAGTTAATACAAGTTAAGAAACATAATTGTTTAAGCAAATTATTATTGTTTGTAACTATCTTCTCTTACAGTTATGCTAGAATGTTGCAAGTTTTTTTTTCAAATTTTCAGCTTTTCTTAGGCTTTTTAATTAGGAACAAATAATAAATATTGATATTAATATTAAATTAAACAAAAAGGCTCTCAGTAACTACTTCAAGAAAAATTTACGTTCAATAAGATCCATACAGAAAATTTGAAGAATATTATAAATATTTGTTTTATTTCAGAGAAATATATTCACAAAAAAGAAAGAGACTGTTTAAAAAATGATTCTCTCTATTGTTTATTGATTATTCGTTCATAGCTTGAAAGCGAAAGCAAAGTTAACAATTTCAGAAAAAACACAACTTTCTAATAATTATCTGAGAGAAAATATTTATGAACAATAATAAATTTTTTAATCAATTATCTTTGTTAACTTGCATTAATTATTACCTCACTGAGTGAGAAGTAAACAAAAAGTTGATAATTTTAGAAAAAATAGCAACTTTGTAACATTATCAAACGAAAATATTGTTAGAAATAATGATAAATTGTTTAAATAACTATTTTTTCAACTCAAATTTATTATTAGCTAATGGGCTAATTGAATAGTGGACGGAGTGTGAAAAATTTTAGAAAAAACTGTAACTTTCTAGCATTATTCTCAGAAAATATTATTATCAATAATAATAAATGGTTTAAACAATTATTCATGTTTAACTTGATTGATGAATGCTTCGCTTTAACTGTAGCGTTGAATATGCATGTTCCAAAAATCGATGTACTCTTTAGATTATATATAAAAAAATAGATCAAATGAGCCTCAGTTTCAAAATCAAAAGTTTGAACCGTTTTCCAGGGGCCTTAAGGCGCTTCAAACGAGTCTTGGTTTCGCTTGATCCGCTATACTTCTAAAAGGATGAGGTGTTGAACGTAATATTTTCACCACATAATCTTAAGGCAATTATGCCGGTTTGGACAGAGAGCTTTTTCCGGAAAATGTTATTTTTTTTTTTGTTATTGAAAATGGAGTGTGTTTTTACGCCTGAAACCGACAACACCGGCAGCCCAGCGTTCACAATAATCAGAGTGTTGCCGGTTTCAGGCTCAAAAAACACTCCATTTTCAATCACAAAAAAACAAGAACATTTTCCGGAAAAAGCTCTCTGTCCAACCCGGTATATATATATATATATATATATATATATATATATATATATATATATACACAATAATTGTATAATTGCCTTTATATCATATGGTAAAAATATTACGTTCAACAATTCATTCTTTTAGACGTATAGTGGATCAAGCGAAACCGAGACTCATTTGAAGCGCCTTAAGGTGCTTCAAACGACTAGGTTTTGAGAATAATACAAAATGCGGCTACAAGGATGAATTGTTTGATGTAATATTTTTACCACACAGTCTAAAGGCTTATACATGTGCATGACTAGAGTCCTTTTTCGAAAAATGGTCTTGTTGTTTTTTTTTCAACTGAAAATATGCTGAATTTTCTACGCCTGGAAACGGGCAACACGCCACTGGGAGTGTACCCATGGTGGACCGAACACAGGCGCTCACCATTTCAGAGTGCGTTTCAATTAACAAAAAAAAAAAAAAAACAACTAGACCCTTTTTCGGAAAAAGGGCTCTAGTCATGCATATTTATAAGCCTTCAGATTATGTGGTAAAATTATTACATCAAACGATTCATCCTTGTAGCCGTATTTTGTATTATTCTCAAAATCGACTCGTTTGAAGCACCTTAAGGTGCTTCCTCAGTCTTGATTTTTAGCCGATATGTTACAAATTACATGTTTCCTCCTACAAGGATGAATTGTTTGATGTAATATTTCAACCACACAATCTCAATGGCATAATACACAACCTATTAGTGCCCTTTTTTCGAAAAATAGTCTTGTTATTTTTCAATTAATCGAAAATGTGCTTCATTTATGCGCCTGGAAACGAGCAATCCGCCACCGGGAAAGTATCCAGGCGCATAAATGAAGCACATTTTCGATTAATTAAAAAAAAAACAAGACCATTTTCCGAAAAAGGGCACTAATAGGTTGTGTATTATGCCACTGAGATTATGTGGTTAAAATATTATATAATAAAATGCATCCTTGTAGGAGGAAACATGTCATTTGTAACACATGGGCTAAAAATCGAGCCTGAGGAAGCACCTTAACACTTCACAATCTTTAGTCCAAAATTTGTGATACAAATAATCTGAAAAATTGTGAAGCTATTTCCAAATGAATCTCGACCCCATTTTGAATATGAAATCAGTTCATCATCGAATCAAGTTGCGTCGAGAGTTGAAAATCGAGATATATGTTCGTAGTTGTCCACATATCCACAGCACGATCGGATGGACACGAATCGGCATTTGGAAGAAAGGTTTACGACCTTCTCCCGCGGGAGGGATTCGGTTTCCGCTTGACGTCGAAATCCCGTGACGTATCTAATTGGGGCCACTTTAGCGGCGGGTTGGGTGGATAGGATAAGCCATAAGCCAGCCGACCCGCTGCAGGAGATCACCCTAGGCTTATAACTGCCTGTGGATCTCTGGATCTCTGGATCTCCTCCATAGTACTCTTCCAGAATCCAGAATCCGGACCCCGATGCGATGCCGACCTCTAGACTCTAGAGCGCGGAACATTCAGCCAACGCGGTGCAGAGCGAGGCAAGGCGAGGCGAGGGTGTATCTCCGAGTGAATCCAGCGTAAATAATGCCGATTATCCCCCCGGCAATTGTTTTATCGACCGAGCACTGCTCGCGTGGGATAAAACCGGGTGAAGAGGCGAAAAGGGGAGATCTAGGGGCTTGGCTACCCCTGTTATGTAGTCTCTACTCTCTATACTGTTCCTGTAGCCGTAGCCGTATTACCACCACCCCACGAAGGCTCCTCGCGCATCTTCTACCTACTTTGCCCAGAAAGCTCCTCCAGCTTCCGCTTTCTCCAAAGGAACTCCGCCATCTTTAGTCTTTACTTTATTTTTTTTCTAGAGGGGGGAAGGGGCATAGGTTTATAATATTGAATGGTACGATTTGGACATAGTACAATAATATTATACTATGTAAAAATTGAACGTTAATTATAAATAATAAACAGACGATAAATAGTAAATGATAAATACAGGTCTAAATTTCATTTTCAATCATTTCATAAAGATTTCACCAAGATTTCAAATGTTTCGCAAAGATTTCGGATAGATTTAAAAGATTTCACAAAGACTTTTATTGTTTCATAAGAATGTCAGATAGATTTCAAAGACTTAACAAAGATTTCAATCATTTCCTAATGATTTTGCGAAGATTTCAAATATTTCGGATAGGTATATAAAAGACTTCACAAAGACTTCAATAATTTCTTTAGGATTTCACAAATATTTCAATAATTTCACAAATATTACCAAATATTTCAAAAATATTTAAAATATTTCGCAAAGATTTGCAAAGAATTAACAAAGATTTCACAAAGATTACACAAAGATTTCAAATATTTCGCAAAGATTTCGAATAGATTTCAAAGATTTCACAAAGATTTTAATGATTTCCTGATAATTTCACGAAGATTTCAAAGATTTTGTATAGATTTAAAAGAATTCACAAAGGCTTTAATAATTTCACAAATATTACCAGATGTTTCAAAAATATTTCAAATATTTCGCAAAGATTTGTAAAGAATTCACAAAGATTTCATAAAAGACTTCACAAAGACTTCAATAATTTCTTTAGGATTTCACCAATATTTCAATATACCATTAAACCATTTCCCTTTCAGGGTAGGCGTGACACTACACGATTCGGGTAGTGTTTCTAGGTTTTTCTTGTAGTTATAAATAACTACAAGTGTGGGCTCACCACACCCACGATGTGCCAACAGCACTCATGTTAGTATTCTTGAATGGTCACCCATCCAAGTACTAACCGCGTCCAACGCTGCTTAACTTCAGTGATCTGACGAGAACTGGGGTTTTCAGCGTGGTATGGCCGTTGGTATAATAATATTGGTATAATATTTCAATAATTTCACAAATATTACCAAATATTTCGCAAAGATTTCGTAAAGAATTCACAAAGATTTCACAAAGACTTCAAAAAGATTTCACAAAGACTTCAATAATTTCCCGAAGATTTCAACAATTTCACAAAAATTTCAGTGATTTCCTAACGATTTCACAAATTTTAAATTCTAATCTCTCACAAAGATTTCAGATAGATTTCAAAGATTGAACAAAGATTTCAATGATTTCACAAAGATTTCGGATAGATTTAAAATACTTCATAAAGACTTTAATCATTTCTCAAATATTTCACAAAGATTTTAATCATTTCACAAATATTACGGAATATTTCAAAAATATTTCGTAAAGATTTCGAATAGATTTCAAAGATTTCACAAAGATTATAGTAATTTCCTGATAATTTCACAAAGATTTCAAAGATTTCGGATAGATTTAAAAGAATTCACAAAGGCTTTAATAATTTCACAAATATTACCAGATGTTTCAAAAATATTTCGCAAAGATTTGTAAAGAATTCACAAAGATTTCACAAAGATTTGACAAAGATTTCACAAACACTCTACAAAGATTTCACAAAGACTTCAATGACTTTCCAAAGATTTCAAAGACTTCACAAAGATTTCAATGATTTTCTAATGATTTCACAAAGATGTCAAATATTTCCGATAGATTTAAAAGACTTCACAAAGACTTCAATAATTTCTTAAGGATTTCAAAAAGATTTTAATAATTTCACAAATATTACCAAATATTTCAAAAATATTTCGCGAAGATTTTAAAAGAATTTACAAAGATTTCACAAAAACTTCAATAATTTCACAAATATAACTGAATATTTCAAAAATATTTCAAATATTTTGAAAAGATGTTCAAAGAATTCCCAAAGATTTCACAAAGATTTTACAGAGATTTCACAAAAACTTCCTATCTTTCACAATGATTTCAGATAGATTTCAAAGATTGAACAAAGATTTCAATCATTTCCTCATGATTTCACAAAGATTTCAAAGATTTCGGACAGATATAAAAGACTTCACAAAGAATTAAATAATTTCACAATTATGACCGAATATTACAAAAATATCCTAAATATATCGCAAAGATTTGTAAAGAATTCACAAAGATTTCATAAAGACTTCGCAAAGATTCCACGAAGACTTCAATGATATCCCAAGGATTTTAAAGATTTCACAAAGATTTTAATGATTTCACAAAGATTTCAAATATTTCAGATAGATTTAAAAAACTTCACAAAGACTTCAATCATTTCTTAAGGATTTCACAAAGATTTCAATAATTTAACAAATATTATAAAATATTTCGCAAAGATTTTTAAAGAATTCACAAAGAGTTCACAAAGATTTCAGAAAAACTTCCTATCTTTCACAATGATTTCAGATAGATTTCAAAGATTGAACAGAGATTTTGATCATTTCCTCATGATTTCACAAAGATTTTAAAGATTTCGGACAGATTTGAAAGACTTCACAAAGACTTCAATAATTTCACAAATATTGCCGAATATTACAAAAATAATCAAAATATATCGCAAAGATTTGTAAAGAATTCACAAAGATTTCATAAAGACTTCACAAAGATTTCAACAAGACTTCAATGATTTCCCAAATATTTCAAAGATTTCACAAAGATTTTAATGATTTCACAAAGATTTCAAATATTTCAGATAGATTTAAAAGAATTCACAAAGATTTCACAAAGATGTCAGAAAAACTTCCTATCTTTCACACTGATTTCAGATAGATTTCAAAGATTGAACAAAGATTTCAATCATTTCCTCATGATTTCACAAAGATTTCAAAGATTTTGGACAGATATAAAAGACTTCACGAAGACTTCAATAATTTCACAAATATTACCGAATATTTCAAAAATATTTCGCAAAGATTTGTAAAGAATTCACAAAGATTTCACAAAGATTTGACAAAGGTTTCACAAACACTCGACAAAGATTTCACAAAGACTTCAATGACTTTCCAAAGATTTCAAAGACTTCACAAAGATTTCAATGATTTTCTAATGATTTCACAAAGATGTCAAATATTTCCGATAGATTTAAAAGACTTCACAAAGACTTAAATAATTTCTTAAGGATTTCAAAAAGATTTTAATAATTTCACAAATATTACCAAATATTTCAAAAATATTTCGCGAAGATTTTAAAAGAATTTACAAAGATTTCACAAAAGCTTCAATAATTTCACAAATATAACTGAATATTTCAAAAATATTTCAAATATTTTGAAAAGATGTTCAAAGAATTCCCAAAGATTTCACAAAGATTTAAAAGATTTCACAAAGATTCAAACGATTTCACAAATATTCCCAAATATTTTTTCAAAGATTTCCAAAGATTTTTCAAAGATTTGAAAAAATTGCTATGATTTCCCGAAGAGTAATTATAGATTTCGCAAAGATTTTGGATGGATTTGAAAGATTTCACAAATACTTCTATTATTTTACAATGATTTCAGATAGATTTCAAATATTGAACAAAAATTTCAAGTATTTCGCGAATTTTTAAAATAAATTTCAAAGATTTCAATGATTCTCCATAAAGATTTCGGATGGATTTAAAAGAGTTCACAAAGACTTAAATTTCACAAATATTACCAAATATGCCTAATGGTATACATACATACATGCCAAAAATATTTTAAACACTGAACTGATTTCAAAAAAAGATTTCAATTATTTCACAAAGATGTCAGATAGATTACAAAGAGATAAAGATTTCAATGAGTTCCCGAAGATTTCACAAAGATTTCAAAGATTTCGGATAGGTTTAAAAGATTTGAATGATTTCCTAAAGATTTAAAAAAGATTTAAATAATTTAAAAATATTACCAAATATTTTAAATATTCCGCAATGATTTCCAAAGATTTCACAAAGATTTGACAAAGGTTGCAATGATATCTCAAAGATTTTATAAAGATTTCACAAAGCTTTCAAACATTTCGCAAAGATTTCGCATATATTTAAAAGATTTCACAAAGACTTCTATTATTTCACAAAGATTCCAGATAGATTTTAAAGATTAAACGAAGAGATGAATTTTCAACCAAAAAAGACGATTTTTTAACAGACTACATGAACTTTCTTCTAAAATGATAAATTTGAAACCAAAAATGAAACGAATCCTTAACAAAATAGTTGATTCTTCAACCAAAATAATGAATTTACAAAAAGTAGTTTATGTTTCGACCAAATAGTTAAATTTTCTATCAGAATGTTGAATTTTCGATCCAAAAATACGAATTTTCTACAAAAAAAGTCTATTTTCAATCAAGTCAGATTAATTTTTAACCAGACATTACCCTTTCTAAACAAAACAAAATTAAATTTCTACAAGGAAAGTGAATTTTTAAAACCAAAAAGACGAATGTTCAACAGAATATTAAAATTTTTAATAACAAAAAATATTCTAGTTAAGAAAGAAAAAAAATGTTATTAAAATTGTTGAATATTTAAGCCAAAAAGACGAATGTTCAACAAAACAGTTTAATTTTCAACCAAAAAGGATGAATTCTTAACAATATTTTTGAATTAAAAAAAAAAAATATCTCATGTCGGAAATGTTTTTGACACCCCCCCCCCCTCCCCTTATGTAAGACAGCATAGAAAAATCCTTGACCTTTCTTATGGAAGTGAAGATGAGCAGGGTAGAAGAAGGGAAGTGAGGGGTGGGATTGTGAAGTAAGGGTAAGTTAGGGGAGGGGTAGCAATAGAAGTAGAGGAGGGATGAGTATGGGAAGGGAGGGGAAATAGGCAAAATTAGGGGGAGTAGGATAGGGACAGCAGGGGTAGTAAAAGATGGGGAAGTGATGGAAGGGGTAGTGGGAAAGTGAGGATAAGCAGTGGAGGAAAAGGGAAGTGAGGGGTGGGATTGTGAAGTAAAGGGGGAGGGTAGTAGGAGCATTACAGAAGTGATAAGTATGAGAAGGGAGGGAAGTAGGTGATAGGAGGAGTACGGGAGGGGCAGTAGAGGTAGTGAAATATGATAAAGTGTAGATAGGTGATGTAGGGAAGTAAGGTGTGCTGAGGGAAATTGATGGAAGGGGTAGTAAAGAAGTGAGGATGAGCAGTCGTGGAAAAGAGAAGTGAGTGGGATTCGGAAGTAGGAGCAAGTCATGGGAGGGGCAGTAGGAGAGTTAGAGAAGGTGTAAGTAGGGCAAAAGAGGAGAAGTAGGCGAAAGAAGGGGAGTAGGGGACGGGCAGTAAGGATGGGAAGTGATAGAAGAGAAAGTGGGGGAAGCTAAGAGGAAGTGATGGGAGTAGTAGGGAAGTGTAGATTAGCGGAAGAGGCGAAGGGAAGTGCGGGGTGGGATTATGAAGTAAGGGTGAATCATAGGAGGGATAGTAGGAGAAGTAGAGGAGGGATAAGTAAGGGGAGGTAGGTAAAGTAGGGGAAATGAGGGGGTGCAGGGAAGGGGCATTTGGGCTAGTAAAAGATAGGAAGTTATTGGTGGGGAAGTGGAAGAACTGAGGGGACCTGAGGGAAAGTGATGGTATGTAGTAGGGAAGTTATGGGAGGGTTAGTACAGAAGTGAGGATGAGCAGTGGAGGAGAAGGGAATTGAGGAGTCGGATTGAGAAGTAAAAGTAAGTGATGGGAGGGATAGTAGCGGAAGTAGAAGAGAAATGTAGGAGGAATGGATGTCGGCGACAAGAGGGTGTGTAGAGGGAGATGCCGTAGGTGTAGTGAAAGATGGGAAGTTATGGGTATGGAAGTAGTGGAAGTAAGGGAAGTGAAGGGAGCTGAGGGGATGTGATGGGAAGGATAGTAGGGAAGTAATAGGAGGGATAGCAGGGAAGTGAGGATAAGCAGTGGAGGAAAAGGGAAGTGAGGGGCGGGATTGGGAAGTGAGAGTAAGTGATGGGAGAGGTAGTAGGAGAAGTGGAGGAGGGATAAAGGGAATGGTGGGGAAGTAGACGGAAGGGTAGGGGAGGGAAGTATGGAAGGGGGAGATTCGAATAGTATAAAAAATATATGTGGAGCTCATTTTTCTTTTTTGTTTTTCAAGTGCAGTGTAACCGTGTGAGAACTCAATTTGATTTTTACGCCATTTTAGATCCCTTCTCGTCGCGGTACATCTACCAGGAGCATAATGTACCAGCTAGAGCTAGACCTTCGTTCTTCCCTCGTAAGAATGAGTTGGTTCGTTCGCCGTTCATAATTGTCTACGAGTGCTCGAGTCGAGGAAGTCGATAACCCGAGCAAACCATCCCTTCACCCCCTTCTCTACCTCTCGATAAAATACCAACCCCATTGTAGTTACACGTCACTTAATGGCCGCTCTGGGACTCTAATCGAAATTAGTTTTTTAATTGGGGAGACTTATTTAGTCGTTAGGCTTCATTGGGGATGGCAAAGTGGAGGGGTGGGCCGGAAATCCTTTGGGGTGAAAAAATCAGCTCTTAGATCCTATTTGGGTGCTTTAGAATCTGAGAGTTCCATTATAATTTCTTTATTAGTTAAATATCTTTTATGCAGGGGAGAATGAGTACTGCTGTGCTTCACGAATTTCGCACAATTTTATTTATTTTTTTTGCTAAAGAAAAGTGAAAAAGCGTTTAAAATATGAAAATTTAAAATCGAATAATATGAGGAACAATAGCTGTAAAAAATAAAAAAAATTTCCTTGAAAATGCATTTTTTTTGTTAAAGATCCATAATTTTAGTTCTTTAGTTCATTTAGTTAATCTCTTTGGTTGAAAATTGAACTACTTTGTTCCAAGTTCATTTCGTTTAGAATTAATTTTTTTAAATAAAAATTGAACGGTTTGGTTGAAAATTAAACTATTTGGTTGAAAAGTAACTTTTTTGTTGAAAATTTCAATATTTTGTAGAAAATACATTTTTTTCTTCACTGTAAATTAATTTTTTTTCCAATAAAAATTTCACTATTTCATTTTGATAAAAATTTTTTTTTAGATTAAATATCCAACTATTTTTTGAAAATGTATGTAATTTGTTGAAAATTCGTCCTGTTTGGTGGAAAAATAAATCTTCTTGATTGAAAATTCGAAATATTTGGTAAAAAGTTTATGTATCTTGTCAAAAATTCATCCTTTTTGTTGAATATTAATTATTTTAGTTGATAGTTCAATTCTTTGGGGAAAAATTCAACTATTTTGTTGAAAATTCGTGTATTTTGTTAAAACCTCATCTTTTAGGCAGAAAAATAATCTTCTTGTTTGCAAATTTAACTATTTTGTTGAAAATTCATTTTTCGAACTGAAGGCTCAACCATTCTATTCTATTATATTCTATTCATGTATTATGTTAAAAATTTGTCTTTTTTCATAGATAATCCACTTTTTTGTTAAAAATCCAAATATTTGGTTAAAAATTCATTTTTTGAATTCAAGATTCATCATTTTTTTGAAAATGAATTTCTTTCGTTAAAAGATTAGCAATGTTATAAAACTTAGTTTTTTTTAGTTGAGAATTTACCTTTTTAGTTGAAAATTCATTTATTTAATTAAAAACTCGTCTTTTTGGTTTGAAAATTAATCTATTTTGGTTCAGGATCAAACTAGTTTGTTGAAATTTTTGTTATGAGTTCAACTGTTTTTTTATTTAAAATTAAAATCTTTTTTGGTAGAAAAATAATTTTCTTGGTTGATAATTTAACTATTTTGTTGAAAATCCATTTTTTTATTGAAAATTCATTTTTTTAATTCAAAATTTTACTATTTTGTTCTTGGGAGAAAAATTATCTTTTGAGGTGAAAATTCATGTGTTTTGTTGAAAATTGGTCTTTTTTGTTGAAAATCCAACTGTTTGTTTAGAAAAGTCTTTTTTTTTAAGATTCAACATTTTTTTGAAAATGAATTTCTTTGGTTGAAAGATTAGCAATTTTATAAAACTTAGTTTTTTTTTAGTTGAGAATTTACCTTTTTAGTTGAAAATTCATTTATTTAATTAAAAACTCGTCTTTTTTGTTTCAAAATTAATCTATTTTGTTTCAGGATTAAACTAGTTTGTTGAAATTTTTTGATGAGTTCCACTGTTTTTTTAATTAAAATTAAACTCTTTTTTGGTAGAAAAATAATTTTCTTGGTTGATAATTGAACTATTTTGTTGAAAATCCATTTTTTTATTGAAAATTCATTTTTTTAATTCAAAATTTTACTATTATGTTTTTGGGGGGAAAATTAACTTTTGAGGTGAAAATTCATGTGTTTTGTTGAAAATTGGTCTTTTTTGTTGAAAATCCAACTGTTTGTTTAGAAAAGTCTTTTTTTTTAAGATTCAACATTTTTCTTGAAAATGCATTCCTTCAGTTGAAAGATTAACTATTTTGTTGAAAATTCGTTGTTTTTTTTTTGGTTGAAAATGAAATGTTTTAACAGAAAATTGATAGCCATTACATTTTTGGGTGAAAATTTATCTTTTTTATATGAAAATTCGTGTAATTTTTTTTAAATGTGTCTTTTTTGGTAGAAAATTAATATTTTGTTAAAAATCAAACTATTTGCTTGAAAATCCATTTTTTGTTGTTTAACTTTCTTTTCTTTTCTCTATTTCTTTGGTTGAAAGATTGAATATTTTATTGAAAATTCATGTATTTTGTTAAAAATTCGTATTTTTGGTATGAAATTAATTTTCTTGGTTAAAAGTTTATCTTTCTGGTTAAAAATTAATTTCTTTTGTTGAAGATTGGACTATTTTGTTGAAAATTTATGTATTTTCGTGAAAATTTAACCATTTTGTTGAAAATTATTTTTTTTTTATTAAAAATGAATTTCTATAACTGAAAATTTAATTATTCCATTTTTGGGTATACGTTTATGTTAACGTGTTGAAAATTCATGTATTTTGTTAAAAAAAAAGGTAGAAAATTCGTCTTTTTGTTGAAAATCCTATTTGCTTGAAAATTATTTTTTTTTTGTTAAAAATTGAACTATTTTATTGAAAATTCATATTTTTTGGTATGAAATTTATTTTTTTGTTTGTTAAAAATTTACCATTGTGGTTGAAAATTCATTTTTTTTTTGGTTGAAGATTTAACTATTTTGTTGAAAATTCCTGTATTTAGTTAAGAATTTCTTTTTTTTTCAATTGAAAAGTCAACTATCCCATTTTTGGGTGAAAGTTTATCTTTTTGAATTAAAAATTCATGTATTTTGTTAAAATATTGTCTTTTGTGGTAAAAAAATCATCTTTTTTGTTAAAAATCCAACTATTTGCTAAAAAATTAATTTTTTCATTGATGATTGATTATTTCAGTTAAAATTCATTTCTTTGCTTCAGAATTGAACTATTTAATTGAAAATTCATGTATTTTGTTAAAAATTCGTCTTTCTTGGTATATAATACTTTTTTTTGCTTGAAAATTACATAATTTCTTCAGTTCAAGATTTAACTATTTTCTTGAAAATTCATGTATTTTGTTAAAAATTCATCATTTGTGGTAGAAGAATAATCTGCTTGGTTGAAAATTGATCTTTTTGGTTGGAAATTATTATTGTTTTATTGAATATTTATTCATTTTTTAACTGAAAATCTGACTGCTCTGTTTTAGGGTGAAAATTTATCTTTTTGAGTTGAAAATTTGTCTTACTTTTTTTTTAAACCATCTGCTTGGTTGAAAATTCATTTTTTTGGTTGAAGATTCTACAATTTTGTTAAAAATGTATTTATTTGGTTGAAAAATAACCTATTTTGTTGAAAATTCCTTTTTATTTGGTTGAAAATGAATTTTTTTTACTGATAATGAAAATAGTCCATTTTTGCTTGAAAATTCAACTTTTTGGTATGAAAATTTATGTTGAGGTTTCAACTAGTTTGTTGAAAATTCGTCTTTTTTGGATAAGTTTAACAGTTTTTGATTTGAAATAAAAATTTCTACTTTTGGAACACTACTTGCAATGAATTAAAAAGAATAATTTTTCAACATACATCAGATTTGGATACATAAATAAATATACATTTTTTTAAATTTCAAAATATAATTTCCCGTACAAAAAAAAATTTAATACAAAGGCTCTCATTAAATATACGTCGATGAAGAAATAATTTTTTAAAAATAATTTTTCAATACAATTTTTTTTTTCATTTTATTAATTTTACAACGGTTTTAATTATTACTTGCCTGCCGTTATTGATAATGTGAATATTGATTTTTCACCAAAGTATGTCACAATACAGTGTTTGAAGAATACATTGTAGTTTAAGGAATACTTGAAAAATTATTATCCACTACAATAATTTTGATTATTTCTAATGCAATTTGATCCAGAATGAAACATTCTATTTCCACAGACACAAATTTAAAAAAAAAACAATAAATTTAGTACATTTCAATTTGAAATTGAAGGCTTAAGAACAAAGCCAAAAAATATTATTAAATTTTAAAATTTGTTATCAAGTTGTCTTCGGTGAGAAAAAAATGCATTTTTATATAACATAAAACTGTCCTATTTCTTTGGAAAATTTATTTTTCACTACATTGTGATTGTTGAAATGATTCTAATCTCACAGAAATAATTTTCAATGGTAACAGAAAACTCAGTACATTTCAAATTTAAAAAATTTTAAAAATCTTTTTTCGAAAAATTAAAATTGAAAAATGTTCAGAAACATAAAACTTTTTCGAAGTAAAATTTGTATGCAATAAATTGAGGGCAAGAAATTGTTTAAGTAAATAATTGTTCAAATGCAATGTTTCTTGACAGTTGGTATTCTTTCTACTGTGTTAAAAAATTTTGTCATCATTTTTTTTTCGCTAAGAAAATGAAAATTTGTTAAAAAAATATTTGAATAATTATTCAACTACGAAGTTTTTTAAAATTTCGTATTCATACTATTGTGAGATTTACAAGGGAACAAAATTTCACTCTCTCAGACATAATTCCACATGATAACAGATGAATTATTTACTTAATATTATTTCTCTCGTACACAAAAAATTGTGTTGGAGGCTATTTTTCATACAAACAGATAGAAATAAAATAAAATACAAAATTTTTTATTTAAATATACGCCACTGGAATAAAATATTTTAAGAGTATTTTTTCGATTCCAATGTTTTTTGACAACTTTTGGAAAAAATTTTGTTGTGATGATTTGTGAAAAAAAAATGTTTCTACTGCATTGTCATTGTTTTTTCATCAATGGTACTTCGTTAAAATAAAACCATGTTTTAATAAACTACAATATTCATCAATAGCTATTAATAAAATTAAATAAAATTTAAATTTTCAGAAATTATATAAATTATAAATTATATAATTGACCCACAGGGTGCAATAACCAGCCCGACGCTCGAAAACGCGTAAAAGGATTGTCCGATCTTCCCAAAGAAAGAAAATTTTCAAAATCGAAAAATCAATTTTTTGAAAATTTAGAATTATAGAGAATAAGGAAATGAAACTTTTTCCTCTTAGATTTTTTTTGCCGAACATTTTTTTTTTTAATAAGAAAAATGAAATATTGAAAAAAAGTTTCTCCCTGATTTAATTAAGTTTTAAAACTTAAATCGTTCTAACTCGGCCAAATATTTTTTAAATGAGTTCATATTTGTAGGACGTATTCAAAATACTCTAGCGATGTCTAGGAAATCATAAAAAAGTTAACGATCGCTTATTGTTGAATAATATTTAATTGTAAAATGAGGTCAATCGATAATTGTATTTTCTTGGTTTCGCCGGTAAAAACTATCTAGGTAACTTCGACTTTCAAACAACTTCCAGTAAGTGATTTCTTCAGCAATTTTGAATAAAGTTTTTTGGAAAATCTCATATATATTCGTTGAAAACGTACTGAGATATTCAGATTTGGAAAAAGTACTCGACGTCTGCCCGCGCTGTTATCTAATACGTCGCGAGGACTGCTGTCAGTCTGCGCGGGCAGACGTCGAGTAATTTTTCCAAAGCTGAATATCTCAGTAAATTTTCAACGAATAGATATGAGATTTAATAAAGCTCACTGATGAGGGCCACCATTGTGTGCCGAAACGTTTGAAACACCTTGATTCTTTTCAATTCACCTGACCCTAAAGCCAACAACTAACATTAACAATTTCTACACAATTTAATTTTTGAGGGTCCCCAGCGATTATCATTTTTATATAATCTAATAATTTTTTCCTTATTTAAATAATTATTTTTTATAATGAAATATGGTAAAACAATTAAAGTTGAAGGCGAGAGGCGACTCTATCGTGATTCTGAATTTACATAAATTGCCGGATTCCGATAAGAAACGTATTTTATAAATCTGGTAAAATTTAGTGGTAAGACTCGAAAGTGGAGCGAGAATTTCGTGACCTTTGCTAACTCGGTACCCACGAGCTCGTTCCATTATTCGAATAAGTTTCCTGACGATGAAGAGGGCGGGTCGTAAGAAGGGAACTCAAGGGGAGCATAATGAGCAGGATGAAGACAGTACCTGTCGTAATTCGTGCTCCCTGGAGAGGAAGTCAACTCTCAAGTACAATTTGCCTCAAAATTAAGAAAAAAAAAAATTGAGGAAGAAAAAAAACGATAAACACTTATGCTGATTAAAAAGAGATCATAAACTGTAAAGTAATCGTGCAAACGTGAAATATTATATGATAAATAAATTAATGTAAAGTAATAGTGCGTGAATGTAAAATAATATACCTTCAAAAATGGACAATGGTGGATTCAGGGAGGACCCCTCAGATTTGAGACACCAAAAATAACATTTTCCTTTCTATAAAAACACGTAACCTCCATTGGTAGTGAGCATGATAGCGGCCATTTTTTTACTCTTAGGGTAACCTCTTGATTTAAAATTAAAATCTATAAAAGTAACAAAGTAGATTCCTAATTTTATGAATCACTGATAATTAATTCGATTTACTTATTTTCACTATTACTTTCAATAACAGCTCTAAACATCAAAATTTATTTAATACATGACATACGCAATAATCACGTAAAATAAATAATATTGTTTACCGAATTATCAATTTGATACGTAAAATATATTTCAGTAATTTTTCTACATTACTCATCCTGTATTGTTTAGTGTGATATGATATTAGTTTGAAAGATTATTAATACTTCAAATTTTCATAAATATATAGAGTAAAAATTATTTCAATGTTTCAATGAAAATAATAGTTTGATGCTTTTGATTTTGCAAACTGTTCAATTAATTATTAGCTGATTAATTTTGTTCACAATACTAAATTACATGAAGATTGAACTTAAATTGTTTTCAAATTAAGTAACATAAATTGATTATTTACTTTGAGGTTATGTAATTGAATATTGACTATTATTTTTATAATAAAGGTTTATTTTTTCTTCAAACTACCTCTACATATTACGATTATATACTTTTTCGAAATTTGTTGGTGATGTTGTGAAATGAGTATCTGAATTCAATTTTCAAAATTATGTATAAATATATTTTAATGTTTTTTTATTCAATTCAAAAGGTAATAAATTAAATGTATAAAAATGAAATTTCAAATTTAAAGAAACATATAATGTAAAAATTAGAATGTTTCAATGAAAATAATTGTGTAATGTTTTTTATGTTGTGGACTGATTAACTAATTATTAACTTATATAATTGATATATAATTGAATATTGGATATAATTTGTGTGATAAAACTTTAATTTTATTAAAAATACCCCTCTTCCAATGACATGATTTTTAAAACGTTTCCGATGTTGTGAAATGAGTATCTGAATTTAATTTCCAAAATTATATGTAAATATGGTTTAGTTTTTGTGAAAGAAGTATAAAAGGTTTCTAATAATTTGAAATTTCGGAAATGAAAGTAAAAATTTAAAAAATTCAAAGTTAATATGATGTGAATGTTTGAATGAAAATTATAGTTTAATGCTTTTTATGTTGTAAACAGATTAATTGATCATTAGCTGATTTTTTTTTCAACAATATTAAGTTATTTGAAGATTGAGTTTTAATTTTTTTCTTTCAAGTGACATAAATTGATTATTTATTTTAAGGTTATGTAATTGAATATTGGTTTTAATTTATATAATGAAAGCTTATGTAATTTTTGCGATGTGAAATGAGTATCTGAATTGTGATTTCAAAATTATATATATTTTTTTCAATTTTAACTTTTTATGAAATTAGTTTAAAATGTTATTAATAATTCAAATTTGCAGAAAAATATACGGTGAAAACTATTCGAATGTTTTGATGAAAATAATTGTTTATTCCTTTTTATCTTGTAAACAGATTAATTAATTATTGACTTTATTTTTTTTACAATATTGAATTACATAAAGATTGAATTTCAATTGTTGTCTATTAAGTAACATAAATTGATTATTTACTTTAAGATTATGTATTTTTTATCTGAAATACATCTATTACAATTATATAATTTTTTAAAATGTTTGTGATGTTGTGAAATGAGTATCTGAATTCAATTTTCAAAATTATGTGTACATATGTTTTAACTTTTTCGAAAATTAGTATATAAGGTGATTAATAATTCAAATTTTCAGAAATGAAATTACAAATTTAAAATAAAATATAAAGCTAAAATTATTTGAATGTTTCAATGAAAATAATTGTTTGATGCTTTTATGTTCTAAACTGATTAATTCATTAATAACTGATTGTGTTAAAATTTTATATTCTCTGGAGTTAGTTTAAACGGTTATTGATGAATTGAAATTTCAGAAATGGAAGTAAAAATTTGAAAAAATATATAAAGTAAAAATTATTTGAATGTTCACATTCTTTCAGAATCTAATTTTAGCAAGAATTTAAGTGGTCAGAAACTTCCAAAAAATAAATAGTTATGCGAAAATTGGGTAAATAATAAAAATTAATAAAAAAGTTGGCGCGCGCGTTTAATAGTCTAATAAAATTAGTATATCAGGTACATAAAGTACTTATAAGGCCTCTACAATTTCTTGATAAATTTCAGCCCTTTAATTATCAGACCATATTTTTTTTCTGAAATTTTAAAAAACGTAATTCCTTTTTTTAAGCAAAATACCTAATATCTTCCACAAGGAAAGACTTTCAGTCAATATAGAAAAAAAATGTCATCCTAAATGTAGAATTTTCATGTAAAAAAAGATGAATTTTCAAGTCAAGAAAGCTGAATTTTCAACAAAGAAGATTAGTTTTCTACTATAAAAGAAAAATTCTCAACAAAATACATCAATTTTTAATCTGATAGTAGAATTATCAAGCTAAATAGACGAGCTTTTCAAAAAACAGTTGAATTTTCAATTAAATAATTAAATTGAAACCAAAAATACATACATTCCTGACCAAATAATTAAATTTTCAACCAATTTTTCAACCAATCACAAAAATTTCAACCAATCACAAAAATGGAACAGTTGAATTTTCATTTAAAAAGAATAATTTTTAATATGTAAATAACGAATCTTCTACAAAATAGTTGAATTTCTACCAAACTTTAGAATTCTTAAGACAAAAATTATAAAGTATAAAATTAATTTTCTTCGTCGAAAATTAAACTATATAGCTGAAAATTTAATTTTTTTTTGGTTGAATATTAATTCTTTTAGTTGAAAGTTCAATTCTTTTGTTAAAAATTTAACTATTTTATTGGAAATTCATGTATTTTGTTGAAAATTTTTGTTGTTAGAAAACTAATGTTTTTTTATTGGCAAATAATTTTTTTAACTAAAAATGCAACCACTCCATTCTTGCTTAAAAATTAATCTTTTTTTTTTTAGTTGAAGATTCATTAATTTTGTTGAAAACTCTTTTTTGTGTGGAAAATCGATCTTTTTGGTTGAATATTCAACTATTTGGTTAAAAATTAATTTT
Organism: Andricus curvator; assembly: GCA_932195095.1. Taxonomy (NCBI): domain Eukaryota; kingdom Metazoa; phylum Arthropoda; class Insecta; order Hymenoptera; family Cynipidae; genus Andricus; species Andricus curvator. The sequence goes on along the minus strand of CAKNYM010050541.1, from coordinate 157,080 downwards.
TTTGGTTGAAGATTCATTATTTTTGTTAAAAATTCATTTTTTTGTTTCGAAGATAAACTATGTTTTTAAAATTCGTTTTTTCTTGGTTCAAAATCAGTTTTTGAACTGAAAATGTGACCATTCCATTTTTAATTGAGAAATTAAACTTTTTTTAGCTAAAAATTCATTTACTTTGTTGAAAACTCGTCTTTTTGGGTTGAAAATTCAACATTTTAGATTATTTTTTTTTCTTCGTCGACTGAAAAATCTTTCTTGGTTGAAAATTCAACCCTTTTGTTAAAAGATAAGCTATTGTGTTGAAATTTTTTTCCATTGAAAATAAATTTTTCTAACTGAAAATTAAACTATTCCATTTTTTGTTGAAAATTGAATTTTTTGATTAAAAAGTTAACTATTTGGTTGGAAATTCATGTATATGGCTGAAAATTCATGTATTTTGTTAAAAATTCATCTCTTGCGATAGAAAAATATTCTTGCTGGTTGAAAATTAATGTTTTTGGTTGAAAATTGAACTATTGTGTTGAAAATTGCTTTTTTTAAATCAAAAATTCATTTTTTCACCTGAAAATTTAACTATTCTCTTTTTTAGTTGAAAATTCAATAATTTTGTTGAAAACTCTTTTTTTTTGTGAAAGTTTTTTTTCGAATGAAAGTTTTGGAATTTTGATTTTATTATCATCTCACTTTATTTAAAACGCAACATTCATTTACATAACTGATATATAAATAAAAAATAGTTTAAAAATCGTAATAATATATCAAATGCAAAATCGAAATCACTATTTTTAAATGAGAAAAACGTTGAATTGTGATTTAAATTTAAATTTTTTGCACAAATAAAATTTTTCTCATGAGATATGGGGATGCTGCATTAGAATAAAAACTGTTTAAAACAAAAAAAAATGTTCGGTTCCGGGAAACTGATATCAGGGTGCACAGTCTTCCCCTGTTTTTTTTTGTTTCCCCTTTTTTCTTGAAATTCCCCTTTTTCCCCCTATTCTCAAAACCCTTCCATCTTTTCCCCTTTTCTCTTTATTATTATATTATTCCATTAAGCCATTTCCCTTTCGGAGTAGGCGTGACTTGCTCGGTTGGAAAATAGTATTAATATACGATATTTGAAATTGTACCCATTATTGAATAATAATTAAAGCAATTATAGCACCTAAATAAATTATTTATCAATAAATAAGGTACACGTTCCAAGTTCAGACCATTAAAAATAAATACTCTTAAACAAATTTGAAGATGAAACATTTTAAAGCAAGTTGAAAATGTGAAAACTGCCGACAGAAGTTATTATCCAATATAAAATTGGAACAGTTACAAAATATATATTATTTTTTAAATAAGTATTAGAAGATTAATACATTTTAGTTGAAATGTACAAAGTGAAATACCTAATTAAAAAATGGAATATTCCAAACTCATCAACTGGAATTTTAAATGTTCTAACTTGAGCAATTTTTACTTGAAAATTTAACTATTGTTGAAACTTTTTTTTGTTGAAAATTAATTTTTTTAAACTCACAATTGAACTATTCCATTTGTGTTTGAAAATTGATCTTTTTTAGTTGGAAATTCAACTATTTGGTTGCATGTTCAAATTTCGTTCAAAAGTTATATTTTTTTTGGCAGAAAGTTGGTTAAAAATGTAACTATTTGGTTGAAAATATATTTATTTTGTTGAAAGGCTGTCTTTTTGGTTGAAAATCAAACTACTTTGTTAAAAATGCACTTTTTCAAACTGAAAATTGCAATTTTTGATTGAAAATTATTTTTTGTATTGAAAGCTTATATTTTTGAGTTAAAAATTCGAGTGTATTATAGAAAGTCCTTTTTTTGGCACGAAAATTCAATAAATAGGTAGAAAATTGTTTTTTTCATTTGAAAATTAGTTACTTGAAATGAAAATGTAGCAATTCCATTTTTGGTTCAAAGTTGATCTTTTTTATTTTGAAAATTCAAATATTTGGTTAAAAATTTATGTAATCTGTTAAGAATTCATTTTTTTTTGTAGAAAAATCATCTTCTTGCTTTAAAATTCGACATTTTGAACACAATTTTTTTTCTTCATTGGCTAAAAAATCTTTTTTGGTTGAAAACTCAACTCTTGTTGAAAATTCGTGTTTTTGGGTTAAAGATTCAATTGTTTTGTAGAAAATTTGAATTTTCCCTGGAAAATTCAATAGTTTGGTGATTTTTGAACAACTTTGTTAAAAATTCATTTCTTAGTTAAAAATTCATCATTTTAGTTCAAGCTTTTTCTTGTTTGTTAAAAAGTAGGGTTTTTAACTAAAAATTGTAATGTTTGGTTCAAAATTAACTTCTTAATTATTAATTCATATTTTCGTGTTGAAAAATGCACTGCATTGTAGAAAATTCAACAATTTGGGAGAAAATTCAGTTTTTTCAATTGAAAATTAATTTTTTGAAACGAAAATACAACTATTCGATTTCTGGTTAAAAACTGTTGTTCTGAATTCAAAAATTCAACTATTTTGTTCAAAATTTATCTTACTCATTGAAAATATAAAATTACGAAAGTTAAAAATAAATTTCTTACTCAGTTACAATATTTTTGAAAATATGCAAAAACATGTTTTTTTTTTTGATTGAGTCATATGCACACATTTAAAAAAAATTTGAATATGTCGAAACTGAAATTTATTCAGCTTGAATCAAAGAAACATTTTTTCATTTTTCTTTTTCGGAAAAAAATGTTTGTCGTGAATTAGGATTTTTGGGATTTCATATCTTTTTTTGCGATTTTCGAACGTTATAAACACCACGAAAAAAAATGTTTCCCATGGATAAAAAATAATAACATGTTTCTTTGGTTCAAGGTGACTCAATTTCAGGTTCGAATCAATCCAAAAAACATGTTTTTGTATATTTTCCAAAAGTTTTCAATAAGGCAAATTTTTTTTTTAATAAAAAAAAATTGTTTAGTTGTAAATTTAAGAAAGAGAACAGAAGATATTAACTGATTTCAATTGTTTTAAATTTAGATTGAAAGTATTAATTATAGTAAGGATGAAATGACAAATCTTGGAAAGAAATATTTATGAGAACGATGTCAAACATATCAAAATTGTATATTTAACTAATTTTATTTTTTCCCGGACTTTTTTATTTCACTCTGGATGGTTTTCCAACGATCTAAGTATATCCAATTTTTAAAAATAAATCTTTAATGGCAGAAATCATTGAAAAATCATTAAAGTTATTTAAAAATGTAACATTTCTTACGAAAAGGTTGTTTGTTCTTTTCAACATATGAAAATAAATGTTTAATCTTTCCCCTATTTTCCCCTTTTCCGTGCGAAAACCACCCTATTTCCCGTTTTTTTGAGCTCCTTTTACGCTGTGATCCCTGTCATATCAAAGATCGCGATATCATAGTAGTATGGTAGATTTTATTGTTGTTGAAAATCTGAAGAAAAAAAATTAGAAAATATTTTTTTTTTTTTCATGAAATGGTAGTAATTTTTACAAATATCAATGTGAAAAGGTTGAAAAAATTATTACTACGTTCAAATTGGAAATTAATTTGAACTCAAATTTTATTAAAAATTATTTTTTCATTATTGGTTCAAAAAATGATATGTCGAAAACAATGTATTATTCTACTAAAAAAAATGCTTCCAAATAATATAATATTGAACTGAGGTGGCTTAATCAAGTACGATCCTAATCAATTTTAGTGTTAGAAGAATTTAAAAATATCATAAGCAGAAAATTCCATAGTAGAAATAATGTAAAAAAAGTATTCTTTTTATATATAATTCTTCAGAATATTTTTAAATTCTGAAAATTTTGTACAAAACAAAAAAACAGTATGGAAGTATAAAGTAGAGTTATTCACAGAAAAAACTGGGGTTTCCATTAGAACCCATTTTTGGTTCCAAAGGAGCTGCAACAAAAATGAACCCCACTTGCTGAAAAGGAACCCAAAACGATAAATGAGCTCTAAATGATACCTCAGTTGGGGTTCTAAAGGATCCCAATTGTAAATGAGCCTATTTCTAAAGAACCTATTTTTCGCTTTGCCACTTCGACATTTTGTTTAATTAATAATACAATTTTTACCTGAAAGCACACATGTAATCAAACTCTGATGGACATAACTTCATGAAGACAATGAAGGTACAAAATATTACCGTAATTAAAATAGATATAATGACTTGATAGATGTAATTTGCAGGTTATGTAAGAAGCTTGTAAACATAAAGGCTTATTCATATGCAAGAAACTTTTCGACATTTCACTTTTTAAAAGTACAAATATATATTATTAGAAGTGCTGTAGGGTCGTTGCAAAAACAAAATTTTCTTTGTTTTATAATTTTAACATAAAATATAATAATAGATAACCAATTTGACTGTAGAGAAACGAATTTTTTTAAAGTCCTAATGCGCATGCGTCGCACCAGCAGCCTCACTGCATGTTGATCGCGCGCTTATTTGAAATGATAAAATATGCAAATCAATTTTTTACAACATAATTATTATAATATTATTATTATAATTATTGTTTAATAATTTTAAAGTACAAAAAATATTATGGATTATTCAGAATTGACATTTGTGAAGAAAAGTCTTCCTTCTTTTGAATTTAAAATCAATAATTCATTTGTAAATAGTAAAATCATAGGATTAATTTACCTTTTACTCTAAAAGTCTATTTTGTGATCTGAAAATTAATTTCTTTGATTCTAAACTGATGATTTATCATTAAAAATTAATTTACACATTTGATAATTTCAACAAAAAAAACATACACAGCGAAAAACACGATAATTGACAGAAATGGACTTGTAGATTGAACTATTTAAAAACTGTTACAGATTGAACTATTTTTAAATTTAAACATTAAAAATTGTGATATTTACAGTTGCAATAGTTCAAAATTGTATTAAATACATGCAGGAATCATCACAACAACTGGTTTTCCTTCCCAAAGCACATACATTTTCAGGGTGGCGATTCGGCGGACAATTTCAAATTCCCGGTTATTCCCCGGTTTTTCCCGGTCAAGTTTTTCAATTTTCCCGGTCAACTAAAAGTAACATATTCATATTTTCCGTAAAACGCAAACATTTATTTTAATTCATGACGTTCACTCTGAACATACTTTAACACAACAGAACAAAACATTGCAAAATAAACGAATTTTCAAAAAATACTTGAATTTTCCACTAAAAATATCAATTTTTCACAAGAAAATGAAATAGTTAAACTTTTCAACCAAAGTGATGAATTTCCAAATAAAATTATGAATCTTCAACTGAATAGTTGAATTTTAAACAAAATAAAAAATAAATTTTCAGCTAAAATTATAAATATTTAACTGGAACACTTGAATTTTTGACCAAAAAGATGAATTTTTAAACCAGAAGATTAATTTTCAAATAAAAAGAATCATTTTGTACAAAAAATACAATTTTTCAACAAAATACATGAATTTTTAACAAAATAGTCGAATTTTTGATTAAAGGAGACAAATTTTCAACCAAATAGTTGAATTTTGAACTAAA
>CAKNYM010050541.1:121930-151141 GCA_932195095.1 Andricus curvator | reverse complement strand
TTAATTTTAAACCAAACATAAGAGTTTTCAATTAAAACAATGAATATTCAACCGAAATAGTTGAATTTTCAGACAAAAAAATTAATTTTTACTAAAAAAGATAAATTGTCAACCAAAACTTAAATAATTATATTTCAAGTTAAAGAAATTAATGTTTAACCAAACAAACGAAGTGATGAATTTTCAAATAAAATTCTAAATATTTAACTGAAATAGTTGAATTTTAAACCAGACAGATGAATTTTTTACTGCAATGATGAATCTTTAACTAGAATAATTGAATTTTGGACCAAGAAGATGAATTTCTACCAAAAGACGAATTTCCAACTAAAAAAGATAATTTTTCTACCAAAAATTGAATAAATAAATTCATAGGCAAAAAAAAGAAAGTTAAAAAAAAGAGATGAATTTTCAACTAAAATTATGGAATATTCAACTGAAATAATAGTTACATTTTCATTTAAAAAAAAATAATTGCCTAAAATATTTCAAGTAATTTATTTAATAAATTACATTTTTTTATACAAAATTATAGACAATGAAATGAATAATTGGATGAAAAAACTTCACTTCATTGGTGAATTTGTTGATGACAGCTCTCTCAGCTCGCGGAAATTGTTACAAAACATTTATTTAATTTTTTTTCATGAACATATTGCTTAAAATGTGTTGCCTCGAAAAAAAATTAAATAAACGTTTTCGAATAATTCCCGCGAGACGAAAGTGCTGCCATAAAATTGCCACTTCATAACCTCTAAATCCTAGTACCGATTGGTCCTATTGGGAACGATTGAAACTTTGCATCACTGAATCTTTCCCAATCGTGCACACACGATTAAGAAACACGATTAGAAACAATTCAAATTTCTTTCTATCATTCTGAATTGTTTTCAATTAATTATTTCTAGAAGGGAAAACAGTTTGCTTTTTCCGAAAATTGTTCGTATAATAAATAATAATATCGTTTGTGTTTGCTTTACCGACATATTCTGTAAATCGCGAAATTACCAACCCGACTTTGCAAGCGGTTGGTTTGTGAATGCGCCTTTATGTTGTTCTTTTCAAGTGCGCTCTAAACGAACCCTTTTGGGTCTCTGCAGGTATCTATTGGAGCTCAAATTCGAAAGGATACCAACTTTTATTTGAGCCGCAACATTAGTGAACCCCCAGTTTTTTCTGTGTTCACTATGTTCATTTATAATAATTATCTCAACTGATATTATGATAAAAGAGAAAACATTATAAAATAGTTTCCGATAATTTATTTAATTTTGTAAAATGGCAGTGCGCGGTCTGTCTTATACACAGAAAAAACTGGGGGTTCACTAATGTTGCGGCTCAAATAAAAGTTGGTATCCTTTCGAACTTGAGCTCCAATAGATACCTGCAGAGACCCAAAAGGGTTCGTTTAGAGCGCACTTGAAAAGAACAACATAAAGGCGCATTCACAAACCAGCCGCCTGCAAAGTCGGGTTGGTAATTTCGCGATTTACAAAATATGTCGGTAAAGCAAACACAAACGATATTATTATTTATTATGCGTACAATTTTCGGAAAAAGCAAACTGTTTAACCTTCTAGAAATAATTAATTGAAAACAATTCAGAATGATAGAAAGAAATTTGAATTGTTTCTAATCGTGTTTCTTAATCGTGTGTGCACGATTGGTTCAGTGTTGCAAAGTTTCAATCGTTCCCAATAGGACCAATCGGTACTAGGATTTTGAGGTTATGAAGTGGCAATTTGATGGCAGCACTTTCGTCTCGCGGGAATTATTCGAAAACGTTTATTTACTTTTTTTTCGAGGCAACACATTTTAAGCAATATGTTCATGAAAAAAAATTAAATAAATGTTTTGTAACAATTTCCGCGAGCTGAGAGAGCTGTCATCAACAAATTCGCCAATGAAGTGAAGTTTTTTCATCCAATTACTCATTTCATGGTCTATAATTTTGTATAAAAAAATGTAATTTATTAAATAAATTACTTAAAATGTTTTAGGTAATTATTTTTTTTAATGAAAATGTAACTATTATTCCAGTTGAATATTCCATAATTTTAGTTGAAAATTCATCTCTTTTTTTTTTAATTTTTTTTTTTCCTATGAATTTATTTATTCAATTTTTGGTAGAAAAATTATGTTTTTTAGTTGGAAATTCGTCTTTTGGTAGAAATTCATCTTCTTGATCCAAAATTCAATTATTCTAGTTAAAGATTCATCATTGCAGTAAAAAAATTCATCTGTCTGGTCTAAAATTCAACTATTTCAGTTAAATATTTAGAATTTTATTTGAAAATTCATCACTTCGTTTGTTTGGTTAAAAATTAATTTCTTTAACTTGAAATATAATTATTTAAGTTTTGGTTGACAATTTATCTTTTTTAGTAAAAATTAATTTTTTTGTCTGAAATTTCAACTATTTCAGTTGAATATTCATTGTTTTAATTGAAAACTGTTATGTTTGGTTTGAAATTAATTTTTTTTTCTCACTAAAAACGTTACTATTCCATTTTTGGTTAAAAATGATTCTTGTTTTAGTTCAAAATTCAACTATTTGGTTGAAAATTTGTCTCCTTTAATCAAAAATTCGACTATTTTGTTAAAAATTCATGTATTTTGTTTGAAAAATTGTATTTTTTGTACAAAATAATTATTTTTATTTGAAAATTAATCTTTTTGGTCGAAAATTCAAGTGTTCCACTTAAATATTCATAATTTTAGCTGAAAATTCATTTTTCATTTTGTTTAAAATGTAACTATTCAGTTAAAGATTCATAATTTTATTTGAAAATTCATCACTTTGGTTGAAAAGTTTAACTATCTCATTTATTTTGCAATGTTTTGTTCTGTTGTGTTAAAGGATGTTCAGAGTGAACGTCATGAATTAAAATAAATGTTTGCGTTTTACGGCAAATATGAATATGTTACTTTTAGTTGACCGGGAAAATTGAAAAACTTGACCGGGAGAAACCGGAAAATAACCGGGAATTTGAAATTGTCTGCCGAATCGCCACCCTGAAAATGTATGTGCTTGGGGAAGGAAAACCAGTTGTTGTGATGATTCCTGCATGTATTTAATACAATTTTGAACTATTGCACCTGTAAATATCACCATTTTTAATGTTTAAATTTAAAAATAGTTCAATCTGTAACAGTTTTTAAATAGTTCAATCTACAAGTCCATTTCTGTCAATTATCGTGTTTTTCGCTGTATATGTTTTTTTTTGAAATTATCAATATGGCAACGGCCATACCACGCTGGAAACACCAGTTCCCGTTAGATCACTGAAGTTAAGCAGTGTTGGGCGCGGTTAGTACTTGGATGGGTGACCGTCTGATACTAGTGCGTTGCTGTTGGCGGTGGTGGGTGTGGTGAGCCCACACTTGTAGTTATTTACTACAAGAAACTATCCACCTAGAAACACTACCCGAATCGGGTAGTGTCACGCTTACCCCTTGAGGCTCGCCGAAAGGGAAATGGCTTAATGGTATATATATATATCAAATGTGTAAATTAATTTTTTATGACAAATCATTAGTTTAGAATCAAAGAAATTAATTTTCAGATCACAAAATAGACTTTTAGAGTAAAAGGTTTTGATTTTACTCTTTACAAATGAATTATTGATTTTAAATTCAAAAGAAGGAAGACTTTTCTTCACAAATGTCAATTATGAATAATTCATAATATTTTTTGTACTTTAAAATTAGTAAACAATAATTATAATAATAATATTATAATAATTATGTTGTAAAAAATTGATTTGCATATTTTATCATTTCAAATAAGCGCGCGATCAACATGCAGTAGTGAGGCTGCTGGTGCGACGCATGCGCATTAAGACTTTAAAGAAATTCGTTTCTCTACAGTCAAATTGGTTATCTATTTTTATATTTTATGTTAAAATTATAAAACAAAGGAAATTTTGTTTTTGCAACGACCCTACAGCACTTCTAATAATATATATTTGTACTTTTAAAAAGTGACATGTCGAAAAGTTTCTTGCATATGAATAAGCCTTTATGTTTACAAGCTTGTTACATAACCTGCAAATTACATCTAAAAAGTCATTATATATATTTTAATCATCGTAATATTTTGTACCTTCATTGTCTTCATGAAGTTATGTCCATCAGAGTTTGACTACATGCGTGCTTTCAGGTAAAAATTGTATTATTAATTAAACAAAATGTCGAAGTGGGCAAAGCGAAAAATAGGTTCTTTAGAAATAGGCTCATTTACAATTGAGATCCTTTAGAACCCCGACTGAAGTATCATTTAGAGCTCATTTATCGTTTTGGGTTCCTTTTCAGCAAGTTGGGTTCATTTTTGTTGCAGCTCCTTTGGAACCAAAAATAGGTTCTAATGGAAACCCCAGTTTTTTCTGTGTAGATTGAGAAGCGAAAATCTGTTGTTTTACTGATAAGCAAGTTATAAGTCTTCCTTCTTTTTTAATTTGAAACGGACCGTCTAAAAAATGTTGCGGACCGAGCCTACACGTTTCTAGTTGTGCCACTGAACTTACTCACAATTTCAAATAGTAAGGCTAACAATCTCGCGCAGTGCTTATTGCAATGCGAAAAAGAAGATCGGACTCACTTGCAAAAGTCAAACTCACAATTCTTTGCTTAATATGAAAATTAGTTATTCATACAGTTTACATGTTCAAATGTACTATTTCAAATAGTTATTGAAGCTACTTGTTCTAGTTTTCTTTCTTTTTACAATTTGAAGTAGTACTGCTGACTTTAGACTTTGTATATTTTGAGATCACTATCTTATTCAGTATCAAAAACTATTTGAATTGTTTCTTGTGCAATGCGAACAAGTAAACTTCAAGTTAACAATACATCAAAGTGAATTTAACTATCTACTTTTTCCGTGTACTTGAAAATTCTTCTTTTTTGGTTGAGTATTAAATTCTATGTTGAAATTTTTATTTGACACATCTGAAATCTTCAAAAAATCTTTTTGCATGTGCTGAAGAACCTTAGCGAAATTATATTCATGTAACCTTAAAAAAAATGTTAATTCAATAATTTTCAATTTTAAGATGTAAGCATTTTCAGCATTCGTTTTCACTGTGTGAGTCAGGAAGCACTCGAAATATCAAAATCTGGGTCTCTGAAGATTGATGCCACTTATCCATTCGAGACCATGTGAACTTCTCGCCAGGACACTGAACTCGTCGGGATCTTTGATAACAAGTGTCTTCAGATTTTTCGTCTAGAAGTCGACAGTAGTCGAAGACATTTCCATTTTCACTCATAACCAGAGCCTGTGATCCAGCAAAGACAAGTGCGATGCATCTGGTGAAAAAATTTTGAGTGTCTTCAAACTTAGCTTAAATTAGACGTATCCGCTCCAACTGCACTCATATAAGATAATATGATACATTGGGTGCACTTAGATTATTTCAAATTTGTTAGTTTCAAATTTCTTCACACAGGAAGCACTTGTGTTGATTCAACAAAACATTTCTCTCAATTTTTCTTGAGTAGAGAAAATTACGGTTAAGAATATAAATGTTGTTTTCAAGGAGCCATTATCAGGATGGTCGTAGGCTAGGGCGGATCCAGACAATTTTTCGTATTCTTGAAAAGTTTTTTTTTCTTGAAATATTTTAAATATACATTTTATTTTGGGTACATTTTAAAAATCTTCTCAAGATTTAAATTATTTTCAAACCTTTTCAAAACTTCGAAACATCTTTTGAATTATTTCAAAATTTTCCTAAATTTTTTGTTAAATCCTGCAAAAATAATTGTTTTAAAATCTTGTAGATTCTTTTTCGAAATATTTTAAAAGCGTCAACACTGACAATTATTCTTTTGAAATAAAACTCAAATAAAATTATTCATTTCAAATGCTCGCAGAAATGTTTTACAAAATTGATCGTACAGAAAATTCGTAAACATTATTATTATATAAGCAATTAGGAAATTAGAAAATATTCATCTTTCCAGAAAAGTTTTGCTTCAATTTAAGACTCAGTTCTGGAAATTTAAAATCTGTCCATTACTTGCAATTTAAAGATTTCTAATTTTTTTTATTGCAATTATTGGAATAGTTGCAAATTATATAATTTCTTTCGTTGAAGATTTAACTGTTTTGTTGAAAATTAATGTATTTTGTTAAAAATTAATCATTTGTGGTAGAAGAATAATCTTCATGGTTAAAAATTTATTTGCAATTTCGAGATTTACAATTTTTTCTATTTCTAATAAATATATATATATATATATATATATAGCTTAGTATCAACTGGCTTGATAAAAAAACCAATCACGTTTCTATTTAGAAAATTCCAATTTCAAGAGAACCAAAATCAATTTGGTCCAATTCAAGGATCATTTCAGAAGATTCATAATTTTAGTTGAACATTCAACTGTTTTTTTGAGAATTAACTTTTTTGTTAAAAATTGATATTTTTGGGTTGAAAATTCAACTGTTTTGTACAAAATGTATCATTTTGGCTAGAAAATTCAACTATTGTGTCTAAAATTATTTTTTTCTTTTTTGTTGAAAATTTATATTTTAGTGTTGAAAATTCGACTTTTTCGTTGAAAATTCGTCTTTTTTGTTTTGAAATTCAACAAATTGGTAGAAAATTCACATATTTTGTAGAAAATTGAACTGTTTTGTAAAAAATTTGATTTTCTGAATTGAAAATGATTGCTTTTCGATGAAAATTTTCCTATTCCATTTTTGGTTGAAAAGTGACATTTTTTAGACTAAAAATTCAACTATTTGGTTGAAAAGTCGTCTTTTCAGTTGAAAATTATTATATCTGGTGGAAAATTCAACTATTTGGTTAAGAAGTAATGCATTTTGTTGAACATTTGTCTTTTTTGGTATAAAATCAAATTTTTTGGTAAAAAACGCAAAACTGGTTGAAAATTAATCTCTTTTGGTTAAGGATTTAACTACCTTGCTGGAAATTCGTATTTTTTGGTTAAGTTATTTTGTGTTATATTCGAAATTAAAATCTTTTTTTGTTGAAATATTAACTATTATATTTAGAAAATTTATCTTTTTGTCTTGAAAATTCAACAATATTTTTTTTCGGTAAAAAAATAATCTTTGTTGAAAATTTAACGTTTCGTTTAAAAATGTATGTATTGTATTAAGATTTTGTCTCTTTCAATAGAAAATCAATATTCTTGGTTAATGTTTCTGGGTAAAATTTTTTTTTGAAAAGTCAACTATTTATTTGAAAATTCATGTATTTGGTTGAAATTTTGTCTTTTTGGTTAAAAATTCATCTTTATATGTTAAAAATCCAACTATTTTGTTAAAAATGTAATTGTTTGAGTAAAAAGATCGTTTAACTGTTTCGTAGAAAATTTGTTTTTTTGTTGGTGTAAATCCATCATTTTAGTGCAAAATTCATCACTTTAGTTGAAATTTTGACTTTTTTGTTCAAAATTGTTTTTTTTTTTTTGTTATTGGTTGAAAAATTATCTTTTTTAGGTGGAAAATTTAATAATTTATTAAAAAATTCCACTATTATATTGAAAATTCTTTATTTTTTGTTGAAAATCAATTTTTCTGTTAGAAAATTTAACTCATCCATCATTGGTTAAAAATTAATCTTTTTGAGGTGATAATTCAACTATTTGCTCAAAAATTAATGTATTTGAATGAAAATTCGTCTTTTTGGGTAGAAAATTAATCTGTTTGCTTGAAAATTCGGCTTTTTGGTTGAGAATTTATTTTGAAGGTTGAAAATTTAACTATTTGGTTAAAAATTCAACTATTTTGTTGAAAATTCTGGTTATTATGCTGAAAATTCAAGTACTTTGTTAAAAATTAATGTTTTTTGGCCAAAAATTGAATTGTTTCGTTCAACATTTATCTATTTGAACAAGTAATTCGTTCTTTTAGATTGAAAATCTTTTTTTTCGTTAAAAAGTTTTCTAAAAAATTCTTTTATTTGATTGAAAATGGAATTGTTTTTTGGTTGAAGTTTAATCCTTTTTATTTAAAAATTCGACATTAAATTGAAAATTTATGTTTGCAGGTTGAAAATTTTAACCATTTGGTTAAAAGATGAACTATTTTATTGAAAATTTAACTGAAGAAATAATGTTTTATGTAAAAAAAGTCATCCTTTTTTATTGAAATAAACCCAACTTTTGGATTCTGCTCCCCCCCCCCCCCGGTCTCGGCCTTCCTAGAACTGCTGACCCACGTAGTTTCTCAGCGTGCAGGGCGAGAGATGGTTGCGAATCTCGCCTCGGAAGGGCCGCAGTGCATGAGTACTCGGTCGAGTTTATTGCGCAATATTATGCATTCCAATTGGAAACGGTTCTAGCGGCCCTTACTGTTTACGTTTGGATGGCTATAGTTCCGAAAAGGTCATCCAAGAATATTGACTTGATACTTAGCCTAGGGATTCTTTTAGACCCTATTTGAACACACTAGGAGGATTTTCGGCGCAGATCGATATAAATGAAGTTATTAAATATTTTGACTTTATTCAAATTAGCTTTTTTTTCAAAATCTCGAAAAATATTGATTTTGAAAAAAAATGTTGTTCACAAAAGTTGTAGATCTTGTCGCAAAACACATTTTTAATCTGCATACTTTTTTTCTGAAATTATTATTTTTCGAGGAAAATGATAAAAAGGAGTTTTCAGATTTGATTTTTTTTGCCGTTGAAGAAGTGGTTCGGCGTGAGTGGCCGAACCCCTTATCCAACAGAAAAAAATAAAAATTTTTTTATGTAATTTTCCTCAAAAAATATTAATTTTAGAAAAAAAATATAAATATAAAAAATGTGTGTTTTGACCAGATCTTCAAATGGTTGAAGTGGTTGAAGTGGTTCGGCGTGAGTGGCCGAACCCCTTATCCAACGGAAAAAAATAATTTATTTATGTAATTTTCCTCGAAAAATATTAATTTTAGAAAAAAAATATACATATAAAAAATGTGTGTTTTGACCAGATCTTCAAATTTTATGAACAACATTTTTTCTAAAATCTATATTTTTCGAGATTTTGGGAAAAACTAATTAGTGAAAGAAGTCAAAATTATGAATAACTTCATTTATATTGATCTGCACCAAAAATCCTTCGAGTGCATTAAACTAGGGTCTAAAAGGGACCCCTAGGCCGAGTATCAAGTCAATATTCTTCGGTGACCTTTTCGGAAGTATACCCGTTTGGATCCCCCCGACTTGTGGCCAAGGCCATTTGCAGGCAACCCCCGAAACTGGACTGAAACCGAGGTCCGCTGTAAATGAATGAATACAAATTTTGAAATTATTATTTGAAATTGTCTCATTCGGTTTATAAAAGATTCTTCGTTTAAAAGCTTACAGAATTAAAATTATCGTCTTTGAATATTATTGGGCAGGGAAAATGTAAAATTAGTCTGTGAAAAATCAGGGAGAAATCAGCTGACTTTTCCATGCTTTCTGCTTCCTCATAGAGGAAGCTTTGTAATGGTAACATTTTTCAAAATTTTTAAATTAATTTAATTAAACCTTCCTCAATTTAAAAATGTCTAATACAATGTTCTAAGCAATTGTCCGTATGTGTGTGTGTGTGTGGATGTGTGCGTGTGTGTGTGGATGTCACACTTTTTTGTGAACACGATAACTTGAAACCGGTTGCAGATAAATTGATGAAATTTGGTGGGATCATTTTCCCCATTATTAGCTTGAAACTGACCAAAGGATTTATAAAAATATTTATTCCTTTTTTTTAGCACTCAATAATATTTTAAAAATCGGTTTATTATAGTAAAACTTTTTTCTTCAACATAATTCAAAGTTCATGCAAGCATATAAAAGATTCCTTGGTTTGAGACGAATCGATTGACCTATAATATTAATACATTTTATTAAAAAGCAGGGAAGTTATGGTAATTTATATAATTTGAAAATCGTTTTTTTACAGTAAAACTTTTTTCATTAACATAATTCAAAGTTTATGCAATAACAGAAAAGATCTGTTGATTCGAGATGAATTGATTGACCTATAATATTAATACATTTTATTGAAGAGTAAGGAAGCTATGGTAATGCATAATATTTGAAAATACGGTTTATTATAGTAAAACTTTTTTCTTCAACGTTATTCAAAGTTCATGCAAGCATAAAAAAGATTCCTTGGTTTGAGACGAATCGATTAACCTATGATATTAATACATTTTATTAAAAAGCAGGGAAGTTATGGTAATTTATATAATTTGAAAATCGATTTTTATAGTAAAAATTTTCTCATTCTCATAATTCAAAGATGATGCGAGAATAGAAAAGTTGTGTTGATTCAAGAAGAATCGATTGACCTATAACATAGATATATTTTATTGAAGAGTAAGGAAGCTGTGGTAATGCATGATATTTGAAAATACGGTGTTTCATGGAAAAACTTTTTTCTTTAACATAATTCAAAGTTGATGCAAGAATATAAAAGATTCCTTGGTTCATGACGAATCGATTGACCTATAATATCAATACGTTTTATCAAAGAGTAGGGGAGTTGTGGTAATTTATATATTTTGAAAATCGGTTTTATACAGTAAAACTTTTTTCATTAACATAATTCAAAGTTGAAGCAAGAACAGAAAAGATCTTTTGATTTGAGATGAATTGATTGACCTATAATATTATTACATTTTATTGAAGATTAAGGAAGCTATGGTAATGCATAATATTTTAAAATACGGTTTTTTATAGTAAAACTTTTTTCACTAACATAATTTACAATTGATGCAAGAACGGAAAAGATTCCTTGATTCAAGAAAAATTGATTGATCTATAATATTAATACACTTTATTGAAGATTAAGGAAGTTATGCTCATTTATAATATTTGAATCATCTGTTTCAAACAGTAAAACTTTTTTCTTCAAAATAATTCAAAGTTGATGCAAGAATATAAAAGATTCCTCTGTTCGAGACGAATCGATTGACCTACAATATTAATACATTTTATTAAAGAGTAGGGAAGTTATGGTAATGTATATATTTTGAAAATCGATTTTTATAGTAAAAATTTTCTCATTCTCATAATTTAAAGTTGATGCGAGAATAGAAAAGTTGTTTTGATTCAAGAAGAATCGATTGACCTATAAAATTGATACATTTTATTGAAGAGTGAGGAAGCTATGGTAATGCATAATATTTGAAAATACGGTGTTTTATAGTAAAACTTTTTTCACTAACATAATTCAAAATTGATGCAAGAACGGTAAAGATTCCTTGATTCAAGGCAAATCGATTGATCTATAATATTAATACACTTTATTGAAGATTACGGAAGTTATGCTCATTTATAATATTTGAATCATCTGTTTCAAACAGAAAAACTTTTTTCATTGACATAATTCAAAGTTGACGCATTAATAGAAAAGCCTCTTTGATCATAAATTTTCAAATAGAATAATTCTGACAACTTTTGTAAAGGAATCATAAAGCTGGGAAAAGGATAGGGTACGACAGAACTTTTTCCTATCCTTTTCCAGCTCGAAAAATTATCATTTCGAATACAAAATTTGATTTGTCTTTGTATTTAAACAATTTTTTGTATCATTTCGTAATTTTGTATTTTTTGTAAATTTCTGTTTTTAAATTGATCAAAATGAAGACTTTGGTTTGTCTATTATTGAAAAAATAACTAATGCTTCCTCTATGAGGAAGCAAATACATTTTCTAACGGGAAGCAAAGTGCTTGTGAAATGAGCACCATATAATTATAAATACAAACAAAGTGGAAACACTCGAGATCGAATTCACAGCTAGTTTCTTCAAATTTACCTAGGGAAATTTCAGAATAAAGTTTTGCGGCCACCCTGCTTTTTATTAATTGTTTCCTGCTGTTCTGTAATTAAAATGCTTCCAGGTGAAAACCACAAGCTATAATTAATAATAATACCTGGGCGAGGACTTTCGTGCGAAATCTTGGCCACACGTCATTGAACGGAGAGCAGATATACCTGTTTATTTATGCATTATATACATATATATAGACCTATGAATTGAGAATCAGTATTCTACAGGTATATCGAATACACATATGTGTTTGAAGGTGGTATACCATCAGCTTTTGGCGCCCCGCGGTTCGCAGGCGTGGATACTTCAACCACTATTTGTTATTCTAATGCCGCATTATATATTTGTTTGGGCGTGGGCGCGAGTCACCCGAAGTGTGAAACACACGTTGTAACACGTATGGTGTATACGCCCGGTTCCCCTGGAATTTCAACCGAATCTCGCGACTTGAGCATAATGCGGATAGCGGATGCATTTGCGGCGTCACGATTCACGAATTTATGAAGAAAAGGCGGTTTCGATGACGCGCCTATAATTTATCGAATTTCATTGTGAGATTCTGCTACCGCCGCGCCGCGCCACTTGGGCCGGTATGCATATCGCATTACCGAGGAAAGAGAATTAAAAAGTTTGCATTCACCCACCTCTGATTTAAATCAATTCATTTAAATATTCAAATAAATCTAGATTATTTTCGAGCTGTGTGTATTTTTTAGCAGCTCGAACAAAGTGTGGAGTTTGGAAAATATCGAAAGTTTAGCAAAGAAGTTGGCAATTTTTTAAATTCATTTCTGAAAATATATGCCAGAAAAAACTGGGGCTTCTATCAAAACCGATTTTTGGTTAATTTTACTCTTATCCTTTTCTTGCTATGTCCAGGATTTGTTATATTTTTACTTCTGGTAATGGCTCCTACACTGCTGATAACCTAAGTAAACTACAAAAATATATGCACTCATCAACTTGTTATACCCTCTCATCGTCCAAGGCAATGCATACTCTTTTCTCACACTTTCCTTATAAAACTAGAATTTTTGTTTTATTCACGTCTAGTTTGTTTTATTCATGCTAGTATTCAGTCTGTTCAACATTCTCTGCAAGCCTTCGATTAACTCTGCTATAACAACCTAATCACCTGTACGCGCTAACCCACGCACCTTCACTATGCGTGGGTTTGTATTGCTCTTAGGAGCCATTCATTGACTCCGTACTCCTTCAGGACTTCCCAAAGCTCACTTCTATCCAATCAAATGCTTTTCTCTCCTTTTCCTTTGTATATTGGGACGGTAATACCCTTTTTCCAGTCACCTGGAACTTCCCCTATTTTGATATCAACTAGCACAGCCTGTGAGTTACATATTCGCCACCGTTTTGAAGCTTTTCAGCGTTAATACCATCAACACCAGCGACCTTGCTGTTCTTTGAGTTCTTAATTATTCAGAGCCACGGATTCTTTCAATCCTGTTTTCCAACCTATCGTCTTTTTTCTCGCAGTCGTGTTGCCCTATAGATTCATCTACTGATAATTCCTTGAAAAAGTCTCTTAAAGCGCCTTTTATTTTATCCGCAGCATATACCAGTTTACCCTTGCTATTTCTAATGCCGACTAACTCTATACTACTACTTCCTTTCATTGTAGATGAGCATTTCCTTCTCTTCTTCCGCAAAGAGTTTACTTTTACTTTCTTAAACTGGTATTTTTACTTTTCTTTTTTTGTCCCTATAGTCATTTTCTATTCTAATTCTTTCGTCATAGCTAAGGCCTGTAATGTTCAACTTTCTTGGATACGCTTGCTTCCTTTCGTTAGCGGCTACGCGGATTTCATCATTCCACAACGCATCACCAGTCATTCTTCCTACAAACGCAGTACCACACACTTCAGTCACATTCCTAACAATGATTTCCAAAAACATTGTCTGTGCGCCCTCTATATCTTTATTGCATATTAGCGCTTTCCAAGTTGCCCTATCTGTGCGTTTCTTTCAAATCAGGTTAATGTTTATATCATATTGAATTTAATATTACAAAAAAGCGAATATTTTCTGAGGCAGTTGAATTTTCAACAATAAGTTAATTAAAAACCAAGAAAGATGGATATTTACCCAAGGAAGATGACTTTTCTACTACAAAAATGAATTTTCATTCCAAAATAAAGAATTTTCAACAAAACATTTAATTTTCTATAAAAAAAAAGATGGTTTTAACAAAATAACAGAATTTTCAACCTATACAAAGATGCATTTTAAACCAAATGGTTGAATTTACAAACAGAAAATAGTTCAACTCAATTAAACATCATTGCATTTTCAAGCAATTCCAAAAAGTTAATTTTCACCCGAAAAGGATTGTTTTTGGCTGACATTGTTTATACAATTGCAAAACGTCTTCAAGAAAAAATTTTACTTTCAACATTTGTTCAGTGTGTCTCTAATTCCGGAAAATACAAACCTTTCATTATTTAGAATGTAAACAAAATGTGAAACAAACCGAAATTTTTTAAACAATTGAAAAACGCCTTTAACAAATTTAAAATTATTTTGAAAATACATACAGATTTGTCACTAGCTTTTTCAGGAAAAAGTAATACATAAGAATAAAAAAAAGTTATGTTTGCATTTATATAAAAAAAATTAACATATGTCTCAGATTTTTGCTCTACTTTTGGCTAATAATATAGTGTTTCAGGTAATAATAATAATAAAGAAAAATGGTTTAAATAGTTTTTATTCGTAATTTCTTGAAACGCTTTAGGACATATCAAAGCATGCTAATGATTTTTTTGAACAAAACATCTCGGGAAGAACAGGTTTTAAAATGAAAAATGAGTTTTGTTTCTTGAATAATCAATTGATAAAGTTAACATTTTTTTATTTTCCTTGTCCTACAATTTCAGAAAATTACGGATAAAAACTGTCTAAAACATTTTCGTCAATTGTTATTAGCAACTGAGTCATTATAAAAAGGAAAAACAGTAGCTCCACATTGTTAGTACAAATATATTTAAAATTTTCAACAATTTCGAATTACAACTGGGCACATTTACTAAGTATCCCAAACACTATTAATAGTCCAAATTAGAGAGAAAACAACTTTTTTCGTCTATTTTTCAACATTTTAATGGGATTGGGTTATCAAAAACTATAAAAAATGTATAGCCTCTTTTTAGGTACCAGAACAAATAGTGTATGCCATTCATTCACCACTTCAGTGTTATTTCCACAGGACTATACTCAATATCCCTGGAAAAATTTTTTAATATTTTTTTTTCCAAGCGGCTACAACGATTTTTTCATTTTTACCTCAAAATTGTGAATTACAACAGTAATGAGAGGAGAAAAACCGGGTGGTGCAAGACCTTTTTTGTTGAGATCCATCGAAGCTCACGCCGGGAATTTCATATTCAAAGAATGGAAAATGCATCCAGTCACTTTTACAATAATAATTTTACATATGATTCTCCATGTCATCTGTAACTGGTGCATTATCCAGGAATAAGTATAAGTCATTAGACTTGAAGCATCGCGCATAAATTAAGCGTTACAGGATACTTATCATAGGCCAACGCAGAGCGTGTTGATGCCTGTGTGTGTAATATGTGAGCACACCGATTGGACGAACGGACACCCTCAGTAGGAGCCTATATACGATTATCTACCGCCATTAATGTCACGGAATAATTTTCGGATTAAATGTATGGACTGCCGTTAAGGCGCACTTGACGACTTTTTACGGGGATGTTGATTCCAGACCTGACGACGGCCAATGGAAGCCTCTTCCTTTTCTTTTCTTCTCGCACTATAACCTGTCTAGAAGGGTTTCACAATTTTTCTTATTTACCGCTGCTTACTGTCCTCTGTATTTATTTGTCCGAGAGTCAGTCCAACTCCGGTTATTTTACTGCTGAAATCGCCTCTCTGTGGACATTTTTTATCACTTTCTTTCAATCAGAGAATATTAAATTTGAAAGAACTCACAAAACCAAGAAAATTTTATTGTTCTATGAATGAGAATTTCACTCAAGCATTACAATATTTGAGTTTATAATAAAATACGAGTTTTTTGGGTGTAGAAAAATAAGTTACTTGAAGGATTTCTTTTTTCAAAATGAAAAATAAGTTAAAGGAGGCGTTGCGCGCCTACAAGAAATGGGTTTCTTAGTCTATTAATACGTTAATTAAGACGTTAAAATCTCCTACTCCCATACTTTCCCTCCTTTAGCCGACTTCCCCTCTCCTTACACCCGTACTTCCCTTTTACCCCTCTTTATATTCCTACTGCCACCTCAGTTCTCCATTATTCGTCTTTCGTCTATTCCCAATTCCCCTACTTTCCCTCCCTTACTCCCCCTACTTTATCTACATGTCATGCTCCCCTCAATTCTCCACCCTTCTCTTCTCGTTACTTCATCTACATCCTCCCCTCCTCACTTCTCATCACTTCCTCTACACCTCCCTCATTTTCCCTACTTTCTCTACTTTTAGTCATCTTACTTCCCTCACTTCTCCTTCTCTCTCCTTCTATGCCTACCCGTTCACCACCTTCATTTTCCATTCCTACCCTACTTCGCTCTCCTCTATTTTACCTCTTCTCACTTTCTCTACTTCCTATCCCTTACTCCCCTCACTTCCCTTACTTCCACTCCCATCTCTAGTGCCTATTCTGTCGCTCTCGCTCTCGCTCTCGCCCTCGCTCCCTTCACTTCTCCTCACTCCCTATACATTCCCTTCCATCCTCTAATTCTCGCTACATAGCCTTCCTTCACTTCTTCGCACTTCTCCTACTAAACCCTACCCTCAATTCTACTACTGCCTCTACTTTTTATCCTATAATCACCTCCACATCCCTAATGTCCTCTCACTTCCGTTCCCTTACTTCGCCTACTACCCCTACATCCCATTGTCTCCCCTAAATTCCCATCCCTCCACTTCTAATCCTTCTATGTCCCCCTCGCCCTCATTTTCCCTACTTCCCTTAATTTCCGTTCCCTGCTGACCCTTTTCTTATTTTTCTTACTTCTCCGCCCTTCCCCTACTATCTCTTTCCTTACACCTCCTTCACCTTCCATCCCTTTCCCTACTTTCTGTCCCTTATTCCCCTTACTTCCCCCGTCACTTTTTCTACTTCCACTCCCATCTCCTAGTTACAATATTGTCGCTTTCCTTCACTCCTCCTACGTCCCTTCCCACCCCTCACTCTCACTATATCCTCGTCCCTCATGAAAAAAATGAGGCACTGAAATCTGAAGGAATAGGTGTGATCAATTTGTAGAGGAGAAAGTAGAGATGTAGAGAATTTGCAATAAAGTTTGGAGAGGCGAATGGTAGGCTAAGGAATGGAAGACATGGCACTTGACTCCGTGAAAAGGAGGTTGTTATATGGCTATGGGAGAAAGAAGAGTAGACAACGTTGTGATAGAGAGGATAAAGAGACATTTGTGGAGACTTAGATAAGGGTGAAGATAGGAGAAAAGAAAAGAGAGGAATTCTGTACAGAAAGGGGGTTGAGGCAAGGGTGTCCATTGAGCCCACTCCTATTTAGTGTTCTATAGGTAGACTTGGAGGAGAAGTTGGAGAGAAGAGGAAAAGGAGGGACGATATTATGAACAGGCAAAGTGTATTCACTAGTATATGCAGATGACGTAGTGCTGGTAGCGGATGATGAAAGAGGGATGAATCTGATGATAAAAGTGTTCGAAGAGTATGTGAGAGTAAAAAATCGAACAGTGAATATAAGTAAGACTAAGATTATATGATTCAGAAATGAAAAACGTAGAGTACAAGTGGATGATAAATAGTGCGGTGGTGGAGTTGGTGGAGTTGGTGGAGGAGATTTGCTACCTAGGATTTAGGTTCAAAACAAGAGGAAGAAATGAGCTATATGTGAGACAGAGATTAAAATGCGTGAGTAAAGTAGTGGGACAAGTATGGGGTATAGATAAAAGAAGGTTCAAGGTCTGAAGGATATGAGGAAAGTAAGATTGCACAAGCTTGTGCCTGGGAGGTTGCGGATAAAGAAAAGAAGGGTAACGTGGGACGTTCGAAATGGAATTGAGGGGTAAAGATTGGCAGGGAAAAGAGCAGACATGCCCATTGCCCAGCTAGGGGAAATTCCCGTCGAGGACACATGTTCCGCGCCCACCACTATTTCTTCTGGAGGGCGGGAGTGGTGGTAGAGGCTTGCGAGAATCTTTTCTCTGTGACGTCACAGAGGAGAGATTCTACCACCTTCACCACCACTCCCGCTCTCCAGAAGAAATAGTGGTTGACGCGGAACATGTGTTCCCGGCGGGAATTTCCCCTAGCTGGGCATGCCTGGAATAAAGGAAGAGATGACGGCAAGGCAAGGAGAGGAAATATGGTAAAAATCACGAATTCAAGGTAAAACAGCTGGTATATGATGGTTAAGTGGGAGAGGGAGCCAAAGTACCTGGAAAATAATGAAAAGATCGAGTGGAATAGATCAATAGAGTGGTTAGATTCAGAATAGAAGAGGGTTCAAGAGTATATAGGTATTGGATAAATAAAGAGGAGGAGAATTTGTGTAGGGTTTGTAGGTAAGCAGGAATCATGGTTGCATGTGTTAGAGAGGTTTGTAGGTGATGAAGAGATAGGGGAGAGCATGGAAGAGGGAGTAAAGTGGATTTTGAATGGAAATGGTCAGGGTGAGGAATGGATGAAGAAGCTGAAAAATTTGAAAGAGAGAGAGAGAGCTAGTTGGATATGGTAGGAAGGCCAAAAAATGATACCTAAAGAAGGAGAATAAGGAAGTAGGTAAGAAGAAGAGTAACGTGGAACGTTCGAAATGGAATTGAGGGGTAGAGATTGGCAGGGAATAGAGCAGACATGCCCATTGCCCAGCTAGGGGAAATTCCCGTCGAGGACACATGTTCCGCGCCTACCACTATTTCTCCTGGAGGGCGGGAGTGGTGGTAGAGGCTTGCGAGAATTTCTCCTCTGCGACATCATAGAGGAGAGATTCTACCATTTCTACCACCACTTTCGATTTTCAGAAGAAATAGTGGTGGACGCAGAACATGTGTTTCCGGCAGGAATTTCCCCTAGCTGGGCATGCCTGGAATAGAGGAAGAGATGACGGCAGGACAAGGAGAGGAAAGATGGTGAAAATCACGAATTCAAGGTAAAACAGCTGGTATATGCTGGTTAAGTGGGAAGGGGAGCCAAAGTACCTGAAAAAGATTGAACAGAAGATCGAATGGAATAGATCAATAGAGTGGTGAGATTCAGAATAGAAGAGGGTTTAATAGTATATAGGTATTGGATGAATGAAGAGGAGGAGAATTTGTGTAGAGTTTGCAGGTAAGCAGAAATCATGATTGCATGTGTTAGAGAGGTGTGTAGGTGATAAAGAGATAGGGGAGAGCATGGAAGAGAGAGTAAAGTGGATTTCTAATAGAAATGGTCTGGGTGAGGAATGGATGAACAAGGTGAAAAATTTGAAAGAGGGTAGAAAGAGAAGCACAGGGTGAGAAAGCCAAAAAAAATGATACCTAAAGAAGGAGAATAAGGAAGTAGTGTTGCAGAATAGTCATAGTTTTCTGATTGGTAGTGTTAAGAGGAAACGGAAGCCCAGGACAAGGTCGCAAACGTTCAGGAGTAATAATAGTAGTCAAGACGATATGTAACAAATAGTTGGTAAGGTAGTAGTAAATTAAAATGATAAAAGAATGCTTAAATTCTTTCATTGACACTTGACGACCCGCAAATTGTTCAAGTTGATAGGCAAGCTGAAACGTAAAATTTTTAAGGCATTTATAATTTGAAATTGTACAATATTATGAGAGAACTGAATTTTTTAAAGCGTAATAAATTAACTTTTGAATCCAAAGTAAAATATTTCTGAGAAAAGAAATAATCTGAGACAGAATCGTTTCTTGTTAGGAATACAGAAGATTTTTTTTGTGAAGGTTTGATTTCTGGTCAGTAGCATAGCATTCTATTTTATTGCTTATATTTTTCGGCATGTAAACAGGTTTTGCACACAAGTAGCGAACACGACAGTAGCCAAATGCCGCTTGGCTGCTGTAGCTAACTAAAACGTTTCAATGCTTTCAATATTTTTTATTGGCTGCCATAATCCTTTCTTGTCAGTAGATGCAAGCGTTGTGCGAGACCCGTTACGGAAGAACCGATATGCTGCTTGAATGCCTAAGTTATGCTGATCCAGAAAGCAGCGCATTATCGGGCGCGACCAAATCAGCATCGATAAATAAATATTAAACAGAATGGCTCAGCGCTTTTCTTTCGTCAGAGAAAGAGATCTTAGAACATATTCTCTATCTGATCAGTGATCATCCGGCCTGCCTCGATCATTAGGCGTGACGGTCGATTTTGACAGTAATGTTCATTTTTTATGCATTTATTCTCTTCTAAGAGACTTGAAAGTAGAGGCGAGAAATATCTCTTCTGTTTGTTTGTAAAGATGATGTAGCCGTAAGTGAATGAAATTTCGAGTGTCGAAATTTCATTCATCGATTCAATTGATTCATTCACTTTATTCATGTTCGGTTTATTTAATCAGTTTGCTACTTATTACAGTGTTAGGCACTTTCAAAATCAGGGTGGCCAGAGAAAATCATTTTTAAAATTTCCCTGACTATAACAGATAATTTTTTGATCCAAACGAGAGAAAAACCGTCAATCAAAACAGCTGGATTTTTGACCAAAAAGGATGACTTTTTAATCAAATTGTTCAACTTTTAAACTACAAAGATGGATTTTTAACCACATAGTTAAATTTTGAAACAAAAAAGATTGAAATTTAACGAAATACAGTTGAATTTTGAACTAAATAATTGAAATAATTAAACTTTTGAACAAAATAGTTGAAGTTTTAACCAAACTCTTGAATCTTAATCTACAAAGATGAATTTTCGACTAAACAGTCGAATTTTCAAACAAAAAAGGTTAAAATTCAATCAAAAACAGTTGCCTCTTGAACTAAATAGTTAAATGTTCAAGTCAAAAAGACAAAATTTTAGAGGACACTTGAATTGTCTACCCAAAAAGTGGAATTTTAAACAAAAATATGAATTTTTGACGAAAAATGCAGTAGTTGATATTTCAACCAAAAAATATGAAATTTCTACTAAAAGAAATGAATTTAAAACCCAAAAAGACGAATTTTCAAATAAGAAGATTAAATTTCTACGAAAAAAGATGAATTTTCAAAAATACATAAATTTCTAAACAAATAGTCGTATTTTAAACCAAAAACTAACAATTTTCACCCAAAAATGAAAAAATTCAATTTTCAGTACAAGATAAGTTAAATTTTGCCAAAAAATTGAATCAACAAAACAGTTGAATTGAATTATTAGCAAAATAGTTTAATTTTTAACTAAATATTTGAATTTTCTACCTACAAATATGAATTTTCAATAAAAAGATTAATTCGTCTCAACGGAAAATGCAATACTTGATATTTAGAGAAAGACCAATTTTTAGCAAAATAGTTAAATTTTCAACCAAAGAGTTGAATTTAAAAAAAATTATTTAAATTTTCTGTAATATAGTGGAATTTTTCAACCTACAAAGATGAATCCTTAACAACAAATTTAATAAAAAATTTCTATTTCAACCAAAAAAGATTAAATTTCTACCAAAAGAGATGAATTTTGAAACCTAAAAACGAATTTTTAAACTAAGAAGATGAATTTTCAACCAAATAGTTGAATTTTCCAGCCACGGAGACGAGTTTTCTATAAAAAAGTTCAATTTTCTACCCGAAAATATGAATTTTCAACAAAAATTTACATTTTTAACCAAACAGTTAAATTGTCAACAAAGTTGTTGAATTTTTATTAAAGAAATTAATTTTTTTTAAATTTTTTAACAAAAAATTAATTTTCTCTAATAAAAAAAAAATAATAATTTTGAACAAAATACAAAAATTATAAACCAAATAGACAACTTTTCATCAATTTTGAACTAAAAAGATGAATTTTCAACTAAACTGATTAATCTTCATCCAAAAAAGACAAATTTTCAAAAAATAAATAAATTTTTAACCTTACATCTTACATCTTTAAAAAAAAAATTTTAATTTTTAAATTTTAAATATATTTTTAAGTTGAGTTTTCAACCGAAATGGTAATTTTTTATTGAAAAAAGACTAATTTTAAATAAATTTTCAACCAAATAGTTGAATTTTTATACTAAAAAAGATCAATTTTTAACCAAAAATGCAGTAGTTAAATTTTCATTGAAAACCAATCATTTTCAATTCAGAAAAGCAAATTTTTTACAAAACAGTTCAATTTTCTACAAATAGTTGAATTTACAAACCCAAAAATATGCATTTTTAACAAAAAATTCATCTTCAACCAAATAATTCAATTTTTCAACAAAATTTTTAAATTTTCAGTTGAACAAATTAATTTTTAACAAACAAAAAACGAATTTTCAACCAAAAATGTAACATTTAATATTTCAACTAACAATTTTTTTTTATTTAAAAAAAAAACATTATAATTTTCAACCAAATAGTTAAATTTTGAATCCAGATGATTAGTGTTCTACCAAAAAAGACGAATTTTTAACAAAATGCATACATTTCTAACCAAATAGAAATTTTAACCAAAAAATATTAATTTTCTTTCAAAAATGGAATATTCAAATTTCCAGTTGACAACATTAATTTTCAACCGGAAACATGTATTTTCAATAAAAAATGTAATAGTAGTTGATATTTTAATCAAAAAGATTACATTTCTACCTAAAAATATTAATTTTCCACAATGTACATAAATTTTCAATCAAATAGTTGAATTTTGAACCAAGAGGATTAACGTTGTATAAAAAAAACGGATTTTCAACAAAATAGTTAAATTTTTGACCAAAGAAATAAATTTTTAACTAAAAAGATGAATCTTCAAATGAAAAAATGAATTTTGAACAAAGCAGTTCATCTCTTAAATAAATATTTGAATTTCCTACCAAATTGTTACAGTATAGAACCCCCCCCCCCCCCCCAAAGACTTCATGTAATTCATGCACGGCCCCTTATGGGGTTTTTTTGTGACCCTATGAAACAGACTGATGGGGGTAATATTTAAAAAGAAATGATTCATTTTATTATATAGCTAATTGTGAAGAGGAATGTTGAGTTTCAACTCGATTCACTTAATATTGACGATTCTGAATAAAATTTACAAAATCTTTTTTTTATGGGTAATACGTGTAAGGGGGGTTCCCTCTAGTTAGTTACCGAATTTTTAGATCTCGGTGAATTTCGTTGGTTCCAAGGTTCTGAAAATATACCTCTCAGGTGCCGGGCGTACCCAACCGCACAGTGAATGACGCGGACTTCTTTGCACAGCAAACTGAGCTTCATGTATTTATTTTTGTGTTGATTCAAACAAATTTGGGGGCGATATGCATAAAAATTTGAAAGAAAAAAAATGTTCAATGCCGGACCACCCTAATGTTCACACTCAGGATGACAAAACTTGAAATCTTTCAATTGAGAAACACTAAAAATGTCAAAACTGAAAATTTGAAAGTCTAAAATAATGAATGCCTACATTTTTGGTCCCTTTGGAATATGGGTAATAATATATCGCCACATTCGTAACGAATACATTTGCACATTCCCGGTTCTTCGCCTACCTACCTTTCCTTCCTACACTCTCGCAAGGCCCATGGGTGGCCACATGTGGTGAGGGTGTCTGGTGACACATTATTTTCGCTTGTCCTTTCCGGCCACCCACCCCTCGTCCACCAATGATGCGGTTTTAATTCTCGGCCTCATTTACATTGACGCCAACTTTTGTGTCGCCTAGCTCGCTTTCAAATTCATTCATAATCATTCTTTTATTTTCATTATCAAAATCCCTCAAAAATATTTTATTACATTCTTCATTCACAAATGCAAATTGTAATATAATACTCGACTAATAAAATAAAAGGGAAATTAGGAAAGGGGCCGTGCATAAATTACGTAAATTCTTTTGAGTGTTTGTGTGTGTGAGAGTGGGGAGGGGGTAGGTCAACAATTTTTCTATGCTGTCTTACATGGGGGGGGGGGGGGGGTACGTGGTCAAAATAGTTTCTTACGTTAATAATTATTTTTAAGTCTGCTAATCACTAAAAAATAAATTTTTAATTTTTATTTATTATAAATATAAATATTCTTTTTAAACAGCTGTTTGTCAGCTATTATTTTCAATATTCATTTAAACTATTATTCTTTAGTCTATAAATGATCAAAATTTCTATTTATCGCAGGGTCTTTCCCCTTTATCCTTTTTTTCCAGAATTGAAAATTCAAATTAAGAGTTTTTTTTTTGCTAAAAAGTCTACTTTCAAATTTCGGGTTAAGAATTCATCCTTTTTTGTTAAAAATGGTATTATTTGATTCAAAATTTAATCATTTTGTTAAAAATTCAACAATTTTGTTAAAAAGTCATCCTTTTTAATTAAAAATTTGTCTTGACCGAAAGATTTGTTTTTGCTGAAAATTCAACTTTTTTAACTTCCAACTTTCGGTTTGAAAATTCATCTCTTTTTGTAGAAATTTCATCGGTTTAAAAATTTATCTCTTTTTGTAGAAATTTAATCCTTTTTTAGTTAAAAATGTTATGTGTGGGTAAAAATTACCTTTTTTTGTTGAAAATTCACATTTTCAGTTTAAAAATTTATCTTCTTTAGTTAAAAATTCAACTATTTGGTTAAAAATGCATCTATTTTATTGAAAATTCGTATTCATGGGTAGAAAACTAATCCTCTTGGTTGAAAATTTATCTGTTTGTTTGAAAATTTATGTATTCTGTTGAAAATTTTTCTTTTTTGGTAAAAAAATCAATTTCTTTCATAGAAATGCAACTATTTGGTTGAAATTTAATCTGCTTAGGATCGAAGTATTTTGTTGAAAATTTGCCTTTTTTGTTTAAATTCAACTGGTTTTAATTTGAAATTGAATTTTTGTTGTTGAAATATCAATTTTATTACGTTTTTTGACAAAAATGAATCATTTTGGGTCGAAAATTCAACTCTTTGTTTGAAAATTGAACTGCTTTCTTAAAAATGATTTTTTTTTTGAAGATTCATTTTGATGGAAGATTCTTCTTTTTGGTTGAAAATTGAACTACTTTGATCAAAATCAGTTTCCTTAGTTCAACATTAATTTTTTAGGTGAAAATTTAATTAATTGTCTGAAAATTCAACTGTTTTGTAGAAAACCTTTTTCTTTAATTAATTTTTTTAATGAAAATTTAACTATTCCACTTATGTTTTTTTGTTGTTGAGAATAAGTATTTTTTTAGTAAAAAATTAATCTTCTTAGTTGAAAATTCACCTTTTCGGTTGAAAATGCAACTGTTTGTTTGAAAACTCAACTATTTTGTAGAAATATCGTCTTTTTGGCTTGCAAATTTAACATTTTGGATTAAATTTATTGTCTTTTCTCGTAGTAATTTTATCTTTTTCAATTGAATTCAACGTTTTTTTTCTTTAAAATGAGAATATTTTCTTGATTGGAATATCAACTATTACATTTTTTTCTTGCTAATTCATATTTTTGGGTTAAAAATTCAAATTTTTGGTTGAAAGTTGAATTGCTTTCTTAAAAATTCATTTTTTTGGTTGTAGATTAAGAATTCTAGTGGAAAATTCATTTCTTTATTTGCAAATTAAACTACTTCGATAAGCATTTTTTTTGTTTGAAAATAATTTTTTTAAGTGAAAATTTTTATTACTTGGTTGAAAATTCAACTTTTTTGTAGAAAATTCATCCAAACCAAGATCCAAACAGTTTAGAAGAAAAAACAACTGTTTTGTGGAAAATTATATTTTTTTTTTCAAATTAAAATTTAACTCTGCCATTTTTGGTTGAAAATTGATCTTTTTCAGTTTCAAAATTCAACTAACTGGTTAAAAATTTAGGTTTTTTTGTTGTTAAAAATGCGTCTTTTTTAGTAGAAAATTAATCTTTTCGGTTGAAAATGCAAATGTTTGTTTGAAAATTCAACCTTTTGGATTAAATTAATTGTGTTTGCCGACTGAAAAATCTTTCTTGGTTAAAAATGCAAGTTTAATTAAAAATTGCTTTTTTGATTTAAAAATTCATGTCCTTTGGTAGGAAATTAATCTTTCTTGGTTTAGCTTAACGGTCTTTTATTAAAAATAAAAATATTCATGATATTTTAAAATATCATGATAAAATTTGTTCTTTTTTAGTTCAAAATTAGTTTTTTGAACTAAAAATTTAATTATTCAATTATTAGTTGAAAAATCATATATTTGGTTGCAAATTCATATTTTTTGGTAGAAGATTGATCTTCTTGATTATTAAAAATACAACTACTTGGTTGAAAGTAGTAATACTACTTTGTTAAAAATTCATTTTAATAATTGAAGATCCATCCCTTTGGTTGAAGAAACCATTTTGTTGAAAATTGGTTTTTTTTTTGAAAATCAATTTTTTAAACTGCAAATTTAACTATACGATTTTTGATTGAAAATTAATCATTTTCAGTTGAAAATTCAACTAGTTGGTTGGAAATTGATGTATTTTGTTGAAAATTCTTTTTTTTTTTTTTTTGTTAAAAAATAAAATTTTAAAAATTAAATCTTCAACAAAATAGTTGAATTTCTAACAAAATAATTAAGTTTTCTATAAAAGAGTTGAATCTTCAAATAAAATGATGAATCTTCAAAAAAAGGCATCATAATAGCAGAACCTTTAACCAAAACAGATTAATTTTGCAACAAACAGAGATGAATTTTCTAACCAAAAAGCTAAATTTTTTCAAAAACAGTTTAATTTTCCAACCAAAAAAATGACTTTTCTATCAAAAAGTTAATTTCCAAAAAAATAATTCAATTTTCAACCAAGTGGTCCAATTTTTAAATTAAACAAATTGAACTGCAACCAAAATCGATTGCTTTCTCAACTCAAAAGTTGAATTTTTAAGCTAAGTATTAAGACGATTTTTTTAGCAGACAGTTAAATTATCAATCAAAAAGCACATATTTTTTATTCAATATATTTCATTTTTCGACAAAGTAATCAAATTTTTTAACAATATCATGAACCTTTATAAAAAAATTAATTTTTACCAAAACAGTTGAACCAACCAAAAAAGATCAACTTTCCAATAGAAAAGATAAATTTTTCAACTAAAGTGACTAATTTCTAAATAAACAGTTGAATTGTTAAACCGAAAAAATGAATTTTCCACAAAATAGTTAATTTTCAACCAAATAGTTGAATTTTTAACTAAAAAAGATCAATTTTCAACCAGAAATATAAAAATTAAATTTGATGTTGAAATAATTAATTTTCAACCGAAAACAAGGAATTTTTGACAAAATATTAAAATTTGTAACCAAAGCGATCAATATGCAGCAAATTACATAAATTTTCAACCAAATAGTTAAATCTTCTATCAATTTGTTGAATTTCCAAACCAAAAATAGAAATTTTTTACAAAATAGTTGAATTTTCAACCAAAAAATATGGCATTTTAACAAAATTGATGAATTTGCAACAAAGTAATTCAATTTTGAACCAAATAGTCACATTTTTAACCAAAAAATATGAATTCTTAACCGAGTCCGAGGCCTGTAATCATTAAATCAATAATCATGAAAAATAATTTATAGTCATTGAATTTTCAACCCAAAAGGACGAATTTTTTATTCGAAACAATTCAATTTTCATCAAAATAGTTAAGTTTCAACAAAATAGTGGAATTTTTTAAGAAAACACTCAGAAAAAAGTTTTTTGAATCAAAAAAATTCTTTCTTTAATATAGTGTCAAACAAATATTTAATTGTATTAAACAAATATTTGTTTGATTCATACACACCATTGTTTAACTTAAACAACGCTTATTTGAATCAAACAAATTCTATCTTTGATATAGGGTCAAACAATTGTTTTTTTTATTCAAACAAACATTTTTCTGAGCGAAGAAGTCAATTTTCTACAAAATAATTGAATTTTCACAACAACAAAAAATGAATTTTTAACAAAACAGTTGAAACCTCAACCAAAAAAAATTTGTTTAAACACCTAATTGCATTTTTAACCAAAAACGATAACATTTTGAATAAAAGAGATGAATTTTCAAAACAAAAAGACCAATTTCCAAAAAAAAAAAAAAAAAAAAACAGTTGAATTGTTAAGCCGAAAAGACGAGTCTTCTACAAAGCAGTCCAATTTTCAACCTAAAAATATGAAATTATAAAAAAAAATATAATTTTTCCCATTGTTAAATTTTTAAATTTTCAAATTTTAAAAATAGAAAAAATGTATAGGTCAAAAACTAAAAAAAAAAAGAATTCCAATTTTTTAAAAATGAATAGAAAAGGTTAAACGTAATAATGAAATATTATCAAATTTAACCAAATGGTTGAATTTTCAAGCCAAAAAGGCGAATTTTTTTTTAAAAAGTTGAATTTTTTTCCTCGAATTTCGTATTTAAGTATATTGTTCGGAATTCATCAGAGAATAAGAATCAATCATAAATTTTGAGGTTGAATAATTCTAAGCCACTCTTATGGGTCCCCAAAGAAAACCCCATAAGTGACAAATTTGAATTTTACGTAATATTACAGTTTATTGACGCTTTTTATAAGTTTTTCAAAAATAAATAATCATTATTCGATAACTTAAGAATACCCAGTTATTTGATAACGAATATTCAATTCTTTAAACAATTTTAATTTGTTCAAACACTTAAGAGTATTCTTAAAAAGCAAAGTAGAACATAAAAATATTTAAATCTTTCGAAAAATAGCAAAAATAAAATATGTAAACAAAAAAATTGTTTAAACGATTTCAATTTGTTTAAACATCTACGAGTATTCATAATAAACAAATTAGTAATAAAAATATTGAAATTTGTCGCAAATTTAGTGATTAAAACAAATTATTTTATTGTTATCATTGATTAAATAACTCATAAAGTGTTCATTTCGCAAGTTACTAAAAAAACAAATATTGAAACAAATTAATATTGTTTCAACAATTGAATGTTATTTAGCAAATTACTGGGTATTCTTAAATTACCGATTAATGATCTTTTTTTTTAACTTTCAAAAAGCGTCAATAAACCGCGATATTATGTAAACTTCAAATTTGTCACTTATGGGGGTTTTTTTTTGGGACCCATTAAAGTGGCTTAAAATTATTCAACCGCAGAATTTATGATTGATTCTTATTCTCTGACGAATTCTGAACAATATACTGAAACACGGAATTATTTGTAACATATTATCGCGTTTATATATTAGATTTACAAAAAGCTGACTTTTTCCCATGTTAAATCAATGGGAAACTTCATGGTCTTTGCGCCACCCCTAAATATTAATCGATTTTGCTCAAATTTGGGGGAGATTTTTTTTTTTGGCATTCGAACAAAACTGGGGGGTGAGAGCAGAGAAATTCCAAAAGTGAAAAATAA
>CAKNYM010050541.1:67747-111930 GCA_932195095.1 Andricus curvator | reverse complement strand
AAAATTAATTTTTATTATGCGAAATTAAATTAAAACGCGAGAAATTAAGTTCTGAAAAATTCACTGCGAACTGGATTTGAAGCAGCAACCAACTCATTACATGTAAGTATAATATATTTTTTGCTGATTGACAATGAAATGTAAACAATTTGTAAAAAATACTGGCCAGAAAAGTGCTGAATCATATAATACTAGAACATTGTGTGTAAAAATTGTGTTTATTATTAATGTGATTACATTACCACAACTTCACATGTAATGAGTTGGTTGCTGGTTCAAATTCAAAATTAACATTTTGAGTTTTCTTTGAAAATGATGATAACAGTAAACAGATTATAAAATTTAAAAAAATCTAAAATTTGAATCATCTTGAAATCAGTCAGAGATTTGTAAAAACTAATAATTACAAAGAACTCAAACTAACCCAATAAAAAGTTTTGAAAAATTCAACACAATAATATAAATGAAATTTTCACAAAAAGTTGAATTTTCAAACCAAAAATATGCATTTTCCATCAAAATAATTGAATTTTCGACCCAAAAAAAGACGAGAAGTGAATTTTCAACTTTAAAAAATCAATTTTCTAACAAAAATGGAATAGCCACATTTTCAGTAAGAAAATTCATTTTTAACAAAAAAACTAATTTTCACCAAAATAGTTAAATTTTTAACTAAAGAAACTTATTTTTAACTAAAATAATGAATCTTTAACCAAAAAAATGAATCTTCAACCCAAAAGATGAATTTTCTACCAAAAAAAGATACATTTTCAACAAAATAAATGAATTTTCAACCAATCATATGAATTTTCAACCAAGAAGATTAAATGTCTATCAAAAAATATAAATTTTCGACGAGAAATGTAATAGTTAAATTTTCAGTTAAAAAATTGATTTTTAATTAAAAAAATAATAATTTTCAATAACAAAAATGAATTTTCAACCAAGAATATTAATTTTTTTTAAATACATGAATTTTAAAACAAATTTTAAATTTGTAAAGGAATTTTCAACCAAAAAGTTTAATTAGTCCAGAATATTAACCTTCTTGGTGTCTAATTCACCATTCTGGTTGAATATTCATTTATTTTGTTGAAAACTATAGAAATTTTCATTTTAATAGCAGAATTTTCAAGTGAAGAAATTAGAAAAATTCAGTTGCACAACAAAAACGAATTTTCAAGAAAATAGATGAATTTTCAACAAAATACTTAAATTTTCTACCAAACAAATGAATTTTTGACAGAAAAAGGGGAATAGTTAAATTTTCAGTAGAAAGTCTAGTGTTCAGACAGAATATTAATTGTCAACCAAAAAGATTAATTGTCTACCAAAAAACATCAATTTTTAACAAAATAAATGAATTTTCCACAAAAAAAGTGAATTAGTCACCAAGAAGATTAAGATATTCTACCATAAAAGACAGCGTTTCAAAAAAATACAGAAATTTTAACCAAACAGCTGAATTTTCAATATAAATGT
The DNA here is from genome assembly GCA_932195095.1 of Andricus curvator. Lineage (NCBI taxonomy): Eukaryota > Metazoa > Arthropoda > Insecta > Hymenoptera > Cynipidae > Andricus > Andricus curvator. Next base: position 110,448 of record CAKNYM010050541.1, on the reverse strand, counting down.
TAAATAAAACATGGAATGGTTAAATTTTCAATTAAAAAAGTTAATTTACAACAAAAATTTCAAAAAAATAGTTGATTTTTGAATTAAGAAGTTAATTAATTAAGATATATTGGGACAAAAATCCTGGAACCAATGAAAAATTGACATGATTTGAGCAAGAACTTATTTAAATACCTTGTAATGTAAGTTCCACATTTTTCTGTTTTTCTAAAATGTATTCATATTGAAAAATGATAATTTTTAAGAGAACTAGCAAAGATTAATCGGTTGCGGTAAGTTTTGGATTTCAAAATTATTATTTATATGTAAATAGTGCAATGAAAATATGCAACAATTGTTATTTTTCTTTTATTGTAAAAATACCATTTTGACTGTTATTTAACAATAATCTGGAATTTTTCTTAGTTTAAACATGAACATAAATAATGGAATCTTGAAGGTTAAAAATAAAATTTTTATATAAAAATAAACAAAATATTGGAAAATGAACAGTTTTTTTCTAAAGAAAGAGTAATTGCGCGCGTAGCGCGCACAATGTTCTAGTATTATATGATTCAGCACTTTTCTGGCCGGTATTTTTTACAAATTGTTTACATTTCATTGTCAATCAGAAAAAAATATGTTATTTATGAAGTCATATGCGACTAAATGTTATCAAACATGTGACTCACAAAATGTTATAATTATGTTTTGCAAGAGTCATGACTATTAACTATCGACTACCTTCTGACAATTCATCGTTTCTTGTTTATTTGAAGAGAAAAGAAAGATATGTAACAAAAACTAGAGTTGGAGAATAAATTTTTTGCGTAGCAAAATTTTTTGTTGGAATACTCACATAACCTATAAATTTATATTGTAGCAATATTTAAAACTAAGTTTAACAAAGTTTCGGTTAGACTGGTTTAATATAATGGAAATCTTTTTGAAGGCCTAATACCAGTATTTTTGATGTTAGATTCAACAGAGGTCTCTGTTATGGAATCGTTGATAAGTAGATAATCTACTATATCAAAATTAATTTTCATTATTCGAAATTAAATTAAAACGCGAGAAATTAAGTTCTAAAAAATCACTGCGAACTGGATTTGAACCAGCAACCAACTCATTACATGTGAGGTGCTCTACCAATTGAGCTATCGCAGTTCACCAGTGAAAATTTCCGAAACATTGTTAAACTTAGTTTCAAATATTGTATTAATAACTGGCCTTAAAATAATAACATCTCTAAAATAATAATTTCGATCGAAATTAAGGAAATACAAGTTCTGAAATGTTCATTGGTGAACTGCGATAGCTCAATTGGTAGAGCACCTCACATGTAATGAGTTGGTTGCTGGTTCAAATCCAGTTCGCAGTGAATTTTTTAGAACTTAATTTCTCGCGTTTTAATTTAATTTTGCATAATAAAAATTAATTTTGATATAGTTGATTATCTACTTATCAACGATTCTATAACAGAGACCTCTGTTGAATCTAACATAAAAAATACTGGTATTAGGCCTTCAAAAAGATTTCTTTTATATTGTAGAATTTACACGTACCTATGGACATCATTGTTAGCCAGTACTTCTTATGCCCTTTTCACTGAAGTTGCAAAACACTAGAAAAAACGTAATTTTATCGACATTAATCGGAAATTTACACAAATAGTGAAGCCAAGAACAGATTGCGACAAATACAACATTTTTCAAATAGAGACTCTAAACTCATAATTCGTTCCAATTTACAGGGTTTGCTTATTAATATTCTAAGAGTTCTTCTAATTGTGTCAATCATAATTTTTTAAATCGTTACAATTTTTAATTCGATGATAATTAAAAAAGTTGTAGGCTGTGTAAGTTGTAAGCTTTTATTTGAGACTGTAATAAAATCAAAGAATGGTATTTTTTTTTAAATAAAAAATTACAACAATTTTTTAAATATTGTTTTATCCTTAGGGTTCAATTTGAAATTGTTCATAATTAACTGATTCAGTTTTACTTTGTTCAATTTAAAATTTAAAATAGTTACTGTTTTTAGTGCTTAACAATAACTTAAATTAATAGCGCTTCTAATCAATAAACTTTTATTTTGTAATATTAGACAAATTCTATACGTTATAAATTCAAAAATGTCTGAATTATCAATATATCTGTGACTACCAATATTCAGGGAAACAGGTCTCATTTCCAGATACGTAAAAAATATTGGCATTCATGAAAATATTAAAATACGAAAGTATCAGTTCTTTCAAACGTATCTTACTCACTAGTAAATTATCATTATTATTAAATTATTTAACTTGTTTTAAATATTTATATAACTCTTAATATTTAAAAATGTGATATTATGGACCGCTTTTTTTACAGAAATTTAATTAATCATTTTGATTCAATTTATATTCATGGAATTTCAAATGACTTTCCTATATATTAATGGATTTTTACGATTTCCTAAGTTTTCAAGGGATTTTAACGAATTTCAAAGGATATGGACAGCAAAATTCAAAGGATTTTCAAATAGTTTGCTTTTAATATTAGAAAATAAAACGGGTTTGTTTTTATAGAAATTGTATTTAAATTTTATCCAAAGAATTTCAAAGGATTTCTAGTTATTTTAATGGATTTTACGATTTCAAGGAAATTTAACAAGTTTCTAGAGAATTTTAGGGAATAAATTAAATTTTATTTCAAGGGAATTTAACAGTTTCAAAGAATATTAAGGAATTCGACAAATTTCAAAGGATTTTGGAGATCTTAAGTCATTTTAAAAGATTCCAAAGAATTTCAAGAGATTTCGTTAAAAAATTTGCTGGCATCTTTAAATTTTTAAAGATGGCCATTATGGATTTTCGAATAGTTTGTTTTTAATTTTGTAAAAATAAATTTAGGGACGTGATCAGCGAACACGCGGCTCGCGCGTTTTTAATTTGAGTTTAAGACCATTGAAGAGTGTGGTTTCCAATTTACATTCAAATTAATAATTATAGTAACACCGAAATTTCAAATCGTACAATGAAATATATTATTATACTGATAAGTATCACGATTTAATAATTAATTAAGGAATTCTTAGTAGAGAAAATATTCTTAATTATGAGAACAATTGAAAATATATAAAAATTGTTTACTTAATGAATGTTATGTTTTCTTGGACTTTTTTATTGCATCGTGAATGGATTTTCAAAGATCCAAATATATCCAATTTAAAAAAATTCTTTAATGGCAGAAATAATTTAACATTATTTGAAAACTATACAATTTTTATATAAAAAGATTGTTTCTTCTTTTCTGAATGTAAAAATTTATCGATTTACTTTGTAGGATCTATACGAAGTATTGAACAATTCATTCGATGGTCGTCTAATTCTTATCGCCTACAATGATAATGGAGAATTAACAGACAGTTTGCAACAAAAACTGGCTCACATCCTTCTTTCATATTTGCTCTTATATTCTAAACCACTTGGACAACCGTAAGAAAAATTTCCCACAGTTTAAAATTTGTTACGTTTTTTTTCATATTATCATTTTCAAATATTGTAGATTCAATTTGAGAAATATCCATTTGGAATCACTGTCCAAAGAAATTTGCACGTTTTTCCCAAATGAGAGTCCGAAAATCTATTATGTGGAGCCAAAGACTGAAGGACCTAACCAACGAATATAGCTTATGATAGCGGTGACGATTCTGATGACTCTTCTCAGGGTATGGTTCAAATTTATTTTCAGTGCAAATTCTTTCTTTTCACAATATAAAAAGGAGTGATGTAATAGCAAAAAATCAACATTAAGTTTTTCTATATAGGATATAGACAATATTTGAACTATTTGCGCAATAGCACAACTCCTTGGACTGATATTGAAAGTAACTGGGATAGAAGTTTCCCATTAAGGGAAGATAAGAGAGAGAATTCTGACGGGGGTACGATTGATTAGTTTTTGAAGCTGTGGCCAATCATCACCCAGCCCGACGGTTTACCGAATTTGTATCGCGCTTTCTCCTGGATTTAAATAAAGGGTATAAAGTACCAGCAAAATATTGTCATAAATAGCTCTGAGCTAATTGATGTTAACGGTCCGAAACTTTGTAAAATCGAGGTAATTTTAATTGACAAAAAACAAAATTCGGCGGCTTTTATTGTAAGGTATTTAGATATTGAATCGTTTTCTTCGCATGTAAATGCCTATAAAGTAAACACTGCAAATACATGGCTCTATTTGTCGTATGAAAATTTTCGCTCAGTTAAAACATCATGTATTCTTTTAGATGTAAAAGGACAATCGGTTGTCACTTAGGATTAATACGCCTATATAAAATGTAAAAATATTTTAATTTTGATATTCTGGACAATAAATAAGGATATTCCGATTATTCATTTTATACATTTAATATTTTTATGTCATACCTATACTCATTCATCCGTAATTATGGTTTTTTTTATCAGTATGATATGACAATTTCTGAGCTCTCAAAACTTGAATCAGTTGTAAAAAACAACTGTTTTGTAGCAAAGTCATTCACTAATTCAGTAAATTGTAATTTCAACTGACTTCCATTTCTAAGTAACTTATTTCGATCACTGAATATAATTATTTAAATTAACTTCTTATATTCAATGTCATTTATCGAAATAATCAGTTGCTTGGGAATCCAAATTAGTGATAATTACCATTCAATGAATTAGTAAATGACTTTCAGCTATAGGATAGTTGTTTTTTACGACTGATTCAGGTTTTGAGAGTACAAAAAGTATGTTTTTTACCTAAAAAATATTTAGCTACGTCGACAAAATTATTTTGTTAAGACAGAAAAATAATTTATTCAGGACGAAAAAATAATTTGGTTGACCTTACAAAAGTATTTTATTAGGTTAACCAACAAATTTTGTTAAACCAACAAAATATTGTATTGGGGTGACAAAAGAATTTCGTTGAATCAACAAAAAAATTTGGTTATGCCAACAAAAATTTTGTTGATCCAGCCAAACAGTTTTCTCAGTGTTGTTTCTTTTTCTATTTGGAAAATGTAATAATCTAAATAGATTAGTTCAGAATCACCCAAAAACATAAATATTATAGAAAACTAACTACAGAATGAAAGTTTTTCTGAATTCTATAAAATCGTATACAATTATTTTTAGTGTAAAATGGAGAATAATTTATTTATTTTATATACTTTTATTTTACTTTTTATTTATATATATATTTATAATTTATTTAAATTTATTACAATTAATTCACAAAGAATGCCGAAACAGGTTTTGAAATTCACTTTAAAAAATTTATTTTTATGTAATGACTATTTGTTGATATTAAATAAAGATATTTTAGTTCTTTTTATTATTTGAAATGCAAAAATTTATTACATTTTTGACAGAAATAGAGCATCTAATTTTTTAGATTCACGTCACGTAGGGTAGCGTAAGATCTTTCAAATCTTCTTTATAATATTAAAAAATATACACTTTTTATAAATCCAAATTTTGGTTTCAATTTTGAAAGAAATATACATATCCTTTTGAAGGAAAGGTATAACGAAGACGTGTTTTCTTCCGTTAAATCTTAACTTTAGTGACATTTTCACAAAATCCGATTATTTTTTTAATGACGCCTTCTTTTTCTAAGTCTAAATAGTACTACATTCTCGAGCCAAGCTAGATTTTACACAGGATTTCTGTATTGATATGATGTCGAATTCCATCCCGTGCAGAAATCTTGATGTGGGTCTAGTAGGGTTCTGGTCAGTTTCCCCTACTTCTGGTGTGGTACTGGCCAGGAAAAATGGCTATAACCTGACAAGGGTGTAACGCTTTGACTCGCCAATACCCTATGTAGTGGAAACTAGTCAGGGCCTTGTCAGCTTTTCTAGTGAATGCCTTTTTTTAAACTATAATCGGTTTCAGGTTATAAATAAAAATTAAAAAAAAAAATTAATATAAAAAAAAGAAGTGAATCAAAAGCCTCAATAGATAAATAATTTTAAGCTTCGGGTTGCAGCTTTATAAATTTTTTTCCAAATTAAAAAAAAAATCAAATTCGTAGAATCATAAATAGACGACATTAGCCATATTTGTGACCTTCTTTGGAATGGAAAATTTTAAATGAATTGTTCAAAATGTAAAGATTTAACACTGAAGCTTCGAAAATTGTATGGTAATAAATAGTTCAAAATCGAATTATTTCAAATTGGAAGTCCCAATATTTGAACGATTTGATGCGAATCGTTCCAATTTCTGAGTTCTAAATTTTTTATTTTGAACGTTAATACTTTAATTTTTCATTCCTAGCTAATGCTAAACGACTTGAAATAAAAGCTGATTTAAGAAAAACTTATTTCCAAGGCAATAAATTGAAAATTAGTCAGTAATTGGACTACATTCAGTTAATTTTCAATTCTTCAATCAAAAGGGTTTCAAATCTAAATGCAAAATTTTTTATACTTTTTTCTGGAATTGTTAAAATTTGATGACATTTATTTCAAAACTGTTCAATTTCTTAAATAAAATCAAAATTATTCAAATGACAAGGTTTTTTATACTTGTATCTTATTGAACATTTGAATTTGAAATTGCTGAAATTTGACTGCTTTCATTTTTAGTTTAGTTTTCATCAGTTACAAATTTTTGCAAATCAAGAAAAAACGGAGAAGGTACAGCGAATTTTTTCTGGTATTTTAGCAGCCCCCTGCATTAGCAAGTTATTTATTAGTATATGTACCGGGTACCATTTTTTTATATTCACTGACACCGACTTCAGATTCTGCAATATTCTGTCGACCCTCGTCTTCTTCGTTAACTTCATCACTGTGACCTTCATTTCCATCTTAAATATTTTCTGAAAATAACAATAAAAACTGCTACATATTTGACAAAGAAGATTTCAGGGTTGATGATTTTTAAGATTTCACAAAATTTGCATCCTAAATGAATTGCCTGCATAATACAAAAACCAAACTACCAAGTTTCTCAAAATCGTTTCATTAACTTTCAAATATTTTTTATAAGCACATTGAGCACGGATATCCCCGTAAAAAAGTGTAATATTAAAGTACCTCATATAAGTAATGGTTTCTTTTTTATAAATTATATTAAAACAAAGTAGTTTACAATAATTTCTTATACTTTTTAAATCACATAATTCAAAACACCCTAAAAAGACCCTAGTAACTTGTGAATGCAGTATTTTTCATATTACATGTGGCACTATTAATTTATCTGTCGCTTTTGAACAAACTCAATTGTTATAGCTTGCCAAAAAAGGAATAATTATTTCGCAGTTACCAGAACCAAGATCCTAACCTCAAATATAATCTCAACGAATTTGAGAAGAGGGTATATTTTAGAAATGTTATTTACTTGTAACTAATATTATGGTACACAGGAACTCTCAATCACAATTGTTATTATAAATATATAGCAATTAATAATCATTACCTGATCAATTATTCGATGAATGATCAGAATTAATTGCTCTAAAATCTTCCAAATCTGCTTCTCTCAAATTGGCCATATTAGATTCTGGAATTATAAATGTTGATTGAAACACGTAAAATTTGTTTTTATAACTAATTAAATTTGAAGAAAAAAATTACTTTTATTATTTAACGATTAAAATATCATTTAGAATACATTTTGATTAATTAAAGCAAACAATTTTTTGTAGTTGACGTTTACAAATTCACCATGTCTTTCGTAATACGTATTAGTCAAATGAAGTAAAAATAAGGATAATTTAATAACTTACTTTTCCTTTTCTTTTAACATCTTCAAATATTTGAAACTGAAGAATTAAGTTACCTTCTAAAGAGCTATCCGCTGCTATTTCGCTGTCTTTGTCACTCGAATCATTCTGCAGTTCTTCTCTAATCCGATGGTTTTTTACACAAACGCGAAGACGTTCTCTAGCCTGTCTCTTCTTATCACTTAATAAGTTTCACATAAAAAAATATGTTAACATTATACAAAAACACGAATGCGATTGACCAATATAGGTTATGAACACGAACGCCGATGCAAGCGCTGCGTAACGTTATAGTGTGGCTTAACGAAAGTACATCATATTGTGTTAATAATGACAAATAGCCCTATTATGCTGCCCGCTTAGCACCTTATTATAATTTATTTCATTTTATTCAGAATAGAAAAACTGGACAGGGCCTTGTCAGAACCCTATTTTAAATGGGGCTAAATGGGACAATTTCTGCACGGGATCTAGCGGCATTAGTGGGTCTAGACAGAACTGCGGCATGGATTTTGCTATCCAGTAAGTATAAATAGCGCCAAAAGACAGCCGAGCTAGTCCAGCTAAATAGAGTGCAGTTCCACCGAACGAGCTTAGGCGGCGTGGCGTCGCTTATACGTGAGTGGCGCGGCCTATCCAGTGGCTTGAAGGTGGAGGGGATACATAAGAGTGAGCGAGGTAGCATCGGCGGTCTTTTTTCAATCTATGTATCCCCTCCACCGCTGAGCCACTGGATAGGCCACGCTACTCACGTATAAGCGACGCCACGCCGCCTAAGCTCGGTCGGTGGAACTGCACTCATAGACTGCCACGAATAATTCAGCACTGGCGCTAGGATAATTCTAGTCAGCCAGTAATTATTTCCACACGGGAAGGTCTAAATAAAGTCAGACGTGGCCAAGACTAGGGTCAGACCTAGGCCAGATAAGATTTTCCAGACTAGACAGTCTAGATGAAGTCAGACCTGGGCCAGACATTTCACCAGGCTGCCATGACATTTTTCCACACTAGCATTCGAGACTTTTTTTTGACAAAGAAAAAATGTGTTTTGAGCCTCGTTCATCAAATTACAATAATTCCCGTGACGTTGAATAATCTGTTATTCTTGACGTGACAAACAGTATATTAAAATACAGATCCATGTTTTATTTTGCCGAGATTGTGTGGAGGAAGATATATACAGATTCACACATGAATCGGGTATTTAACGCAGTGATATGTGATATTCACACTGTGGGCTTTTCGAGCCGTCGTCGTCCAGCCTCCGGCCGTGAATAGAACGTCGCGGGATGAACATATATTTCATCTAATTTATTATAGTAGCACCTGCACTATTTATAGAAGCGAAGATAAGTATCGTACACGGCAATCCTGTATCTGGTAACAGCAGGTAATCTCGGGCGAAAATCGAAGAATTCTTATGGCGAATATAACTTTATCATTTTTATAGAAAAAACTCGACGCGCAGCACATTATGAGGGAATTCGCGGAACAAGCGCAAATTCTTATCTTGCGTGTCAGCGAATCCTTTAGTGAGAATTATTTGCTTCATTATCTTACAAATTATCTCGGCGACTTAAACCACTCGACTTTTGAGTGTACACCAGATTTCAAGATTTCGACAAATTTCAAAAGTTTTCTGACAAGAGGAATTCCTCTTGCAGAAATGTCACTGTGGCCCCGATCGGGCCCCGACGTGGCAGTCCTAAATACGGCCCCGATCGGTGACAGATCTGGCTGCCCGATTACCGGTCCGGGCTTAACCCGGGATCTACTTGGCTAGATCGGGCCCCGATCGGGGCGTGTGTTTCATTCCCTATCCGCGCCAGATCAGGAAATTTCTGCACAGGAAACTACACCCTTTGAAAATTTTTTTCGGATTCTTCCACGAGTAGCAAATTATCGGGACAGACTTGCGTCCAGTTAGGACAGTTTCTAGACCGTCTAATATAGACGGTCTTTTCGGGCCCTAATCGGGTACTGGCTAGTCCGCTATGACTAAAAAAATTTGAAGTATCAAACCCAAACATTTTTTTGCATATTTAAAAAAAATCCAGGTTATTTAAAACTACCAAAAATAAAAAATGAACACTTAAAAACATTATTTTTTTTACTATCATCTATTCAGTCTGTTGGGGCCCTAATCGGGCGCTTTCTAGCCCGCCAGGACCAAAAAAGGTTCTGAATGTCTCATTCAAATATTTTTTTGTACATTTTCGAAAAGAGCCAGGGTGTTTAGAAGTGTGAAAAATGAAAAATATACACTAAAAAAAAATTAATTTTTTTATCTTCATCTAGTTAGTATTTTCGGGCCCTGATCTGGTTCTGGCTAGCCTATCAGGACTTTCGACCGTACATTGGGGTGAAATAAAATACACGAGGTTCAAAATGACATTTAGAACGCAATTATGCACCGATTTTAGATTTTTTTTTAATATTCAGGACTAAATTCTTCAAAGATTGTTGAGAGCAAATTTTCTATTTTTTCTGCTTATTTAATTTTTATGTTAATGTAAATAGTGAAAAAATTACAATTTTTTTTATTTCATTTGTTATCTCCTAGAAATTTTTTTGTATATATGTCCCGTTACTTTGATTCAATGCACAGAGGTATAAGAACAAAAGAAAAATTGTTAAATTTTAAATTTAATTATTATAAACAAATTGCAATATAATTCTATAATATTATATAATTCTATAAACAAATTATATAAACAAATGTACATCACAGGCCTTTATATAGGCAAAAAGTAATCGTTTTTTCTTCTTGTCTTGTTATTATTATATTACCAACTACGTTTTCTGCAAATTTTTCGTTAATCATCAATATTTGTTTATTTCATAAACAAATTATATAAACAAATGCACATTTTAGGCCTTTGTTAGCAAAAAGAAATCAATTTTTTCCAATCTTGTTGAAATTATGTTGCCAATGATGTTTTCTGGAAAATTTTTGCTATGCATCACTAATAGTTTATTTTATAAACAAATTATATAAAGAAATGTATATCGCAGACATTTATAGGGAGAAGGAAATCGTTCATCCTTCTTGAATTGATGAAATTATATTACCAATAATGTTTTCTGGAAAAATTGTAATTTAACAATATTTGCTTATTTTAAAAACAAATTATATAAACAAATGCACATTTTATGTATTTTTAAGCGTAAAGACATACATTTTTCTTCTAATTGTCTTGAAATTATATAGCCATTGATGTTTTTTGACAAAATTATGCCATTTATCACTGATAGTTTATTTTATAAACAAATAAAATAAACAAATGTACATCGCAGACATTTATAGGGCAGAAAGAAATAGTTTTTTCTTCTAGTCTTTTTGTAATTATATTACCAATGATGCACCTTGATAAAATTTTGTTATTTATTACTATTTATTCATTCTATCAATTTATTTAATTTATAAATAAATTATGTGCATAAATGCACATTTTAGGCATTTTCAGGCAAAAAGAACTCGCTTTTTCTTCTAGTATTGTTAAAATTATATTTCCAATAATATTTCCAGAAAACGTTCTGCCACTTTTCACTATTTGTTTTTTTTTTAAACAAATTATATGAACAAATATAAATGTTAGGCCTTCATGGACAAAAAGAAAGCATTCTTCATCGTATCCATGTTGATAATAAGGTGATTTCAAACAAAAGTAAAAGAAATTATTCTTAAAAATGCAAGCATACCCTTATCGCTGTAAATGCCTAGAATGTGCATTTGTTTACCCAATTTTTTTATAAAATGAACAAATTGGTGACTATTGATGCATGCTAAAATTTTTCTATACAAAATTATTGGAAAAGCAATTTCAACAAGAACCGAAGAAAAAACGATTTCTTTTTCCTTGAAAACGCGTAAATTGTGCATTTGTTTATATAATTTCTCATAAAAATATTTATAAATGGCAATTTTTTACAGAAAACATCACTAGTGATATAATTAAAATAATAATAGAATATAAAACGATTTCTTTTAGACTGAAAAAACCTAAAATGAGCATCTGTTCATATGATTTGTTTATAAAATAAACAAATATTAATAAATGGCAATTTTTTCAGGAAACATCACTAGTAATATAATTACAATAACAATAGAAGATAAAACGATTTCTTTTAGACTGAAAACGCCTAAAATGTGTATCTGTTTATATAATTTGTTTATAAAGTAAACAAATATTAATAAATGGCCATTTTTAGGGAAATATCAGTATAGTAATATAATTGCAATAAGGCTGGAAGATGAAACGATTTCTTTCTGTCTATAAATGTCTGCGATCTACATTTGTTTATATAATTTGCTTATAGAATTAATTATTAACATCCAATCTTCAAATTTAATGGCCGAGTGTCATCCTAACGATGAAAGCAAGCAATTTTAGAGCAGAAATATACTAAAAAGACAAATAATCCCTAATGTCGATCATTTGTTGATACAATTTGTTTATAACAATTAATTTTACAAGTTAACCATTTTTTTCATTTTTATACCTCTGCGCATTGAATCAAAGTGATGGGAAGTATAAGAAAAAAATTTCCTAGAAGATAAAAAATGAAATTAAAAAAATCAACATTTTTTCGCTGTTTGCATTAACATAAAAATTAAATTTAAAAAAAATACAAAATTGGCTCTCACCAATCTCTGAAGAATTTAGGTCTGAATTAAAGAAAAATCTGAAATCGATGCATAATTGCATTTTGAATGTTTTTTTGAACCTCCTATTTTGAAAAAAAAATTGTATAGACAAATTATTATGCAGAAGCGATTTTTTAACTGATTTAAACGTTTATTTTTTAATTAAAGTTAATAAAATTTCACATAAATCTGTAGAGGCCGATTTTGAAGAAAGCTTTTTTTTTATTTAGGAACAAAAACAAAACGAAATTTTGTTTTAGATGTGTGCCTGTTTTCGAGAAATACTTTGATTCAATCCAAAATACCTAGAATCGATTAAGCAACTATTCAGAAATGTTGTCTAATAGCTTAGGAATTGTTTTAAAATGTATTGAATTTTTATAAACAAATAAGTGAGTGAAAATGGATTCTTGAGGATTTACCGTGATTCGTCAATTGATTCGCCCTTTTGAACAATTTATAGACAAAAAAAATCCCTATTATATTTTGTGTTATTTCATTCATGATTAATTCAAAAGTTTATTATCACATTTTCAGTTAAAATAAATAATTTTCAATTAAGAAAAAGAGAATCTACAACAAAATAGTTAAATTTTCAACCAAACTGATCAATCTTTCATACCAAAAAAAAAATGAATTCTCAACAAAAAGTGTAATATGTAGTTGATATTTCCACAGATTTTTTTTTAAATTTTCAATAAAAAACTGTTAAATTGAACAAAAAAATAAGAATTTTCAACAGAAGAATTGAATTTTCGACCAAGAAAGATTTTTCAATCAATAAAGAAAAAAATCTCATCCAAAATGTTGAATTTTTGATTTACAAAGAATAATTTTTGCAAAAAAAAAAGGTTGAATTTGCAACCCAAAAATATGCATTTTCTACCAAAATAATTAAATTTTCGTCTAAAAAAGACGAGTTTTTATCAATATAAGTGAATTTTCAACTGAAAAGGATCAATTTTCTATGATGCATCTTCAATAAAAAAATTTACCCAAGATGTTAAATTTAAATAAAAAATAGAATAGTTTAATTTCAAGTTAGAGAAATAAGTTTTTAGCCACAGAAAATAAAATTCCAACAAAATAGTTGAATTTTCAACCGAAAATATTGAATGTCTATAAACAAAAAATGTCGAAAAAAATGGAATAGTTAAACTTTTAGTTGAAAAAATTAATTTTCAATAAAAAAAAAACAATTTTCAACCGAAGAAATGAAATTTCAACCCAAAAGATTAATTTTCTACCAAAATAGAATAATTTTTAACAAAATACATGAATTTCCAACCAAATATTTTAATTTTTATTGGAATTTTTAACCTAATAGTTGAATTTTCTACCAGAAAGGTCATATTGCCACCGAAAAAAGACAAATATTAAACAAAATAGATGCATTTTCAACTAAAAAATATAAATTTTCAATAAAAAATAGAATAGTTTAGTTTTAAGTTAAAGAAGTAAGTTTTTAACAAAATAAAATAAATTTTCAACGAAATAGTTAAATTTTCAACCAAACAGATGAAGTTTCAAGTAAAAAGATTGAATGTCTATAAAGAAAATGTCGAAGAAAGATGGTATAGTTAAATTTTAAGTTAAAAAAATTAATTTTTAATGAAAGCACTGATTTCCAATCAAAGAAAAATTAATTTTTCATTGAAAAAAATAATTTTCTACAAAAAAAAAAAAAATAATAATTTTGAACAAAATACAGGAATTTCTAACCAAAAAGGTGAATTAGATACCAAGAAGAATAATATCCTACCACAAAACACATAGTTTCAACAAATAAGAAATTTTCAAACAAATAGTTGAATTTTCAACTGGAGAAGATTAATGTTCAACCAAAGATGGAATAGTTAAATTTTCAGTTAAAAAAAAATGTTTAAATGTTAATGAATTCATAAATTTTAAACAAAAAAAAAAAAAGATTTTTCAACTAAAATTATGAGTCATCAAACGAAAGAATGAATTTTTAACAAAGTACATAGTTCCACTAGTTAATATTTCCACAGATTTTTTTTTTTTAATTTTCAATAAAAAAACGGTTAAATTGAACAAAACATACGAATTTTCAACAGAAGAATTGAATTTTCGACCAAGAAAGAATTTTCAATCAATAAAGAAAAAAAAAATCTCATCCAAAATGTTGAGTTTTTAATTTATGAAGAATTCTTGAAACAAAAGGTTGAATTTGTAACACAAAAATATGCATTTTCTACCCAAAATAATTGAATTTTTGTCTAAAAAAGACGTGTTTTCATAAAAAAATAAGTGAATTTTCAAATTAGAAGGATCAGGTTTCTAGCAAAAATGAAATAGCTACATTTTTGATAAAAAAATAAGAAATGAACTTTTAACTAAAATGATACATCTCCAATGAAAAACAAAAAAATTAACCAAGAAGTTAAATTTAAATAAAAAATAGAATAGTTTAATTTCAAGTTAGAGAAATAAGTTTTTATTTTTTAACCACAGAAAATAAAATTCCAACGAAATAGTTGAATTTTCAACCAAAAAGATTGAATGTCTATAAAAAAATGTCGACGAAAAATTTAAAAAAATTAATTTTCAATAAAAGCACTGATTTCCAATCGAAGAAAAATTAATTTTCAATCGAAAAAAAATTAATTTCTACCAAAAGAAAATAATAATAATTTTGAACAAAATATATCAATTTCCAACCAAAAAGGTGAATTAGATACCAAGAAGATTAATATCAAACCACAAAACACAAAGTTTCAACGAATAAATAATTAGTGCGCAGCTGCGCACTAATTACCGCGCTCTAGAGCGCACAATGTACTACTTACTTAAAAAGTAGGAGAATTCCCAAAATATCACGGGGTTTCTTTATTTCCTAAGTAAATGGAAAAACCATCATATATAATGAAAAGAAAACAATAATTTTTCATAAATAATATAAAAATTTCAAATTTTGTAGGAAAATATTCCCGAAGTTTTTTAATAGTGTGGGCAAGGTTGAATTTTTTCGCATCGAAACCAAAGAAGATACGATAAAGATGCCATTGTATCCGTTGTAGGCAAATCTCACCACATGAAGATAATTATCGTTGCTGGTAGAGTTTTCTGAAATCTGGATAAGTCCAGAATAAAACACTCTTCATAAAATTAAAAGTAAATCATCTGATCATAAATACCCGATCGAGGAACATAACTCGAATTGAATATCTGCTCATAGGGGATTGATATACCCTTGTGTCGTTTCTCATTCCTAGCGACTTTGGAAGGGTGTAACACTCCAAGATGGGTGGAAAGAGGTTGGATTTGGATGTGTGGAGAGAGGAAAGTGGGGATCAGCGAGTGGGTACCGAAGGGAGCGCTAAGTCATTCATCATCCGAAGAGAAGAGAGGCTTGCACGAGTGGCTGCGGACGTGAACGTGGAGAAGGATCCGTTGGAGGTGGTAGGCCACCCACGCAGAACGCTCGAGATCGGTGGCGACCCCGACACAACCCAACCAGCATGGTCATGATACACCTACGCAGACACATGTACCAGGGCTTGCCAACTTACACTCGCTCACCTGACATATGTACATGTGGCATAAAAACCGACATGCTCGTTTGCAAGGCTTTATTCCGCACGTCATTGTGTTGGCGCGTGTATCAGAGATGCTGCCTCTGCTTCATCCTCCATTCCTCCTGCACTACAGTGCTTACTCTGCACATGAGGCAAAATATTTTCGCTAAACCTCATCAAGTGGGGCTTTTTCATGTGAAGAGCAACTGAATACGTTATTACATTTTGTATAGGGAGCGGTGGGTGATCCAGAGGATATGTAGCTGGGTGTCCATGTCAAGTTTTATTGATTCTAGCTCTAGCTGCCATAATGGTATGTAGAACTCTAGAAGGACTTCCAAACACCAAAATCAATTAACTGAAGACTAAAAAATCTTTTCCCTAAAGAACCCCAAAGACGGAAATAGTCTTAAATACTCTTAGAAAAACCAACAATGAAACGGATGATCGTTCGCCAGATGTAAGTCAATGCGGAAGTTATCATATCTTCCAGAAATAGCAGATCCAGAAAGCACCAAGAAACGGGTCTTGAACAACAAGAATAAGCACGAGGGACTCCTATGGTTTGTTCTGTGGTCGACTTCACAAGTCGCTAGCTACCTGAAGGGTCGAGGGCCCGAGAGCTTGGTATATTTTATATTATATCCGAGGCCTTTATGTTCTGCTACGGGGGCACCCAGCGTGTCGAATAGAATTCAGGAGGCCACAGTCGCAGATAGGTATATTTTGACATGCCCGAGAAATTAGTATAATAAAGGGGCCAAGGTAAAGGCGCCCAGAGTGCCTAAACACACGCCGTAAATCTCCCCCGTCGCTCTCCAAGACCTCCGCTGCTGGAGGGTCCTTAAATGTTACCTAAACTACCAGGGCGGACGACGCGTCTCCAGCATTTGATCGATCGAGATATGTCTGTGTCTCGTTGTAACGGTCTTTATTGCGTTTTCCGCTCCTCGTGTGGCTTCTATCTTCTCGTCAATACTTATTGTACTGGTAAAAATATCGTTATACGCCGAGTCTCTTAAAAAATGATTTCCGATGATTTATTACTGCTGCAGCTTTCCTGAGGCCAGTGTATTTTGATTTCCCAAGGGATTGTCAATGTAATAAGTAAGGTCGTAAGTCATCAGGAATGATGGGTGTTTTATGGATATTTCATTAGGTTTGATCTAGAATGTGTTGATTTCTAGCTAATTTTTGTCTATCACCTTTTCTTTTCCTCTACATTCTGAACTAATCCTTTATCTTTTTCCTTCTTTATTTTCATCTCTGAATATCTTCTTTTATTTCTAGGATCCGTGTTAAGTGGTCAGATGAACACAAGAATGCTGACAAGCTTTCATCTGATCACTTTCCACACTTTTCACAAATCATTGTCTCATTCTTCTCGAGCCCTAAACCCATTATCCACTTCTAGTCAATAACTGGACAGACAGCCTGTCAGACGTTAGGTTTAAGGCCACTCTGATGCTAAATTGAAACCCGAACCGGGCTAGGAGGTCATTTAAGGCAGGTCAACAAGGATATTGACCCAAAGATCGAAACCAGGATACTAGCTACCTGTCTTCAAATGGGTATAATTTATGCACTTTATTGTTAGCTCTTGTCTTAATAAATATTGAACCAAACTATGATTGTGACAAAAGCCCCAAACCAAACAAATCGTTTTTGAATCAGCTCATTTTGAAACAGGTCTTTTTCAAGTCGTAATTTCAAGAGACTATAAGATGGGATATTCTAATTCTAACCCAAGATCATCAAGTCCACATTTGCCCAATTTCGCCTTTGTCTTTGATGTAGCTATCTCCAGCTTATCGACAACTTCTGATTCCACTCGAACTTCCCCAGGGCAACCAGAAGTCCCTAATCCTCATCTTTACCTACCCATCAGCCATTGGAGTTAGTCCACATGAAGCTTCAGCATACCCCTTGACGCGCGAATATACCTTTATTAGCGCCTACTCACCGCCACGACTCTTAGCATGGTTGGGCGAGCACGTTGCCAGCCATCAGGCTTGGCAAGCGCGGTCGATCGATCTCTTTCGGCACCACCAATGTTGCTCTGCACGTACGCGATTCACCCGACAACGTGATTGTGGGTTGGCTGTTAGACCAATGAAGGGGAGTCGCGGGGAATATGGTCGTGGTTCGACTACCGCCAGTCCAGCCCCCTGTCGCACCGAATTATCGTCTCCCTTGAGTCCCTGCCAATGGGATCCGGACTTTCTTTCACGTCCACGCTATCCTTAGCCTCGCCCCCTTCCCTAAGCCACGCCGGTCGCTCCGCAGGCGGGGGCTGAAGATGCGCGCGCAGTTCAGTTATCGCGATAACGTGCTACTACTTTCCTACAGTGGTGGGGAGGTCGATCGTGGGAGGAGGAGGAGTAGGAGGCCAGTGGAGTTCGGGTAGTCGGGCAGCGCAGACGCGTTGTGCGCCTGAGCGATTCTTAAACGAAAACTGATCTTTCTGCTTCTTGTGCTGCGTTGTGGACCGCGTGAGTTCTTCGAGGTGACAAACTAGTATCAGAGAATAGTCCCCTTGTGAAATAAACAGACGGAACTGTTCGCGAAGGACTTTTAAGAAGATTGTTTTTTTTGGAAGACCTCCTAGTGAAGGATTCTTGCCGTCGGGAGTGAGAAGGTTGTGAGTTTTCCTCGGGAGTGAAGGAACGTTGAAGACAAGGATTGGAGGGCAAGATTAATTAAAGACAGGGGAGAGAGTTTTTTAAGAGTGCCGGTGAAGAGGAATGCTCATGAAGGGGGAGAGGGGTAAAGCGACGGACTTCAGCATCGCGGCCATCATGGCGCCCAGGGGTCCGTCCTTCGGACATTACCACCTGCAGGGCCTTGGTGGTAACGCGTCGGCCAACACCAGCGTGGAATGCGGCAGCAAGGCTTTCGTCGCCACATCGACGCTTGACCACCGTGAGTTACTTTCCCCAGGGATTGTCTCTTTTATATCTTGTTGGTTTCATGTGCTGGGTAAATGGGGAAAAGATCCCTTAAGATTGATGTTGTGGGATCTGCTCTTATGATCAATTTTAGATGAGAGAAGTTTGCCTCGATTGATTTCAGACATCTGGAAGATTTGATGCTGCTATAAGATATATTTGTAAAGATTGACTGGCATATTAGTATCTCTTAAGCACTTCTATAAGTATTGTTGGGTGTCCCTAATTATGTGAATTTAATAAGACCACTTTGAAGCATAAGAATCTTGTCATTCTTCTTGGATTTAATCCGATATAATAATTGGTTTAGAGTTAATTATTTCCTTCTCAGATGTATACTTTATTTCCTTCTCAGATGTATACTACACCTTTGGAATCATTGTTCATCTTGTTGACAAATGTTAGCTGTAATGATTGGTTTTCCAAGTGATCTCAATTGAGCAAAATATCAACAAGATATGAACTATTTATATTAATCAAGCTAATAGATCCTGCATCTTCCCTTTGCTTTAGGATTGTAATCTATGTTCTAGTTATTACTGTATTTTCCCTATCACTTTTTTTATTTGAAGCTAGTCTTGAATGAAAATGCACTGTGATTGATTCTGATCTTGAATTTGAAACAGCACAAATGATCTCCTCAGACATATTTCTAATAACTCCTTGATAGTTAGAGAGAATAGTTATCTAGTGTAGGGTTGTCCAAAAATATGTTTACCCAAATCCTAAAATATCGGTCATAAATTCATGACTTTAAAATCACACATGAAAGAACAAGAATGCAAATGTAATCCTATAAAGCAGCAACCGAACCATGCTAGATTTCTTAACCACAACTAAGCTCTTGTTAAACCTTCTCTAAACACAGAACATTAATCTCTGCAGTAGCATATCGTTAACTGCAGCTAAAACTACCTAAATGGAGGCCACTTTCGCTTTCCCAACTTCTTGATTATGTTCCTCGCTACTACATAATTATTCAAAGAGATAATTAGCGGTTTTAGACGCAATAGAAAAATTGTTTTTTCACAGTACCCGAGTGTCTTATTATGTCATTAAAGACGCCGCCAATAGAAACGTTGTGGTTATGACGCACGTGCTCTTTTCTCTGATCTTAGCTTCTTTGAGGTTAATATATCTTGTAGTACTGTCTTACCAGATGTTAGGTTGTTTGGATGATTAGTCAATCTGTAATGTGATCGAAGGAGCTTTTGAGCACCACCTTTTCTTCTTTGGAGGGCTGGGGCGGTGACAGGATTCTGGGTGGTCGGTACACGTCGGGTGTAGGCAAAAGGAAGTCAGAAACTGTACACGCTCGTATTCCTTCTCACTTCAGAAACGAGAGCGAGCACATGTACAAACCACGTTTGTCGTATTCTGAAAGCACTGTTTTAGCAAACTAGAGCTGCTGCTGATGTTTCCACTTGTAGCCAAATGATCATTTTCAGAATCTTCAACATTCAACTGGGTCTTTCCCTTCCATTGTAACTAATTTTTTTTTCTTTGCTAATAATTGTGGCTCATTGGGAGAATTGTGCAATGCCAGTTGGACATTAAAGAACACTTGTCACTCCAACAATTACATTTCAACATTCTTCAATAAACTGCACCACGAGTTTCATCATCGAGATAAGAGATAATTAGCACTTTTGAAACTAGTAATTTCCGAAAAAAGGAAAAATTCTTGAATTGAAACAGTTTCTAAGCTATAATTTTCCCTAAAGATAGTGTTTTGCTACCGAGTACTTAAATCATTTTTATTTCCCACGAAAGGATTGGGTTTTGCGAACATTCTGAGATTACCGCTGACAGTTTAGAGTGACAATTATAAGGTATTTGAAAGTCAATGAACGTGTATCATGACGGTATAAAAATCGAGTAAGCCATCAGAATATTATGACGGATAATTACCGAAGAAAACCGTGTAAACTTTGTTGCACTTATTAGTTCTTACTGAAGATACCCAATTAACCAGCAATTTTCCGTGAAATCATACCAGCTAGGTGCAGTAAATGACTTCCGTACAGTATAATTTCTACGGCACGGGCACTTATATGGAGTCTTCTATTACAAATTTCGATTTGCTCGCTAAAAATGAAATGATATACACTTTTTTGTTGTCTTGCATATTTTATGCAAATTGTCTTGAAGCCTTTTTCCGTCGTACCAGCTAATTTATTTTTTGGTAGCGAATTGAAATAGTTTATTTTTATCGATTGATCTCGCAGAATCGTTTATGACCTGCTTTAAGAGTTAAGTTTAGCTGGAACAACATATTTAGAAATTTAAATTATGTTTATGTTACTTCCAAGGATTCGCTGTTCGCAGTTGTTCCGTCGGTTTCAGGAAAGCGAAACGTGCGAACGTGCATTATTATATGTTTCTATACTCGACTAAGGTTTCGGGTGGATATTATTAGCGAACCATGTTCGTGTAAATAAGTCTCATGTGCAGATGTGCATGGACTCGTTTAAACGAATACACACATAATTGGCTGCATATCGATGGATCCATCTGCCCGATATTCACGAACATGCAGGAAGACGTGTTTGTATTTACATAATACATATATACGTGCGACGTACTTTTATGACGTGAACACTGCCGACACTTCCGGTCAGTCGTTTGCAACTTTTAATCAAAACTTTACTGTCATTGTTTATTATTTCAGTAAAACCCTATCGTTAACATTATATAACAAATTGTTTCGCTTCTTTTAATTACATTTGAAAAGTACATACTTGTAAACAATTTTCTGCAAGATTACTATGCCATTTAGGAAGGTCTTACTTAAGTTGGTCACTTCTGCTCTCAAATAATAAGTGCAAAAATAGAAGAAAAAAAATGACAGCAATTTTTTGATATTTTGACTATGCATAGCTATCAACTAAACCTTAATTTATTTTTTCTAGTAGTGCAATTTTCAGTTTTTTTATACCACTTATATATATGGTGTAACGATATCTCGCATACATTGTTTTCAAAACCCTGATTGGTTGCGACACTCCGTGAATATGACTTTTTTTTACTTTTTGGTTTATTTATCTATTAATCAGGATTGCGAATTTTCTGCATCATCAGTTTTGTAAATTAAAATTTCCAGATGAGTAACCTCATTGAATGAAAAATTTATTTTCATATGTTTTTAAACATTATTGATAAAAGAGAAAATTTTAATTGTAAATGATTTTTTAATATTGGGAACTAATTCTGTTTTTAACATTTTACTACCGCATTGTAATTAGCAAACTTTTTAACATTTTTAAAGAGATGAAAAAAGAAGATTAATTTTAAGATTTAATAACATCTCAAAAAAGAATCTGGAAGATTTTAAGACAATTTTTTTTATTTTTAAGAATTAAATTTTTTTCTTAGAAAACTGAATTATTTCAAAAGATATTTAGAAGTTTTGAAAAGAGTCGAAAAATAATTTTCATCTTGAGAATATTTCAACAAAATTGCAACAAAAAGTAGAATTTGAAGATTCCGAAATAAAGAAGCTTTTGAAGAATTTTGAAAGGTTTTAAGAGAATAACAAAAATCTTAAGATTCCTGGAAAATTTCAAATGATTTTGTATATAAGAAAAAAAGATTTTTAAGAGAAAATTTAAAAAATTCCAAAACATTTAAAATGTAGAAATGTATAAAAAAATTCAAGAAGATTAAGAGATATTTAGAAGTTTAAAAAAATAATTCAACAAAATTTAAATTTTTGAAGATTTTCAATACAAAATACAGAACTGCTTAAGAATTTTAAAAGGTTTCAAGAAAATAGACAAACTTTTCTTAAAATTCCTTGAAAAATTAAAAATAATATTTCATTTTCAAGAATTAATTTTTAAAGGAAATGTAAAAAGATTTCTAAAACTGTCGAAAAAGATCTGGCAATTTTTCTAATTTTAGAAGATTTTTCAAAATTTGAGGAATAATTCGAGTGAGTTAAAAAGATTTTTCAAAACTGCCAGAAAAGGTAACTATTTTTTTTTTAAATTCGCCTGTTTTGCATAAAATTAATGTTATTTGAAAATTAATCGGTTTTGGTTAAAAATGTAACTATTTTGTTGAAAATTCGTCTTTTTTGAATGAATATCAACTGTTTTTGATTTAAAATAAAAATATTTTTTGATTGAAACATCAACTATCATCATTTTTCGTTGAGGATTCATCTTTTTTGGCTGAAGATGTAACTATTTGTTCAAAATTTATCTTTTCAGCAGAAAATTAATCTTCTCAGTTGAAAATTAATCGGTTTTGGTTGAGAATTTAATTATTTTTTTGAAAACTCGTGTTTTTTTGACAAATTGCACTGTTTTTGATTTAAAATTAAAATATTTTATGATTTAAATATCAACTATATTATCATTTCTCGTTATGAGAATTCATATCTTTGTTTGAAAATGTTACTATTTCGTTAAAAATTCGTCTTTTTTGTTTTAAAATCATTCTTTTTGTTAGAAAATATTTTGTATAAAATTCAACTGTTTGGTTAAAAATTCATTTGTTGTAATTGAGGATTCAACTATTTTATTGAAACTTCGTCTTTTCGGATGATTTCGACTGTTTTTTATTTAAAATTAAAGTCTTTTTCGGTTAAAAATTCAACTCTTTGGAATTTTGTTGGAAGATTATAATAATGAAATGATTGAAAATGCATCATTTTTGATTGAAAATTCATCTTTTATGGTAGAAAAGTCATCATTCTTGATTAAAAATGTGTATTTAACTGTCTTCGAAAAAATTCATCTTTTTGGCTTTAAAATTTTACTATTTGGTTAAATCTTTAACTATTTTTTGTAAAACTCGTCTCTTTTACTGAAAACTTCAAGTGTTTGGTTGCTGATGCAACTTTTCAGTTTAAGATTGAAAAAAAATTTGAGTTGCAAATTCACCTATTGTGTTAAAAATGCAAATATGTTGAAATGATATAAAATTTCAAGATTTTAATCTGTTTCGTATTGAATTCAAAAAGTTATCAACATTAATTTCATTTAGAAAAAGTTTTTATTTATAAAATAACAAAAAGGCTACTCCCGAGATAGAAATATACAATTTCCACAATTATTAGTGATGCATTCGAGACGATTTCGAGAAAATTCGATATTTTCTTGAAACATTTTCAGGTGAACTCAAAACTTCATGAAGATCGAGAATCTCAAATAAAAAGTTTCGAGATTCTCGCCTCGAGATCTCGAGTTTTTTTATTCGAAATTCTCGATCTCCATGAAGTTTTGAGTTCACCTGAACATGTTTCAAGAAAATCTCGAATTTTCTCGAAACCGTCTCGAATGCATCACTAATAATTATGCGTTCAGAATTCATCGGTACGTGTTTCACACTCATAAATACACTTCCTAACGTTTATTCCTGTCTAATCTGAATGAAAGAAACTCGTTTCTGCGATAGATTATATATGCCGTGACACGTCCTTCACCGTCGAAGTTTTCATCGCCATGTAATAATAATAGCAACGTTCGCTACAAATTACCCTATCTGGAAAACCGTGCTCTATTATGCAGGGTAAAAAATTACACTTTTCTCCCTATACGCACTTAGTCTCTGCACACAGTTATAAAATATTCATACAAACACGTAAAAGAATTAGAGTCAGAGTAAATTACGCCTCTGGCGATGTATAGGCACCCGAAGAAATTATGCCTTTGTGAGTATATAACTACCACATATGGTCTCTAATAGCAGTTCATATATCGACAGCAGCAGGTAGCAATTGAGTGAATTAGAATTTTCAAAATCCCAGCCAGCATAGAAAAATTTAATTATTTTAAGACCATTCCTCTAATAATATCATCAATCAATTTTAGCTTAGGAAGGTAAAAAAAATTTCAAAGTTAGGGTATTTAATTTTTATGTGACTAAAAAATGATATATAGTGTACTTTAATCCCTAAAATGTTAAGCAGTCTAAATGGAAATAATCAGCCAAGGCGGAAATATTATATATAGTGTGAAGTATTATATATAATCATTTGTTTTATACATTTTTTATATAAAACATATGAATATTATATATAATACTTCACACTTCATATAAACTATATATAATTATTCCGCATAGGAGAGTACAGTAAATGCACTGAAAAATACCATTTTAGTAACTATTTTAGTAACTATATCAGTTCCAATTTATTCATATTTTTCCATTATTGTCTTCACATTCATAAGAAACCTGAAAGCACATGTTTTTTTTTGTGGCCTTGTGGGGGGGCCCGGGCCCCCCGTTGTGCGACAACGATTTTTTTCTGCTGTCTTACATGACGTACAATTTTTGTTGAAAATTCATCTTTTTAGGTTGAAAATTACACTCCTTGGTTGAAACTGGAACTACTTTATTAAAAATGCATTTTTTGTTGTTGAGGAATCATAATTTTAACTAAAAATTCAACTGTTTGTTTGAAAATTACTTTTTTGCTAAAAATTTATATTTTTTGGTTGAAAATTCAACTGTTAGAAATTCGACTGTTTTGTGGGAAATTCATCCTATGTGGTTAAAAATTAATTTTTTTTGTGAAGATTTTAAATTTTAGTAGAAACTTCATCTCTGTGGTTGAAAATTAAACAACTTTGTTGAAGCTTCCCTTTTTGGGGTTGAAAATTAATTTTTTCAACTGTAAAGTTAACTATTTCGTTGAAAATAGACTTTTTTTGTTAAAATTTTATATTTTGGGGCTTAAAATTCAACTGTTTTGTATAGAAAATTCATCTTTTTGTCTTGGAAATTCAACAATTAGGTAGAAAATTCAACTATGTGGTAGAAAATTTAACTGATTTGTTGAAGATTCGTTTTTTTTTCAAAAATCAATGTTTTCAAGCGGAAATTTAAATATTCCGTTTTTGTTTAAAAATTATTTTTTTTTTAGTTTAGAAATTCAACTATTTGGTTCAAAATAGCTGTAGTTTGTGGAAAATTCGTCTTTTTTGGAAGAAAAATAATCTTCTTGGTTAAAAATTCAACTTTTTGTTAAAAAATTTATGTATTTTGTTGAAAATTTCTTTTTTGGGTTAAAAACTAATTTTTTAAACTTAAAATCTAACTCTTTGATTGAAAATAAACTTTTTTTTTTTGAAACTTCTCATTTTTAGGTAAAAGTTTAACTTTTTGTTTGAAAGTTAAATTTTTTGTTGAAAATTTATATCTTTGGGTTGAAAATCCAACTGGTTTGTAGAAAATTCATCATTTTGGCTTGAAAATTCAATAATTTGGTAGAAAATTCAACTATTTGGTAGAAAATTTAACTGTTCTGTAAAAAATTCGCTGTTCTACATTTAAAATTATTGTTTCTCAAACAAAATTTATTCATTTTATTTTTGGTTGAAAATTTATCTTTTTTAGGCTACAAATTCCACTCTTTTATTGGAAAATCGTTTTTTTTTTAAATTAATATTTCTGGTGGAAAATTTAACTATTTGGTTGAAAATTTATGCATTTTGTTGAAAATTCGTCCTTTTTAATAAAAAAATAAAAATTTTTGGTCAAAGGTTCATAGTTTCAGTAGAAAATTTATCTCTTGGTTGGAAATTAAACTAATTTGTTAAAGTTTCCTTTTCGGGGTTAAAAATATTTTTTTTTTAACTGAAAATTTAACTATTTCATTGAAAATGATTTTTTTCTTGAAATTTTATATTTTCGGGTTGAAAACTTAACTGTTTTGTATAGAAAATTCGTCTCTTTGTCTTGTAAATTCAACAATTAGGTAGAAAATTTGACTGTTTTGTAGAAAATTCGTTTTTTTTTAAATTTAAATTAAATTTTTTTCAATTAGAAATTTAACTGTTCCGTTCTTGCTTAAAAATTAATTTTTTTTAGTTTAGAAATTCAACTATTTAATTCAAAATTTCTGTAGTTTGTTAAAAATTTGTCTTTTTAGGTAGAAAATTAATTTATTCTTGGTTGAAAATTCAACTTTTTGGTTAAAAATTCACGTATTTTGTTAAAAGTTTCTTTTCGGTTTAAAATCTAATGTTTTAATCTAAAATATAACTATTTAAATGAAAATGAACTTTTTTGTTGGACTTTATATTTTTAAGATGAAAAGTCAACTGTTTTGTATAGAAAATTCGTCTTTTTATCATGAAAATGAAATAGTTTGGTAAAAAATTCAATTAATTTGTAGATATGATTTTTTTTTACATTGAAAATTAATTTTTTTTCTATGAAAATTTAACTGT
Organism: Andricus curvator; assembly: GCA_932195095.1. Taxonomy (NCBI): domain Eukaryota; kingdom Metazoa; phylum Arthropoda; class Insecta; order Hymenoptera; family Cynipidae; genus Andricus; species Andricus curvator. Next base: position 83,406 of record CAKNYM010050541.1, on the reverse strand, counting down.
TCCATTTTTGATTGAAAGATGATCCTTTTAGTTTAAAAAATCAACTATTTGGTTGAAAAAATATATAATTTGTTTGCAAATTCTTATTTTTTGGTAGAAATTTAATCTTGTTGGTTGAAAATTCAACTATTTGTTTAGAAATGTATGTATTCTTTAAGAATTCCTAGTTTTTGGTAAAAAATATCTTCTTGGTTGAAAATGCAACTATTCGGTTAAAGATTTAGGTATTTTATGAAGAATTTGTATTTTTTGGTAAAAAAAAATATCTTCATTTTGAAAATTCAACTATTCGGTTAAAAATTTATGTATTTTATTAAGAATTCATATTTTTTGGTAAAGAAATATCTTCTTGGTTGAAAATGCAACTACTTGGTTAAAAATTCATGTATTTTATTAAGAATTCATCTTTTTTGGTAGAAAATTAATCTTCTTGGTTGAAAATTCATCTTTTCGTTGTTAAAAATTCAACTAGTTTAAAATTTACGTATTTTGTTGAAATTTCATTCTTTTTCGTTCAATTCAACTGTTTCTGAATAAAAATGAAAATCTTCACTTGGTTAAAACATCAACTATTATATTTTTTTGTGAGTTTATCTTTTTTGGTTGAAAATTCGCAACTACATGTTTGAAAATTGAACTGCTTCGTTAATTAACAAGAAAAAGTAAGATTTGACTAAAATCTCCTCACCCAAAGGTATTTTTGGATGACCTGTAAATAAATTCACAAAAAAATGTTGTCGGCCAAAATTACGTTAGATATGTCGTTGGGGGTGGGTAGGTATCAAATCTTACTGACCCTAACAGAGGGGGCCACGTGTTTCAAAATTTCAGAAAAACCCTAAAAATAAGGTCTGATAATTAGGGCTCGATTTATGGGGCTAAATTTTTTTCTTGGTGGTTCGGAACCCACCTTAAACCGTAGGTACCCCTCCCACCACCAAGTAAGTGTGTGGGGGGTGTGCAAAGGAATAGGGAAGAGATACAAGAAAAATGTAAATCCTTGGACACATTAGAATAAAAAAAAGAAAGTACTTTATCTGATACACAAATTTTCAAATTTTGAATTTGGTCTCTTAAATCTCGTGGTCAGGGGGGCTTGTTTTCGCGAGACAATACTTTTATTTTTCATATATTTTTTTTTTTCTAAGGGGACAAGAATTAATGTGACGAGCTGTACAAGTTGCCGCATGTAGATTCCAGAACGCGTCTACGTATTATTTACGGATCCAATTTAAGATACCGAAGGGAAGACTTATTGCCGACATAGAGTGTAGCGAGTCAGCAGATTCGTATCTGCGTACTCGTAATTAACGTTAAATGCACTCGCGCAAAGTGCGTTTTCATGAAATCTGACGGTTTAATTAGGTTACGTGCCTGCGCCGCGGATCAATTAATTATCCTCATTAATACAACATCTTCCCAGTGAATCGTTCAAGATCACTTTGTTAGCACTAGTCGGCGATGCGCATAAAGACAATAGCAATAATAAGGCAAAATTACAACCACCCAACTGTCAGCAGCTGCTGGTGTTATATATACTTAGAGAAATTATAGATAGATCTATGCTCTATATATGTGTATGTGATCGTTAAGTTTTCATATAATTGCCACGCGAAATCCGGTTGCAATTTGTTTTCTTTCTGAACAATAGTTTTCATTAGGGAAATTCCCCCCGGCGAGTGGAGAAATATGACGTTCTGATAAATTGCTTTCTTTCTTTTTTTAAATTTATTTATCCCTCTTTTCTTCTAATTAGGCAGTAACAATTTTTATCTGATAGGGAGTCATCGTGGCTCAGATGGTATCGTGATTGTCTTATGTTCCAACACTGCAGTCAAAGCCACGCTGGCGCGGGTTCGATTCCCAAGCAGGAAACGAGGCTTGATGTGGTTTTTCAGAAAGTTCATTTATTTAAAAAATTATCTGATGACATATACACCTCATTCTCTAAATCTGAATTAGTAAACATTAAAGTAATGAAATCAATACAAAGGATTTCAACTGATAAGACAGTTTTTTTTTTAAATTTTATTAATTGAAAGAGTAAAATAAATTATGAGAATCTTACTTAAAGTGAAAAAAAAAAACAATTTTCAACTGTATCGGTGAAAGTCTTCACAGACCAAAATACTTTGCAAATCGGGAAAATAACGTGATTTTAAAAAAAAAATAGGGGAAAAATTCTTTTAAAGAAACGATAGATGAAATGAAAATTTGAAACGCTCTATAAAATTTCAACTAAAACTATGAATCTACGACCAGTGAGATAATTTTCAACTAAAATTATGAATCTTCCAAAAAATTAATTTTTAACAAAGTAGTTGCAATTTCAACCAAATGGTTGGATTTTCAACTAAAAATGATGAATTTTGAACAAATTAGTGGAATTTCCAACTGAAAAAGATAAATTTTCAACCAAAAATGGAACAGTTAAATTTTCAGTTAAAAAATTTGATTTTCCACAGAAAAAAAACAATTTACAACAAAATAGTTGCATTTTTAACCAACAAGATGAATTTTGAACAACAACAAAAAATTAATTTAAAAAAAAATAGTTGAATTTCAAACTAATATGGACAGAATACATGAATTATGAACTAAAAAATATCAATATTCAACCAGAAATGGAATATAGTTGATTCCTGGATTAAAAAAGGTAATTTTCAATATAAAAAAAAAACGAATTGTTAGCAAAATAGTTAGATTCAACTGAAAATTTTTTTAAACTAAAAGTGCAATATTTAATTTTTCAGTTAAGAAAGTTAATTTTCAATCTACAAGAAACTAATTTTTTTTTAAATACTCGATTTTTTAACCAAAGATATGAATTTTCAACAAGAAAAATAATTTTGAAAAAAAAAAAAAAATAGTTATATTTTCTTTAAAAATTAAGAGGTGAATCTTCAAAGCAAAATTAATCATTTTCAAATTTTCAAAAAAGAAAAAAAATTCAGTAAAGTAAGAAAAAAAATTTATACTACATTTTTTAATTTTCAAGTAAAAAAGACGAAGTTTTAACACAAAAATATGAATTTTCAACAAAAAATTAAATTTTATGCTTTTTTTACAAATTGTTAAATCAGGACAAAAAGACGAATTTTCTACAGAATACATGAATGATCAATTGAAAAAATATCAATATTCAAGCAAAATTGGAATATAGTTACATTTTCAGTTAAAAAAAAGTTAATTTTTCCATTTAAGAAAAAAACGAGTTTTCAGCATAATAGTTAGATTTTCCACCAAATTGTTGAATTTTTTAATAAAAAAGATAAATTATCAACAAAATATGGAAATATTACATTTTCAATTAAAAAAACAAGAATTTTTATACAAAAAAATGCATTTTCAACGAATTAGTTAAATTTTCAACCAAAGTGATGAATTTTCAAGTAAAGTGATGAATCTTCAACTGAGAAGGTTGAATTTTAAGCCAAGAAAATTAATTTCCTACCTAAAAATACGAATTTTCAACCAAATATATCAATTTTCAACAAAAAAAAGATCAATTTTCAACCAAAAAATAAAAACAGATTTAAAACTAAGTAGTTAAATCTTCAATCAAAGTGATGAAGTTTCAACTAAAATGACGAATTTTCAACAAAGTGATTGAATTCTCAACCAATCAGTTCCAAATATTCTCTTTAAAATGTTTCCAGAAATCTAATGAAAATTTTGTTATTTTTTTGAAATACGAATTTTTCCTGCAATTTTTTGAAAATCCTGCAAGATTAAAAAAAATTGCCCTAAAATCTTCCAGATTCTTTTTTGAAAATTTTGGAAATGTTATTAAATATTATTTTTAAATCAATTTTTTAAACAAAAAAAAGCATTTTCAGTTTTTCCAGGAATTTTGATAAAAAAATTTAATTACTTTGAAACCTTTTAAAATGCTTTTAGACATCTCCGCAGTTTTTGTTTGAAATCTTCAAAAATCTACATTTTGCTTAAAATGTTTTTATATTTTTTCAAGTTTTAAATTATTTTGGAATCTTTTCAAAACCTCTAAATATATCTTGAACTTCCTCGAATTTTTTCTAAATTAATAATTATTCAATTGTTATTTATTAATCAAAATTTTCTTTCGAAATCTTCAAATTTTGGATTTTCAATTAAATATTAATTAAATATTAAAAATCCGATGCGGAACTGAAGTTAGGTGCGTTTCTGAAAATTAATATAATTTATTCAAATCCATCGCTTTTATTATTAATGCAACAGTGATGACTGTGTTATACAAATTTTTGAATTGTAGAAACTTGTACTTTATTGTTCATTTTTTCACTTTTTTACAAGCAAATACAAGAAAAAGTGAGATATTTTTATTCAATCATATTTTTTTTCAATTTTGTAAACTTTTTTACAAGAAATTACATTTTTAACAAAAATTTACAGTTGTAGAAATGTTCTAAATTCTTGTAAAAAATTTTCCACCAGGGAATTATAATTAAATACTAACTGAATCAGTATATTTGTACTAATTGTCAGTGATTGCATTCTAGCTATTCTATTTTACAAATTCAAGTTCAGAGATCAGATTATCATCTCTGTAAAAAATCTTTTTAATTATATTTTCCATTGAGCAATTTTCGCTTCCTTATCTTTAAAATATATGACCCGAAGATATATTGCCGGAAAATGTATGAGCTTCTGTTCACGGTTTTAATTGTATGGAAAAAACGAATATACTAGAAAATGATATACTGTCGGAGGAAAAAATTAGTCCAAGGTAAATACAAAGTCTTCGATCAGGTGCGGAAAAAATGCTGATCTTGTTAGATCAGTATCGGTTGTTAATAAAAGAAAAACTCATGTGGTGATACTTTTAATCAGAAAATTGATTACACGTCTGCTCAAAATGGAAATTGTAATGCTGACTTGTTTTTTCTTATCACGAAAAACGCACGTGATGACGTTACATTATGACACCTCGTTTGCATGCAACACTGACAAGAAGTACCTGCTTTTGCATTATGCAACTCATTTTGCGATAATGTCAAATAGTTAATATGTCTAGTCTCTTACATTGTATTTTATGAGATAAAAAAGTAGTTTTCCATTTAAAGAAAAATTAAAGATAATACTTGATTTATTCACACTAGAAGTGGGGGGGGGGGGAGTAACGCAGAACGTGAGATCACACATGGAAAATATAAGTGTGAATAACAATTTTTTGAAATGACTGAAAAAAATTAAAATTAGTGATTTTATTTTACCAGTAAAGTATCCATTTTTATCGCTTTCCCCCTAATTGCGAACTGAATTGATACAACCTAATAAGAAAATCCAACTATTTTTTTTTTTTTTGAAATTTCATTCTTTTTAGAAAAGATTACAAAAAAAAAAGAGATCGAGGTTGCCTCTTTTTTCGTGTAATTCAGTTACATAAATTGATTTTTTTGAGTTACTGTTTTGTAAAAACTGATTTTTGGAATCATACATGGAAAATATAAACGTGAATAACAATTTTTTGAAATGCTGACAAAAATTGAAATTATTGATTTTATTTTACAAGTAAAGCATCTTAATACAGAGTTCACACTCTTTTCTCCCTTTTTGAAGAATTCTTTTTTTTCCTTTTTTCAAAAAAATTACCCTTTTTATCGTTTTCCCCTCAAAACAATGAAAAAATCCAACAATTTTTCGTTGAAAGTTAATTAATTCTTTTCAGAAAAGAATTTTGTAAAATAAAATAAAAAATACCAAGGTTGGCTGACTCTTTTTTGTGCAATTCAGTTACATAAATTGATTTTTTTGAGTCAATGTTTTTTAAAAACTGATTTTTGGAAACACACACAAAAAATATAAACTTCGAAAACAATTTTTGAAATGCTAGAAAAAATTTAAATTATTCATTTTCACCTTTCACCTTAATTGCAAACTGAATTAATAGAGTTCAATAAGAAAATCCAAAAATATTTATTTTTGAAAGTTAATTTTTTTCGAAAATAATTTTGAAAAAAATTAAAGAGACAGCTTTCTTGCCAATCTGTTTCAAAATGTGACTTTTTTTACTTTATGTTTTTAAAGATTCTTTTATGAATGTTGAACAGTCTGTCTTTATATTTTTGGTTCAGAATTCTTTTATTTTGGTTAAAAAATCTACTATTTGGTTGAAAATTAAACTATTTTGTCAAAAATTCGTTTTTTTAGTCAAAAATTATTTTTTTTTAATGAAAATGTAATTATTCCATTATTGGTTGAAAATTGATAATGTTTAGTTGAATAGTAAACTATTTGCTTCAAAATTAATGTATTTTCTTGTAAATTCGTCTTTTTTGGTCGAAAATTAATCTTCTTGATTGAACAACTTTGTTAAAAATTCATTTGATTAGTTTAAGAACCATCTCTTTGGTTGACAATATATTAATTTTGTTGAAAATTCTTTTTTTGCTGTTGTTGAAAATTGTTCATTTTTAGCCTAAAATTTAACTATTTAGTTGAGATTAACTTTTTTGATGAAAAAATCTGTTTGATAGAAAGTTCTTCTTTTTGGGTTAAAAATTTAACTGCTTTGTTGAAAATTTGTCTTTTTGAATTGAAAATTTGCATTATTTTGGTAGAAAATTCAACTCTTTAGTATAAAACTAACTTTTTTGTTGAAAATTCATATTTCTGATAGGAAAATTCAACAATTTGGTTGACATTTATTTTCTCTCTACACCAAAAAATCTTTTTTGGTGGAAATATCAACTATTACATTTTTTATTCAATTTTTATATTAAAGATTCATAATTTCAGTGGAAAAATGAATTATTTTCTTCAACATTGAATTATTTTCTTGAAAATTGAATTATTTTCTTAAAATTCAATTATTTTGTTAAAATTCAATTATTTTCTTGAAAAGTCATCTTTTTTGTGGAAAAAATAATTGTTTCGTTCAAAATTTGTCTTTTTGGAGAGAAAATTAATTTTTTCAACTGGAAATTTCTCTATTCCATTTTTGGTAGAAAATTTAACTTTTTTAGTTGAAATTTTTTTTTTTTTTTGAAAATTAAACTGAATTGGATTTAAAAAAAAAAATTTGAAATATCAACTATTACATTTTATGTTGAAAATTCATCTTTTTAGGTTGAAAATTCAACTACTTTAAATTATTAGTTTTTTGCTTAAAAATGAATTATTTTTTAACAATTTGGTTAGAAATTTAACTGTTTGGTTGAAAATTAACTTTTTTGTTGAAATTTCAACTTTATTTTAGAAAACACGTTTTTTGGATGGAAAATTGAACGATTTAGTAGGAAATTCAACTCTTTGGTAGAAAATTAATTTTTTATAATACAAATTCAACTATGTATTGTATTTTCGGTTGAAAATTAATGTATTTTAGTTTAAAAATTAAACTCTTTGGTTGATAATTTATGTAATTTGTTAAAAATTCGTCTTTTTTTTAGTAGAAAATTAGTCTTCTCGGTTGAAAATTCATCTTTTTGGTTCAAAATTCAACTATTTTTATTCAGTTGAAACGTTAAACTGTTTTTTCTTTATTGACTGACAGGTCTTTTTTGGTTAAAAATTCATCTCTTGTTGGAAATTGTTTATTTTTTTATTTGAAAATTCATCTCTTTGGGGGGAAATTTCATTTTTTTAAATTAAAAATTCAACTGTTTCTTTAAAAATTATTCTGTTTTGGTAGAAAATTTAACTTTTTTAGTTGAAACAATTTTTTTCGCCGAAATCTAAACTGAATTGGATTTTTTTTAATTTATTAAAATATTAACTATTACATTTTATGTTGAAAATTCATATTTTCAGGTTGAAAATTCAACTACTTTGTTGAAAATAATTTTTTTCTGTTTCAAAATTAATTATTTTTAATAATTTGTTTAGAAATTTAACTGTTTGGTTAAAAATGAACTTTTTTGTTGAAATTTTAACTTTTTTTTTAGAAAATACGTTTTTTGGAATGGAAAATTGAACGATTGAGTAGAGAATTCAACTATTTGGTAGAAAATTAATTTTTTTTTAATACAAATTTAACTATGTATTGCATTTTCGGTTAAAAAAATTATCTATTTTAGTTAAAAAATTCAAATCTTTGGTTGAAAATTTATGTAATTTGTTAAAAATTCGCCTTTTTGTGTAGAAAATTAGTCTTCTCGGTTGAAAATTCATTTTTATTCAGTTCAAACGTTGAACTGTTTTTTTCTTTATTGACTCAAAAGTCATTTTTGGTTAAAAATTCATCTCTTGTTGGAAAATGTTTATTTTTTTATTTGAAAATTCTGTTTATTTTTTTATTTGAAAATTCTGTTTATTTTTTTATTTGAAAATTCATCTCTTTTGGGGGAAATTTCATCTTTTTGGGTTAAAAATGCAATTGTTTGTTAAAAAATTAATCTGTTTTGGTTGTGGATTTAACTATTTGGTTGAAAATTCGTATTTTTGGTTCAATTGAACTGTTTTTGATTTAAAATGGAAATATTTCTTTGTTTTATTCAATTTTTTTTCTGAAAAAAAGATCTTCTCGTTTCGCTCTGCTGGGATTCGAACCACATAACTTCTCTAGTAGCTCAATGGTAAAAGCACCTGACCGGAAATCGGAAGTTCTGTGGTTCGAATCCCAGCAGAACAAAACGAGAAGATCTTTTTTTTCAGAAAAAAATCAATTAAAATAATTTTTAATTCATAGCTCCATCTAGTCTGAAAAGACGTTAAAAATTTATGGGATTCTCTAATGATAATACAGATTCTTTTAAAAAACTTGATTTGTAAAATCTAGCATGATAATGCGTAAATTTTCTGAAATAAAGTTTCTTCTCTCGATCTCTCTATTAGCTTAATGGGAAAAGCACCTGACCGGAAATCAAAAGTTCTGTGGTTCGAATCCTAGCAGAGCAAAACGAGAAGACCTTTTTTTCAGAAAAAAATTAATTAAAATAATTTTCAATTTCAAATTTTTAACGTCTTTTCAGACTAGATGGAGATCTAGTGTGAAAAGACGTTAAAAATGTATGTTATTCTCTAATGATAATACAGATTCTTTTAAAAATTTTGATTTGTAACATCTAGCATAATAATGCGTAAATTTTCTGAAATAAAGTTTCTTCTCTCGATCCCTCTAGTAGCTTAATGGGAAAAGCACCTGACTGGAAATCAGAAGTCCTGTAGTTCGAATTCCAGCAGAGCGAAACGAGAAAATCTTTTTTTCAGAAAAAATTAATTGAAATCATTTTTTTTCTAAAGAAATTTTTAACCCTGTAGTTCGAATCCCAGCAGAGCGAAACGAGAAAATCTTTTTTTCAGAAAAAATTAATTGAAATCATTTTTTTTCTAAAGAAATTTTTAACGTCTTTTCAGACTAGATGGAGATCTAGTCTGAAAAGAAGTTAAAATTTATGTTATTCTCTAATGATAATACAGATTCTTTTAAAAATTTGATTTTTAACATCTAGCATAATAATGCGTAAATTTTCTGAAATAAAGTTTCTTCTCTCGATCTCTCTAGTAGCTTAATGGGAAAAGCGCCTGACCGGAAATCAGAAGTTCTGTGGTTCGAATCCTAGCAGAGCGAAACAAGATCTTTTTTTCAGAAAAAATTAATTGAAATAATTTTTTTTTTAAAGACGTTAAAAATTTCTGTTATTTTCTAATGATAATACAGATTCTTTTTAAATATTTCCTTGTTTAAAATATTAACTATTACATTGTTTGTTGAGAATTCATCTTTTTTAGTTAAAAGTTGAACGTAATTTTTGGATACAATTTCAATTTTAGAGTGAAAACATTTTGGATTATTTTGTATCAAATTCACTTTTTATACTGAAATCGACAATTGTCCAGAGAATATTGGTCGCTGAAAATTTATTACGAGTAATTTGATATTAAAAATATGCAAAAAAAGTTGATTATAGCGACAGTGCAGATGATCGTAGATATTAATTAATGGGAGGAAACCAGTTTTGTGGCTGGAGAAGTCACGGAGGTGTGTAGCAGAAGTTTAATGCGACAGAATTATCTAAGGATTATGCCAGAAGCGTGTAATGTTCGAAGTTAATGTACCTTGTAAATGAGTCATAGAGAGTTTGCAGATTTCTCTTGTTGCTTCCTCAAACCAACTCAATTGGTTCGTATTCACATCGGATTGGTTAATTAATTAAATTAATTGAGTCACGAATCGATACGTGACTTCTGATCAATACAAGCGTTTCTCTTTTGAAAATTAAATTATCGATTTTCACATTCCCATCGATCAAGAAAATATATTTTAATCGATTCATAATTCAATACTGGAAAGTGAATATTCTATCTTGTTTACTCTGCAATTTGTAGTAAATTGAGTCAGTTTTGAGCACAATGATACTTTTCAAATTGAAAGTCAAGACAAAAAAAATTGTACCATTTTTAAAGAATTTTTGAATTTTTTAAAATTAATATGGTTTGAAATGCAACCATTTTTAATTTCGGAAATCCGGATTTAAGGTTTTCATTGTTTTTTAATTTCAAATCTTGACAATTGGAAATTTTAAAGTCGCAAATGTTTAAAATCGATTAATTTCAAATTCAATTACAGTCTTCATACTTTTACCCTTTTTTCTCCCTTTTTTGAAGAATTTCTCCTTTTTTCTCCTGTTTTCGAAAATCTTTCGGTTTCCCCTTTTTTAGTTTTTTTTTTTTAGTTTAAATGCGAACTGAATAAATAGAACCCAATAAAAAATCCAACTATTTTTGGTTAAAAATTCATTCCTTTTGACTGAAAATTATCTTTTTTGTTGAAAATTTAACTAAACTAAACAAATTTGTTGAAGGTTAAACCTCTTTGTTAAAACATCAATTTTAATAACTGAAAATTTAACTATTTCAGTAGAAAATTCATGATTTTAGTTGATAATATCTGCTTGGTTAAAAATTTAAATATTGTGGAGAAAATAATTTTTTTTAAATAATTTTTTCAGTGAAAATATAACTTTCACATTTTTTGTTAAAAAATGATCTTTTTTAGTTTAAAAATCGTTTTTTTTTTTTTTTTTTGGGGGGGAGAAAACTAATCTTCTTGGTTGGATTTTTTTTCTGTTTTGGTAAAAAATGCAAGTGTTTGGTTGAAAATTAACTTTTTCGTTGAAAATTCATCATTTTAATTTAAAATTCATCTCTTTGGTTGATAATTTAACTATTGTATTAAAAAACCTTGTTTTCGTTCAAAATAAATTGTTTTTAAACTGAAAATACAACTTTTACATTTTTGTTTAAAAATTGACATTTCTTCTTTTTGGTAAAAAATGCAACTCTGTTGTTGACAATTTACTTCTTCCGTGAAAATTCAAATTTTCGGGTTGAAAATTCAAATGTTTTACAGAAAATTCATCTTTTAGCTAGAAAATTCAACAATTTGGATTATTTTTTTTTTTTGACTGAAAAATCTTTATTTGTTGAAAATTCATTATTTTAGTTAAAAATTAATCTCTTTTGCTGAAAATTTGACTATTTTGTTAAAGATTCCCCTTTTTTTTGTTGAAAATTAATTTTTTTAATCTTAAAATATAACTTTTTCATTTTTGGAAGAAAATTGATCTTTTTTATTCAAAAGATGAAAACTTGACAAGTTTTAAGTGTTTGTAAATTCATGTATTTTGTTAAAAATTCATATTTTTTGGTAAAACTTTTTGGTTGAAAATTTAAATATAGGGTAGAAAATAATTTTTCAAGTGAAAATATGACTTTTACATTTTTTGTTAAAAAATTATCCTTCTCAGTTTAAAAATCGTTTTTTTTTTTGTAGAAAACTAATCTTCTTCGTTAGATATTTGTTCTTTTTTGGTCAAAAATGCAAGTGTTTGGTTGAAAATTAACTTTTTCGTTGAAAATTCATCATTTTAATTAAAAACTCATCTCTTTGGTTGATAATTTAACTATTTTGTTGAAAACCCTTGTTTTCGTTCAAAATAAATTTTTTTTTTCAAACTGAAAATACAACGTTTACATTTTAGGTTAAAAATCGATATTTCTTCTTTTTGGTAGAAAATGCAACTGTGTTGTTGAAAATTAACTTCTTCCTTGAAAATTCAAATTTTCGTGTTAAAAATTCAACTTTTTTTACAGAAAACTTATCTTTTAGCTTGAAAATTCAACAATTTGGATGAATTTTTTTTCAACTGAAAAATCTTTATTTGTTGAAAATTCATTATTTTAGTTAAAAATTAATCTCTTTTGCTGAAAATTTGGCTATTTTGTTGAAGATTCCTTTTTTTTGTTGAAAATTAATTTTATTATTCTAAAAATATAACTTTTCCATTTTTGGAAGAAAATCGACCTTTTTTAGTTGAAAGTTGAAAATTTGAAAACTTGAAAAGTTTAAAGTGTTTATAAATTCAAGCATTTTGTTTTTAAAAAAAATTTTGGCAAAAAATTAATCTTTTTGGTTGAAAATTCTTCTTTTTAGTTTTGGATGAAATATCTACTACCACATTATTCGTTGAAAAATCATATTTTTTGGTCGCGAATTAAACTAATTGGTTGAAGCTAGAATCACTTTTTTTTAAATAATTTTTTTGTTTTTGAAAATTGATTATTTTAGTTGAAAATTCACCCCTGTAGTTGAAAAAAAATTTGTTGTTGTTAAAAATTAAATTTCTTAACTGACAATGTAACTGTTTCAGTTGAAGATTTATCATTTCAGTTTGAGATTCAAATCCTTCGAAAGTTTAACCATTTTGTTGAAAATTGATCTTTTGTAATTGAAAATTCAACTTTTTGTCTAAAAGTGGAACTAATTTGATAAATATATGTTGCAAATTTTTTTTCTTATTAAAATTAATTTTTTTTTATAGGAAATTTCTTATTTTTTGGTTAAATATACAACTGTCTGGTTGAAAATTAACTTTTTAAATGAAAATTCATATTTTGTCGTCTTTTTAGTTGGAAAAAAAATTATTTTAGTTGAAAATTAATCTTTTTGGTTGAAACTGCAAATATAAATTTTCTATTTTTAGTTGAAAATTCACCCTTTTGTTTGAAAATTCAAGTATTTTGTTGAAAGTTCGTCTTTTTTGGTAGAAAATTAATCTTTTCTTTTTGAAAATTCGCTTTTGTCTTTTTAAAATTCATCTTTGATGAGAGAAAAATCATTTTTCTTGGATGAATATCTTTTTAAGTTGAAAATTCAACTATTTAGTTAAAAATGTATATTTTGTAGTTGAAAATTCGGCTTTTTAAGTAGAAAATTGAATCTTCTTGGTTAAAAATGTATGTTTTTGGTCATTTCTTATATTGAAAATTCACTGGTTTTGTTAAAAATTCACCTTTTTAACTTGATAAATCAACAATTTTTTGAAATTTTTTTTCTTGGCTATCTTTTTTATATGAATTCAATTGTTTTTGTATTGAAATTAAAATCTTTTCTAGTTGAAAAATCAAAACAATTGGTTAAAAATTGAACTATTATGTTGAAAATTCATTTTTTATTGTAGAAAAAGATAAATTTTTCTTTTGCTAAAATATCAACTACTACAATTTTTGTAAATTCATAATTTTATTGCAAATTTAATTATTTTGTTGGCATTTTTTCAGTTAACCATTTGGTTGAAAATTCAACTATTTTTATTAAAAAATGCAATGTTTTTCTTGAAAATTCATCTTTTATGACAGGAAAGCCACCTTTTTTCGTTGAAATAAATAAATTTTGAATGTTTAAATTTTTATCTGAAATTATTTTATTCCGTTCATAAAAGATTCGATGTTAAAAATGTTGTGAGATTGAAATACTGGTCATTATTTAATAATGGTCAGTAAAAATGAAAAATTGATCAGGGAAAAATCAAGAAAAAATCAGGGAAAAATCAGGAAATTTTGAAAACGAAGTTTGGCGGCTACTCTAAATATATGAAGTTTTTATATTACTTCTAAGAATAGAAATGAATGGATAAAAAGATTGTACAGATGTATCCGATTAGTTAAACAAATAGAAGGGAATACCCGGTCTCGTAGATAACACGAATGATAATTGGGATTATCTTCCAGGTAGATAAGGGAGCAGATGTAATTGGAATTAATTACAATTTATTACCATTGTATTTATTCTTCTGCTACTGCTAAGTGTGTGTCATTCATTATTTTTTAATTATGTCTGTTCTGGATAAGTATCTATGTCCCATTGAGTGTTTTTTTATTTTAATTCAAGTTTAAAAGAAGGTAAATTGTCTTTCCCGATGGGATCATTATAATTAAATGAATTAATAAATTCTAATCTCTCAAATTTTGGGTTGAATTGCACGGCTGGGATCTATACTGTCGCGGGTTCGAATCCCAGTGCGGAGAAACGAAACTGAAGACGTTTTGCGTATAGTTTCAACTTTTTTTCGTGGCCCTAATTGATAAGAAAATGTTTTAGAACATATTTTCAACAGCCTTATTATTGTTATATATTTCATGTTCTACACGTAAATTAATATTTTTGCATTATGTAATTTGAATATTAGGTTTTGACTGCCTAAATTACAAAAAATAGAAAGATAGGATCATTGCCTATTTTATTCATGAAATAAGGGAGCCTCCATTTTTTCAGGATTTTTTCTTTTTTTTTTTTTTGGGGGGGGGGTCCAAAGAATTTTTTACGTAAGTTTCTTATTTTTTTATTATTATTCTAAATCATGCTAATTGAAACCTGTTTTGGCTGCTGAAATTACTTTTTATAACATTATCGAAATTTGGTGTTTAAACAATTTTTTTCTGTCATGAAATCTCGTGGAATCTTTGGGAATTTTCGAAATTCTTTAGAATCCTGTGAATTCTTTAAAAAATATTGTAAACCACCAAACATTTTTGAAATTTTGTAAAAATTCCTTGAAATCCTTTGAATTTTATGTATATCGTGCATAAAACGATTGAGCTCCCTGAAAATCCCTTGAAATTCTTTAAAAATTGTAAATTTCCGAAAATTCATTAAATTTGGTTAAAATCCTTGAAATTCCTTGAAATATTTTGAAATAATAATGAGATCCCTTGAAATCACTGAACATTATTTAAAATCTTTTGAAAGCCATTTAAATTCCTTGAAATCTCTTAAAATCTTTTATAACTTTAGGAAATCTTTTGAAATTCAATTGTTTAAATGTTTAAATGTTTAAATCTCTTGAAATTCTTTGAAACCTTTTAAAAACTTTTGAAATTCGGCGACTTCTTTTGAAATATTTGGAAATCTTTTAAAATCCCTTGAAATGTTTTAAAATCCCTGGAATTCTTACAAAATCCTTTGTAACATTAGGAAATCCTTAAAAATTTAGTTCAATCTTTTTAAATCTCTCAAAATTCGTTAAAATCCCTTCAAATCCTGGAAAACCTTTTGAAATCTCGCGACTTTTGAAATATTTCGAAATCTCTTAAAATCCCTTAAAATACTTTAAAATCACCGGTAATCCCTTGAAATCCTTTATAACATTCGGAAATCCTTTAAAATTTAATTGAATCTTTTTAAATCTCTTCCAATTCGCTAAAATCCCTTGAAATCCTTTGAAAACTTTTAAAACCTTTTGAAATCCCGCGACTTCAGTTGAAATATTTCGAAATCTCTTAAAATACCTTGAAATATTTCAAAATCTTTGAAAATCCTTGATAAAATTCGGAAATCCTTTGAAATTCAATTAAATCTTTTTAAATCTCTTGAAATTCGCTAAAATCCCTTGAAATCCTTTGAAATCTTTAAAAACTTTTTGAAATCCTCGCGA
>CAKNYM010050541.1:42251-67737 GCA_932195095.1 Andricus curvator | reverse complement strand
AACCTTTTGAAATCCCGCGACTTCAGTTGAAATATTTCGAAATCTCTCAAAATCCCTTAAAATATTTTAAAATCACCAGCAATCCCTTGAAATCCTTTATAACATTCGGAAATCCTTTAAAATTTCATTGAATCTTTTTAAATCTCTTCAAATTCGCTAAAATCCCGTGAAAGCCTTTGAAAACTTTTAAAACCTTTTGAAATCCCGCGACTTCAGTTAAAATATTTCGAAATCTCTTAAAATACCTTGAAATTTTTCAAAATCTTTGAAAATCCCTTAAAATCCTTGATAAAATTAGGAAATCCTTTGAGATTCAATTAAATCTTTTTAAATCTCTTAAAATTCGCTAAAATCCCTTGAAATCCTTTGAAATCTTTCAAAACTTTTTGAAATCTTCACGACTTCTTTTTGATATTACAAAATCTCTTAAAATCGCTTACAATATTTCAAAATCCCTGGAAATCCCTTAAAATCCTTTATGAAATTTGGAAATCCTTTGAAATTTAATGAAATCTTTGCAAATCTCTTAAAAATCGTTAAAATCCCTTCGAATCCTGGAAAAACTAATAAAATCCCGCGACTTCTTTTGAAATATTTCGAAATCTTTTAAAATCCCTTAAAGTGTTTTAAAATCCCTGGAACTCTTTTAAAATCCTTTATAACATTGGGAAATCCTTTAAAATTTAGTTAAATCTTTTTAAATCTCTTAAAATTCGTTAAAATTGCTTCAAATCCTGGGAAATCTTTTGAAATCTCGCGACTTCTTTTGGAATATTTGGAAATCTCTTAAAATCCCTTCAAATATTTTTAAATCACCAGAAATCCCTTGAAATCCTTTATAATATTCGAACATCCTTTAAAATTTAATTGAATTTCTTTAAATCTCTTCAAATTCGCTAAAATCCCTTGAAATCCTTTGAAAACTTTTACAACCTTTTGAAATCCCGCGACTTCAGTTAAAATATTTCGAAGTCTCTTAAAATACCTTGAAATATTTCAAAATCTTTGAAAATCCTTGATAAAATTCGAAAATCCTTTGATATTCAATTAAATCTTTTTTAATCTCTTAAAATTCGCTGAAATACCTTGAAATCCTTTGAAATCTTTAAAAACTTTTTGAAATCCTCGCGACTTCTTTGAAAATATTTCAAAATTTCTTAAAATCGCCTAAAATATTTCAAAATCCCTGGAATTCCCTTAAAATCCTTTCTAACATTTGGAAATCCTTTGCAATTTAATTAAATCTTTTTAAATCTCTTAAAAATGGTTAAAATCCTTTCAAATCCTGGAAAATCTTTTGAAATCACGCGACTTCTTTTGAAATATTTCGAAATCTCTCAAAATCCCTTAAAATATTTTAAAATCCCCGGAAATCCCTTAAAATCCTTTCAGTAAGCGGAAATCGTTCTTAATTCCTTAAAATCCATCAAAATCCTTTGGTATTTCCAAAATATTTTGTAGTTCATTAAAACCCCTTAAATCGTTTCAAATACTTTCAACTCACCTTTGAAATCCTTTGAAATCCCGTGAATTATTTTGAAATTTTTTCAAATTATCAAGAACAATGGAAATCCGTTACAATTCTTTGAGATTTCGTAAAATTTCGTAAAATTTCGTAAAATCAAAAGTCCTTTAAAATGAATTGAAATCTTTGAAATCCATATTAGGAATTTTTCGGAATTTCTCGAAATGCCTTAGAATCTTTTGAAATCAATTAAAATGTTTTGAAAGCCATTGCAATTCCTCGAAATCCCTTAAATTTCTTCAATAATATTGAAAAATTCTTTGAAAATCCAATAAATCTGTTAAAATCTTGTGAAATCCTAAAAAATCCGTGGATATACTTCAGAATTTTTTGGAATTCCTTAAAATCCTTTAAAATCTCGTGAAACAATCTAAACCCGTTCAAATTTCTCAAAATTCGTTCAATTCCCTTGAAATCCTATCATATAAATGTTTGCGAATTTTCTGAATTCTCGTGAAACGTTTTGAAATCCATTCATATTCTTCAAAATCTTGTAAAATTCCTTGAAAAATTGAGATATGAATTAAATTGTAGTAGATAATTTCTTCAAATCCCAAGCTGCATCTGAATTCATTAGCAGTACTTGTATTTGCCTGGACGTTTGGCCAGAGGAGAGGAAAACTGCAGAAAACCGTCTTCCTGAGTCGAGATTCGCCGCGCAGCTAATGCCGTCGGTTGGCCGTTCCCGAAATCAAAACCAAAATCACAAAAAAGTCTAAAATCATCTAATAAAAATAATTTTTTGTCTTTTCAGAAGACGTTAGAGCGCCCGTGAATATCGTTGCGACCGCAACTGTAGTTACGAACGAGGCCCTTCTTGACGATGATGAGGGTGAAGAAGGACTTGGAGAGGGTGAAAGTGAGGGTACGGAGAAATCTGCAAATGAGGAGGATGAGGAAGTCGATGTTGATGTTGAAGAGTGCAGCAGCATTGAGGAAGGACCAGTTGGATTTGTGGATGATCTCTCAAACCGGAAGTACGAGAGTGGCAATGACAGCGAAAGGAAGCATCGACGGAGAACAACCTGCAATTCCGACGAATTAAGGGACATTGAATGCCATCTCGAGACTAAGGAACTTTGGGACAAGTTCAACGACCTTGGAACTGAGATGATCATCACGAAAACCGGCAGGTAAGATACTAAGATCCTCTCAGCCTCACGCAACCAGGTACTAAAGATAGAAATTAATTTTTTTTTAAACCTGGAAAATTTTCATTTGATTATATCTGCACTGCGTTCAGGTGATGAATCAGTAATGAAGATAACTAATTACGTATACATAAAAGCAAGTATGTGAGTTAAAAAATTTTTATAGTTGATGCATCTGACTGGAATCGAACCCCCTTCGCTCTTTATACTTCCCAAGGGACTTACACGCACCCTATACAAACATTTTGGTCCATACAGTTTTATTTGTTGTTACTATCTGATTTATTATTTACAGATCTTTTACTTTTACATTAGTAATGTTTTTACAAAATTTTAACTATTTCTCTCCTTTTTAAAAAAATTTTTTTTTCCCTGTTTTCCAGAAACTTTCCCTTCTTCCCCCCCCCCTTTTTTTGTTCAATTATTTTGTTGAAAAGTCATACTTTTTGGTC
The DNA here is from genome assembly GCA_932195095.1 of Andricus curvator. Classification (NCBI taxonomy): domain Eukaryota; kingdom Metazoa; phylum Arthropoda; class Insecta; order Hymenoptera; family Cynipidae; genus Andricus; species Andricus curvator. The sequence goes on along the minus strand of CAKNYM010050541.1, from coordinate 64,609 downwards.
AAAACTTCAACTACGTGGTTGACAGTTGAACTGCTTTGTTAAAGATTCATTTTTTTGGTTGGAAATTTAACTATTTCGTTGAAAATTAATTTTTCAACTGAAAATACAACTACCCCATTTTTGGGTGAAAATTGATCTTTTTTTTCTTAATTGAACTATTCGACTGAAAATTTATAGTTAAGGTGACATTTAAACTATTTGGTCAGAAATTCATGTATTTTGTTAAAATTTTGTCTTCTCCGGGAGAAAATTAATCTTCTTGGCCAAACAACAATTTTTTTGTTGAAAATTCAACTTTTTGGTTCAATGTTGAACTATTTTGCTGAAAATTTATTTTTTTTTTGTTTAAAGATTCATAATTTTAGTTGAAAACTTATCTATTTGTTTGAAAATTTTAAGATTTACTTGAAAATTATTTTTCTTTCTTTTGGTTCAGAGTTGATTTATTTCACTGAAAATGTAGCTATTCCATTTTTTGTTGAAAATTGATCTATGTTAGTTGAAAATTCAACAATTTTGTTACAAATTTATGTAGTTTTTTTAAAATTTGCCTTTTTTGATAGAAAATTAATTTTCTTGCAACTATATGGTTGAAAAAAATTCTGTTTTTCTAGAGGATTAAACTATTTTCTTAAAAATTCGTCTTTTTTAGTTGAATGCAACTGTTTTTTATTTTAAATTGAAATCATTTTTGGTTGAAATTTTAAATATTAAAAGTTTCGTTGAAAATTAATCTTTTTTGGTTAAAGATTCATCATCTTACTTGAAAATTTAACTATTTGTTTGCAAATGAACTTGTTTTTTTGAATTCATATTTCCCGGTTAGATATTCAACGATTTGATAGTAAATTAAACAATTTCGTTAATAATCAATTTTTTTTGTTGAAACTTCCTATTTTTAAATGGAAATTAAACTATTTGGTTGTGAATGAACTTTTTTCTTTAAAATTCATATTTCCGGGTTTAAAACTCAACAATTTTGTAGAAAATTAAACTATTTTGTTAATAATTAACTTTTTTATTGAAAATTTATATTTTTGATTTAAAATTCAACTGTTTTTGTAAAAATTCATCTTTTTGGCTCTAAAATACAACAATTGTTGAAAAATCGTCTTTCTTGGTAGAACAATAATCTTTTTGATTGAAAGTTTAACTATTTGGTTGAAAATTTATCTTCATTGGTAGAAAGTTCCACTGCTTGGTTGAAAATTGAATTACTTCGTTAATAATTTTTTTTTAAGATTCACCTATGGTTGAAAATTTAATTTTTTTTAAATTCTTTTTTTTTCTGGGCTAAAAATGAATTTTTTCATCTGAAAATTTAACTATTTCATTTCTGCCTAAAAAATCATTCTTTATAAGTTGAAGATTTAACTATTTTGCAAAAAAATTGATGTTTCGTTGAAAATTCATCTTTTCAGATGGAGATTTCATCTTATTTGTTAAAAATTTATCTTTTTGGTTGAAGATTCAACTATTTTATTGAAGATTCTTCCTTTTGTATTGCAAATTCATCTTCTTAAAAATCTGTCTTCTTAACTAGGAAGTTCAATTACTCGCTTGAAAATGCAACTGTTTTTGGTGGAATTTTAGTCATTTTTGTTTTGAACTTTCGACCGTTTGGTTGAGAATTTGTAGTTTGAAAAATCAACACCTTTTTAGATCAGAAATTCAACAATTTTGTAGAAAATTAAACTATTTGGTTAATAATTCACTTTTTTGTTAAAGATTTCTATTTTTTATTGAAAATGCAACTGTTTTTGTAAAAATTCATCTTTTTGGCTTTAAAATACAAAATTGTTGAAAATTCATGTATTTTGTAGAAAATTCGTCTTTTTGGTAGAACAATAATCTTCTTGGTGGAAAAATAATCTTTTTGATTGAAAATTGCACTATGTGGTTAAAAATTTATCTTCACTGGTAGAAAGTTCCATTGCTTGGTTGAAAATTGACTTACTTTGTTAAAAATTCATTTTTTTTAAGATTCACCTATGGTTGAAAATTTAACTATTTTTTTTATTCTTTTTTTTCTGTGCTAGAAATAAGTTTTTCCATCTGAAAATTTAACTATTCCATTTCTATTCAGAAAATTATTCTTTATAAGTTGAAGATTCAACTATGTTGTAAAAAATTGATGTTTCGTTTAAAATTCGTCTTTTCAGGTAGGGATTTCATCTTATTTGTTAAAAATTCATCTTTTTGGTTGAAGATTCAACTATTTTATTGAAGATTCAACCATTTTGCTAAAAATTCGTCCTTTTCGATTGGAAAATCATCTTTTACGGTAGAAAAGTAATTTTTCTTGGTTGAAAATTCATCTTTCTTGGTTGAAAATTCATCTTTCTTGTTTGCAAATCAACTTTTTTGGTGGGAAATTCGACTGTCTTCGAAAACTTCCATCGTTGTAGCTCGAAAATTTAACTATTCGATGAAAAGTTCAACTATTGTGTAGTAAATTTTTTTTTTTTTTTGAAAATTCAACCCCTTTGTTGAAAACCAAATAAATTTCAAATATTGGTAACCGAAATCACTAAAAACGGCCAACGGCTACCTTAAATTGAGGGGGGGGGGTAGTGTCAAAAAATAGGCCAAAATTGGTAACGTTGTTTATGGAGGGCCCCTCAGAGCAGAAAACTTGTTTTATAAAATAAAGTAAGGGAGCTCCCAGTCCTCAAATGGGACGTATCAATTTGTTCGAAAGTCTAAAGGATCTGATATAAAGTTACCTAGGCTGAAGGTGCGTGAAATTTCAAGAATTGAGGAGCAGTTAAATAATATAAATGCGATCGATAATATCGCGACGTCGAGGGACAAATAGCGTCGTTAGCATATACAGTATTCGACTGCTCATGGAATTCCCGCTTAACAAACTGTCAGTCTCGGGCGACAATACGAATTCGGACCAATCAGGTGGAATTGTAAGGCCCACCGGGGGGCCAGAATCGCGTCCTGGCTCTCTTCAAGGACCCGTTCTCGCTCGGATCTTTCCCACGTTGGCAGTTTGGTTTGGCACCCGCCAGCAGTCTTGGCTCTCCTTCTCGGATCCCTTCTCCAGAGCCCGGCCTCTATTTTGTCCGCGAACAAAGCCAATTTCGAAGTCGACCTTGTAGATGGAAACGTGCATGCATATTTCCAGCGGCACGCAAACCGTACATTTTTTCGCACTCGTGCTGGTACCAAGAATTACTTGTGTGCCGCAAAAAAGTGCATTTTAATAGTATATTATGCACCAAGGGTGGAAAGTGGGACTTTTTCGACGAGTGTGTTTTTTTTGTACGATTCGTAGACAGTTGCGTATGCAAGAGCCGGAGGCAAGTACTGAAAAAAATACACGAGTCGTAATTAGTCCCCTCACCCAAGTATACGATATTTTTTTTATAACAAGTAACAGGTTTTGCCGAGTACATTTTTTTCGTGAATTTATTTATAGGTCATCCAAAAATACTGTAAGACGATTTGCGGAAGGAGAGTTTGATCAAATCTTAGTGTTTCTTATTATTAATTATTATTATTAATTATTGATTTTAACCAAGGGAAGATATTCATTCTAAATCAGAAGCAGTGAAATTGAAGCAAAAAAGAAGAAAAAAATAAATAAATCTTCAACAAAGAAAGATTTTTCAGTCAATACAAAAAAACATTGATCCAAAATGTAGAATTTTCAACTAAAAAATTAATTTTCAACCAAGAAGATTAATTTTCGACCACAAAAGACGAATTCTCAACAAAATACATAAATTTTGAACCAAAAAGTGGAATTTTAAAGCTAAAAAGACTAGCCTTCTACAAAACGGTTGAATTTTCAATTAAATAATTACATTTTCAACTAAAAAGATTAAATATCAACAAAGAAGATTAATTTTTAACTCAAAAAGACGAATTCTCAACAAAATAACTAAATTTTTAACCAAATAGTCGCATTTTTGAACAAGAAGATTTTTTTTCAAAAAAGACGAATTTAAACAAAAAATGCATAATTTTTGAACCAAATAGTTGAAGTTGATTAATTTTTGACCGAAACAGAATTTTCAAAACAACAAGACAAATTTTCTACACGAAACAGTTGAATTTTGAACCTAAAAATATGAAGTTTCAACAAAAAAATTAATTTTCAATCAAATAGTTATATTTTAAGTTAAAAAAATTAGTTTTCAACCGAAGAAACAAATTTTCAACAAAATACATAAATTGTTTACCAAAAAGTAGAATTTTTAACCAAGAAGATTATTTTTCTACCAAAAAAGACGAATTTTCAACAAACTACAGAAATTTTGAACCAGGTAATTGAATTTCTAAATTAAACAACAAAATTTTTTACCAAAAATGGAATAGTTTGATTTTCACTCGAAAAAATTAATTTTAAATAAAAAACCGAATTTTCTACAAAACAGATAAATTTTCAACAACATAGTTGAATTATGTACGTAATTATTGAATTTTGAAGACAATAAGACGATTTTTTATATATAAAACAGTTCAAATTTCAAACCAAAAAGTATAAATTTTCGACAAAAAGTTTTATTTTCAACGAAAAATTTCAATTTTCAGTTTAAAAAATTAATTTTTACTCCAAAAAGGGGAAACTTTAGGAAAGTAGTTCAATCTTCGGCTCAAGAAATTAATTTTCTAGTAAATTTATGAATCTTCAACCAAATAAGTTAATTCTTAAGAAAGTACAACTTTTAACGAAGGAGTTGAATTTTAAACCTAAAAACATAAATTTTCAATATAAAATACAATAAATAAATTAAATTAAATTTTCAAGCCAGAAGGACGAATTTTTCACAAAAAATTCGAATTTTTAACACGAAAATATGGATTTTCAACAAAAAATTGAATTTTCGACCAAATAGTTGAATTTTCTATGAAGTTATGGAATTTTCCACCAAAATTAATTTTCTCTCAAAAGAGAAGTTTTTTCAACCAAGGAGATGAATTTTAAACGAAAGCGATGAATTTTGAACTAAAACAAATTAATTTTCAGCGAAACGATTGCATTTTTAACCAAAAATTTTCATTTTCTACCAAAGCAGACGAATTTTCAACATAGTTGAATTTTTATTATAAAAAAGATTACTTTTTAATCAAAACAGGAGTAAATAAATTTTCAATAAAAAACAATAATTTTCAATTTGGATAAGCGAATTTTTTACAAAACAGTTGAATCTTATACCAAATAGTTGGATTTTTTACCAACATGTTGAATTTCTAAGCGAAAAGGACGAATTTTCCAAGAAACAGTCGAAACTTTCACCGGAAAATATGCATTTTCAACAAAAAAAGTCGAATTTTCGACCAAATAAATAAATTTCCAACCGAAATTAATTTTCTTCAAAACAGAAGTTTTTTTACCAAGAAGATGAATTTTCAACTGAAATTATGAATCTTCAATCAAAACAAATTTATTTTCTACCGAATGAATAAATTTTCAAACAAATAGTTGAATTTTTAATCTAAAAAATATCACCTTCCATCCAAAAATGGATAAAAAAATTATCAATAAAAAACAATTATTTTCAATTTAAAAAACAGTTGATTTTTCTACAAAACACTTTAATTTTGTACCAATTTGTTTAATTTTCAACCCGAAAATATGAATTTTTACGGACAAAAAATTTAATTTTCCATTAAATCGTTGAATTTTCAATTGAAAAAGATGAATTTTCAATCAACGTTAATTTTCTTCGGAAAAAGAAGTTTTTTCAATCATAGAGATGAATTTTCAACTGAAATTATGAATCTTCAATCAAAACAAAATAATTTTCAACGAAACAGTGGTATTTTTACCAAAAAATTGTTTTTCTACCAAATAGACAATTTTTCACAAAATGCATAAATTTTCAACGAAATAGTTGAATTTTTAATCTAAAAAAGATCGCTTCTAAACCAAAAATAAAATAAAAATTTTATTAATGAGAAAAAATAATTTTCAATTTAAAAAACATTTTATTTTTCTACAAAATAGTGAAATTTTGTATCAATTTGTTGAATTTTTAAGCCAGAGGATGAATTTTCCGCAGAAATGTTGAATTTTCAAGAAAAAAAAATGGAATTTTCTGTTAAATTGTTGAAATTTTAAGCCAAAATGATGATTTTTCAACCAATAATAATTTGCTTCCAAGAAATAAATTTTTCCAACTGTAGAGATGAATTTTCAACTAAAATTATGAATCTAAAAAAAAAATGAATTTTCAATAAAGTAGTTCAACTCTCAACCAAAATGTTGAATTTTCAACCTAAAAAGATGAATTTTCAACCAAAAATGCACCCTTATTTATCATCTTATTATATTTAATTAAAAAAGTTCTTTCAAATAATTAAGGGAGTCCCCCACCCCCCTATCACGTAAATTCGTTGAAGAAAATTTATAATCACCCCCTCCAAAAATTGTCTGGATCCACCCTTATCTCTAATGCAGAATAATAAACTTTAAAAATCAACAAAGAATTGATTACAATCAAAATTATTATTGTTCAAATGCAAATTCTGGTAGAAGTCCCTAAAGAACTTAAGTAGACCTCAGCATGTCAGTTTGAAGTAAGTCATAACGAAAGCGAAAAAATTCATTACTTTCGGTCCCACGTGGGCACCGACACAAAGGCAATTAATCATTATAATGGTTTGGCGAACGGTAAAAAAAATATAGTCGCTTCCTGATAATTAACTTAGTAATCGTCCGGGCTACTGCTTTCGATGAGACGAACCGTTAATATCGGCGCCTTAACCAATTACAGAAACCAAAAATGTATACTTAAACTAGAATCTTCAATCTTCAATATAGTTTTTCTTTTGAGGGGAAAAATTATTTATAATTGAAAATAAAAATTTCGAACAACTGTTTATTTTTCAAAGTTTTAGAAAACTCAAATTCGAACTTAAATTAGATTTGAGGAAAGTATTATCAGATTGTTTTTAAGGTTCAATAAATATAATATTCCTGAGAAAAATTCAAAAAGATTTTTCAAGATTTCAAGTATGTCGAAAAAGAATCTAGAAAATTTTCAAAAAGTTTTTTTTATTTTACCGGATTTGACCAAATTTGAGGCAAAATTCGAGTCAGGTTTAGAGATATTTAGAACATTCAGAAGTTTGCAAGAAATCTAAAAATATTTTATAAGTTTTTGGAAATCTTTCAAAATTTTAAAATGTTCTTTATCTCTTTAAAAATTCCTGAATAGCTTCTAAACTGAATCGAATTTTCCTTAAATTTTGAATAATCTTTTTAAATTGAAAAAATTGCTTTAATGTCTTCCAAATTTTTTTTTCAGCTTTATAAAATATCCAATTGTAAAATTACAATTTTTTAATTGTTTAAATTCGGGAATTCTCAAATTTAGTAATATTATGAACTGTCAGGAATTTTATTATTCCAGAATATTCCAATTTGGAAATTTTAAATTGTCGGCAATTTGCTAATTTCGGGAATTTTCTATTTCAAATATTTTTATTTTTTATTTTTACAGCGTCGAGAATTTTATTTTATTTTCTGGATTTTTCAGTTGTTTCACTTTTAGTAATCTTTTTAAATCTTAATTCTTCAACATTTCATTAAAAATAAATTAAAAAAAAAAGAAATTAAAAATGAAAGTATCTTCAAATTTTAAATTATTTTTCATATTGTTTCCAAACTTCTAAATATAATTTTAAATGATTCGTATTTCTCTTTAAATTTTTAAAAAATGCTGCAAAATTAAAAAAATTGCCTCAAAATTTGAAGATTCTTTTTCAATGCAAAATTAAAAAGAATACCTTAGAATCTCTTATATTATTTTTGACAATTTGAAAATATTTTGAAATTTTTGGAAATCTTTGTCAATATTATCTTAAAATTAATTTTTCAAAATAAAAAATTCTTTTAAATTTTCAGAGGAATCTTGCAAATTTTTTTTATTATTTCAAAACCTTTCAAAATCCTCAAAAAACTTCTAAATTTCTTGTTCCAAATTTCCAAAAATCTACACTTTGTTTAAATTTTGTAAAAAAATTTCAAATTTTGAATTATTAAATTTTTTGTTTGAAAAATTTTATACATATTTTAAAATGATTCAAATTTTTTTATTCTTGCAAATTTTAAGAAATTCTTAAAAAAATTTTCAGATTATTTTTCGACAAATATTCTCTTTCAATTAATTTCTCAAAATTAAAGATCATTTTAAATTTTCCAAGGAATCTTGCAAAAATTTCTCTATTAATTTGAAACCCTCCAAAATTCCTATTTTTTTTTTAATCCTGAAAAACTCAAAAATTTTCTATAAAATCTTCTAGATTCTTTTTTGACAATTTTGAAAATCTTTTTCAATTTTCTCCTGAAATCGATTTTTCAAAATAAAAAATCATAAAAAATTTTTCCAGAAAAATCAAAATTTTTAAAAAACTTCAAAATTTTATTTCGAAATCTTCAAAAATCTAAATTAATTAGTTTTAAGTTCTTTGAAATGCTAAGACTTTGAAGAAATTCTGCTAAATTAAAAAAAAAACTTTCCTGAAGATCTTCTAGATTCTTTTTTGACAATTTTGGAAAATTTTCTCAGGAATCTTAAAAATTTGTGTATTCTCTTGAAACCTTTCAAAATTGTTAAAAATCTTCTAAGTTTTTGGTTCAAAATCTTGAAACATCTACATTTTTGAAAATTTGTTGAAATTATTTCAAGTCTCAAATTATTTTTTTATATTTTTAAAACTTTTCAAAATTATTTTAAGTTGGAAATTATTTTTTTATCTTTTTAAAACTTTTCAAAATTATTTTAAGTTGAAAATTATTTTTTTATCTTTTCAAAAGTTCGGAAATCTTTTGCAATGTTTCAAAAAATTATTGAATATTCTCTTCAAAATAATTTTTTGAGATGAAGAATCACTTTCAATATACATATATGTTTTCGAATTTCAAATTATTTTCGAAATTTTTAAAAAACTTCTAAATTTTTTTTTTTTAAATGACTCGCATTTTTTTTTTAATTTTATAATCTCGCAATCTTGAAAAAGTTTGCTTTAAAATCGTCGATATTCTTTTTCGAAATGTTAGGAAATCATTTGAAATGTTTGAAAAATTGTTTAAAAATTAATTCATCAAAATAAAAAATCAATTTAAATTTTCCCTGGAATCTTAAGAAACAATATAAAATTTTATTTCAAAATCTTCAAAAATCTATATTTTGTTTAGAATGTCTTGAAATCTTATCAAATTTTAAATCATTTTAAAATCTTTTCGAAACTTTCAAAACTTATAAATATCTTTTCAAATGATTCAGTTTTTCTACTATTTTTCTAAAATTCTGCAAAAATTAAAAAAATTGTTCTAAATTGTTCTAATATCATTCTAAATTTTCGCAGAAATTTTTTTGTAGGCATCGGTAATTTTTTTGTTACCGGTACCGACAATATATACTTTTCGTGAATTAAGATATTCTATGTTTTTATCGATAATTTGATTTTTTTCATCTTTTTGAAAGTGTGAACAATTTTGCAAATCATCGTGTGATAGCAAAATGTTAAGAACATATTTATTTCTCAATATTAAAAAACACTTAGAAGTAAAATTTTCTCTTTTATCAATAATATTTAGAAACATTCTGAAATAAATTATATCATCAAATGCAATTACACTGGAACCTGGATTTGTGCACGGTTTCGGGCATGGCCCGCAGCGGCCTCCGACACAAATCCATTTTTGAACATTTCTGCTGGATTCGGACGCATGACGCAACTTAATACAACTAGCGCGCTAAGAGTGCGGCCCTTATGCTGTTTGTCACGCTTGACGGAGCACCACCTCTCTTCCGGCCCCGCGGCTCCGCTCATCACGAAACTGCCGGGGCCATCAATTCTAGGAACGCACAAATCCAGTTTACGGAAATCCAGGTTCCAGTGTACGGAAATCCAGGTTCCAGTTTACTTGGAAATTTTCATTCACTGAATTGATGGTGCAGAAAATTCTTAATCAATATTAATAGATAAATACATATAACCTCATTTAATATGGTCAAGGGGTTCTGAATTGAATCCTCTTGTCATTTTAAAAAAGTTGGTTAAAAAGTTGAGAACATAATTATTGCCTTTATTATTAAGGAATGATTAACAATTTAAATTTGCTCTTTTAGGAATGAATTTTGTGAATTGAAATTCCTTTTTCGGAAATGATTAGAAAAATTCTGGAAAATTCAGAAGAACAAATTGAAAAGAGCCACTTAAAGTCATATTCATACAGTATGCAACCTATCAGGAAGTCAACAACAATGAGTTCGAGATTTTCGAAAATTCGTTCCACCTATTTTTTTATATAGGAAAGGAAATAAAAAAGAGAATTTTTCGAGAAGTTTGCGAGAAGTTTTGAGGTGAAAGTCTTTCAAGGTCACTCAAGTTCCTCTCTTGAAGACCACTTCCACCCTATTCTCGATTATTATTTTATATATAGTTCGTCGTCCATATGGATACGCATATCTCATAATTTTGACGCAGTCACGCATATATGGCGGCGTGCAGCTGCTTCAACTTTATTAGCATACCTATAAAAATGGACACGATATACCTACATTGGCACAGGTAATGGGGGATTATAAATTTCATAAATTGTATCTAGGACTCCCTTAAATATCTCGTAAAACTTCAAGTGAACGCGCTGATACCCGGCAGTGAGTTTTAATTGTCCGGCGGTCATTTATCAAGAGAGGCGTGGCCCGGTTCTGACTTTTTTTGGTTATTTATCGTCTTTTATCCAATGCTTTCCAGCCTGAGCGTCAACAGTTCTCGAAAGAGGGCTCGGTTTCTTGGGGATAAGATCAAATTAATTTCTTTTCCTTGAGGTTTTCTGTGGGGTAATCAATTTTCAAATGAGTCCAAATAGGCGGAGTTTAGATTTGTGGTCTTCCAGGTTGAATTGATGAAAATTGGGGGTTTGAAACTGAAACTTTTCTGTTCTACTCACACAGAAAAACGGTGGGAACATTTTTGTTGCAGCTCATTTTTTATGTTTTTGAAATAAGAATTTTTTTCTCAAAATGAGAAACGAATAGCTCAAGTATGAAATCCCCCCTTTTTACCCAATTTTCCCCTCTTCGAACTTTTTTTGAAGTTTTGACTAATTTTTACACATACCAAATTGGTCTAAGAACAGGGGGAAAAAGGATATTTTTCACGAAAATAAATTCTTTTAAATGAAATTAATGTATAAGATACTAATACTAAATTCAAATTGAAACGCTTCGAATTCCTAATATTTCGAGTGAAAATATTGCATTTTCAACAAAATATATGAATTTTCAAGCAAAATTTATTTTCGTCCGAAAGAGAAGTTTTTTTAACCAAGGAGATCATTTTTCAACTTATATAATGAATCTTTAACAAAGTGAATGAATTTTTGACAAGGTGGTTCAACTTTCAATCAGATAGTGGAATTTTCAATCGGAAAGATGAATTTTCTATAAAAAACCAAAATTTTTGAACTGTATTGTTGAATCTTCTACCAGAAAAATAAATTTTTAACTTTATATTAAAAAAGAAAACTGCTGAAAATGATTCGGAATGTTCAAATACATTAACAATGGTTTCTTTTTTATTAACAGAAATGCTTTCAACTAAATTCTCTTCTAAAAATATAAGAAATTGTTCATTTAATATCAACACAAATTACCAAACAATTGCATTTTCAACCAAAAAAGATTAAATGTCTACCAAAAAAAGATGAATTTTTAAACCAAAAAACTAATTTTTAACAAAGAGTTGAATTTACAACCAAGAAAGATTTTTTTTTTTTAGTCAAAATACAATTTTTCTACATTTTTACCCGTAGATATGAATTTTTAACAAAAAAGTTAATTTTGATCCAAATAGTTTAGTTTTTTACTATAATAGTTGATTTTTCAACAAAAAATGTAATAGTTGACATTTCAAACAAGAATATTTTAATTTTAAATGAAATGCGGTTAAGTTATCCAAAAAAGTCGAATTTTCAATAAAATAGTAGATTTTTCAACCAAAAAAGATTTTTCAGTCAATAAACAAAAAATTTTCAACAACATTGTTAAATTTTTAACCCAAAGAATATGAATTTTCAACGAAATAATTCAATTGTCAGCTAAAGAGATCAATCTTCAACTAATAAATTGAATTTTCAACCAAATAGTTGAATCTTAAACGGAAATTTAATAGTTGAATTTTCAACTAAACTGATCAATTTTCAACTAAAAATATAATAGTTAGATTTTCATTTTAAAAAATCCACTAAAAAAAAATTGGCAACAAAATAGTTCAATTTTTAAACGATAAAATGAATTTTTAACAAAGTAGTTGAATATTTCTACTTATTTAATAAGTAGATTTTCAGTTAAAAAAAATAATTTTCAACCAAAAAAAAAAGGAATTTTCAACAAAATAGTTGAATTTTTAACAAAGTAGTTGAACTTTCAACCAAGTAGTTTAATATTTCTGATAATTTAATAATCACATTTTTAGTTAAAAACATTAATTTTCAACAACAAAAAAACGAATTTCCAAAAAATAGTTGAATTTTTAACCAATAAAATGAATTTTTAACAAAGTAGTTCAACTTCCAACCAAGGAGTTGAAGTGTCAAATAATTCATTTTTGGACCATAAAGTGAAATTTTCAACCAAATTTTATAAATTCTGAACCAAAAATATAATTGTAGACTTTTCAATAAAAAATAATGTGAAAAAATGAGGAAAAAAAGAGAAGTTATAAGTTTTTTTTAAACAGGGGGAAAAGGAGGAATTTTTTCAAAAAGGAAATAAGAGGGGAATGGAGGAAAGAGTTTGAAGTCCGAATGAATGAAATCTCCTTTCAACCCAATTTTTCCGGAAAAAACCCAATTTTTTTCACCTAAAATTGAACTACTGAACTGCTGAGTTTCCAGTAATATGAATATAACATACTATGAACTTACTATCAACAGAGCATACTGTGATAGCATACTATGAACATAGCATAGTGTGAACGTAGCATACTATAAACACAGCAAGCTAAAAATATATCATGGTATGAACATAGCATACTATGAACATAGCATAGTATGAACATAGCATACTGTACACATAGCATACTATGAATATAGCAAGCTATGAACATAGCATAGAATGAACATATAGCATAGTATGAACATTGAGCATAGCATACTATAAACATAGCATGCTAAAACATAGCATAGTATGAACATAGCATAGTATTAACATAGCATACTATAAACATAGCATACTATATGAACGTAGCATAGTATTAACATAGCATACTATGAGTATATAGCAAGCTATAAACATATCATAGTATGAAGATAGCATACTATAAAAATAGCATACTATGAATATAGCAAGCTAAGAACATACCATAGTATGAACATAGCATACTGTAAACAATAGCATACTATGAACATAGCCTAGTATGAACATAGCATACTATGAACATATCATGCTATAAACATAGTGTACTATGTAAATAGCATACTATAAACATAGCATATTGTGAACATAGCATACTATCCACATAGCATATGAGGCGTCGGAGAATTTCGGCGTCTCATTAATGTTGTAACTCAAAACCACACTAAATTGACGTACTTTTCTGGATCGCATAGTAAAATCACATAGTAAGATCACATAAAATTGAAAAAATGCACCAGGTGGAAAGAACGATTTGTAATGACGGGGTTGGTGCCTAATGACACATTTTCCCCGCTCATTACTCACTCAAAATCTCAGTAATAGTACCCACATTTCTCAGCAAGCTGTTTTGCACCCCATAAACAATTTTCCCAGCTAATTTTCTGTATATCTCGAATCTTAGTTTACTCATTTACACCTTGGCTGCACTAATAGTCCGCGTGAATTGCTAAGTTAAAAAGTCGTTTTGAGGCCTTCCCGTGTCTGACAAGGACTATGAACTTCATAGAGGTGCGGACGAGCACGTCAGGAGAGACAGGATACAGCGGATACCGCGTATAGTCGTCACGCGAACCCTTCATCAACACCGCCAGCAACCTATATTACACACCAACACGTGCCAATGGCCTGGGTAAAATGTGCACGAAAACGTTCGTGTTCGGACACCGACACTTCTGTGAGCTCCTCATTCGGAGGGAAAAAAGAAAGAAGGAAAAAGATCACCAAGTGAAAGAGAGAAAAAAAAGGGAGACAGAGAGAATAACATGTAATATACGCGATAGCCACGCATAATTATAATAGTGACACCACCTGGTAGGGTTCTGAAGTCGTTAGCTTGGCAAACAGTTAAGTAACTTAGATGGTTACTCGGAATCGGTATAATATTCAGTGTGCTTCCGTAATCCATTTGTAAATTTGTTCGACCCTTTTCTTTCTTCTCCACCTACCAGAGTCCTTAGCTTTATTTATAATTTAGGGCTTTCGTAAACTCTTTTCGAAGCCTATATTTGATACCAAAGAGGGTCCCAAATCGGTCAGAGAAATTGAGTTATTGATAGAGAGATAAGCCCACACGGAATTTGATATTCAGTAGATTCTAAGATTACATACAAGTCTATAAAAAATATTTAGTGGATAGCGCATATAGGTATTTTGTATATCTACATAAAATATGAGCATTTTTGAATATTTAGTGGAAAAAAGTTTCATAATATTCTATCCATTCTGGGACCTAATGGCTACTTCGAGTGTGGTCCTGATCTGGAAAACTGTGTCAGAAAATGTTTAATGCTTTTTCAGATCCATGCCCTACATGTGAAACACTAGCACTCCAGTATTTCATCAAGAATAGAGATTATTTAATTGTTCCTTTTGTTTGTACAATTTCTTGTTTAAAATTACTTTTATTTATTTGTTTTTCGTCATTTCGATTTTTCAATTAAAATAAGCCGAAACTACCTCTTTCATCAGTTATCAATTTTTTTCGTGCTCAGTTCCCTACCTTTCAAGACCTTTCATGAACGGATCAAGGCGGGTTGGTTCGCTTTTCTGCTGTCGAAAAGTGTTGCCTTGATAGGTATAAGAGTTGCCCGCTTTCGCCTAATTACCGACTTGGTTAATTTCCCCGTTGTCAGAAGAAATATTGCCCACGTCTTCTTAAACAGGCATTAGTGTTAGTCACGGTTCTCTTTCAAATCTAATGCCAGAGATTAATTTTCGGGAAACAGGGTCTGTTGATATCCCCAGAAAAAAGGTGGAGAGCCTATAATGTATGTGTTCTCATTAGGGTGAAGAAATTGAAATTTATGGAAGATCATAAATCCTCAGCATGTCTACGTATATTTGTCATTTTTAATTTAAGAAACACCCAGACTGTTTACATTTTCTTTGTATAAATCCCATTATAATTATAGACTCACAACTTCCACTATGAAAAATGTTCTCAAATTTACAGGTTCAGTCACACCTTCGAACATTCTATTTAATAGAAAAATATTTTTCATCATCAGTTACGAACGCTCCACATTACTAGAGCTAATATCCCACAAAGTTGTGTGTATAAAAAATGTTGATAATATTCATTATCCTTAGCTGCTACCCCTATCAGAACATGGAAGATAATGTATAATGTTAGCATCATTAGATAACGAAGGATATAAGATTGTTGAGGTTGACAAGTTCTTTTTGCATCTGGTAATTTTTGAAGTAGGACCAGCTGCTTTCTTGAAGTGGTTTTTGCTGTAACTTTTGGTTTCTCAGGAATTTTTATTCTGATTTTGTCCTGGTTGTATGGATTACATAATCCTGGGCACATTATAGGTTCCCCTGAACATGTTCTCCTTTCCAGGACTTTTGGGTTCATCGTTTTGTTTCCGGGATTACTTTGTATTCTAAGTAAAAAATTTATTGATCAACATTCCAGAAGATGCAATTGTGATTTAAAAAAATATTGAGAGATCCTTTCGAAAATACGTCACACTGACAGTAGGGTGGGGGTTAATAGGTTTTGTCTTACATTTTTGGTTCAGAATTCTTCGCTTTTGGTTAAAAATACTATTTGATTAAAGATTTAACTTTTTTTTTTAAATTCGTTTTTTTGTTGATAATTAATTTTCTTGACTGAAAATGTAACTAATCCATTTTTGGCTGAAAATAGTTACAACTTTAAATTTTTCATTGCGAATTCATATTTTCTTGTTAAAAACTATAGTATCTGGTTGAAAGTTGAACATCTTTGTTGAAAAATAATTTTATAACTTGAATATCCATCTCTTTTTTTGAAAATTTAACTATTTTGTTGTACATTTTTTTGTTTGTTAAAAATTCAACTGTTCAATAGAAAATGAGTCTTTTGGCTTATAAATTGGACTGTTTTGTTGAAAATTCTATTATTTTTGTAGGAAATGAACTTTTTGCCTGAAAAATAACTTTTTGAATAAAAATTACTTTTTTTTTTTTTTGATTGACAATTCAACTGTTTTATAAAATATTAATCTTTTTGGGTTGAAAATTCAACAATTTGGTTGAAATTTGTATTCTCACTTGACTGAAAAATCTGTTTCGATTGAAATATCAACTATTACATTTTTTGTTGAAAATTCATATTTTTTGGTTAAATTTGACTGTTTTTAATTTAAAAATAATTTTTTTTTTAAATTGAAACGTCAAAATTATATTTTTACTTGAGAATTCATCTTTTTTGATTGAAAAATCAACTTTCATCTCAGAAATTAGTCTTTTTGGTTTGAAAATTCAACTATTTAGTTGAAAATGCAAAACTGTTCTTGGTTGAAGTTTATTCTTTTCTATTTTATATTCGACCATTTGGTTGAAAATGCAACTTTTGTGTTGAAAATTCAACTATTTTGTTAAGAAGTTATCTTTTTTTTTTAATTCAACTGTTTTGCTTGGAATTCGTGTTTTTTATAGAAAAGTCGTCTCTCCGGATTTAAAATTGATCTTTTATGGTAGAAAAGTTCTTTTTTGAAAATTGAACAGTCTCTTCTAAAAGATTCTTTTTGGCTTTGTCGAATTTAAAAGCCAAAAGTACGAATTATCTACAAAAAAAAGTTTAATTCTTAACCTAATAGTTGAATTTAATCCAAAAATATGAATTTTTAATAGAAAAGTTAATTCTTAACCAAAATTTTTTATTTTTAACTAAATTGCTGAATCCTCAACCTAAACAGATTAATTTAGAACCAAACAGTTGCATTTTTAACCAAAAAGGATGAATTTTTAACCAAGAAGACAGATTTTCGACCAAAAAGGCGAATTTTTAACACAAGCCATGAATTTTCAACTAGAGAAGATCAATTTTCAAATAAAAATGGAATAGTTACATTGTTAGTTGAAAAAATTAACTCTCAACAAAAAAAAAAAAAAACGAATTTTCAATAAAATAGTTACATTTCCGAAAAAGAGATGAGTTTTCAACTGAAATGATGAATTAAAAAAAAAAAGAATTTTAAACAAAACAGATCAACCCAAAAGATGATATTTTAACCCAGAAGATTAATTTACCAAAAATGAAATAGTTACATTTTCAACCAAGGGTATGTATCTACAATAAAAAAAATTTTGTTAACAAAGTAGTTCAAATTTTAAACAAGTAGCTGAATTTCTGACCCAAAAAGAAGATTTTTGAACAAAATAGTTGCACTTCCAACAAAGTAATAAAATCTTCAAACACTAGAATTTTGAACCAGACCAGATGAATTCTGAACCAAAAATATATATGCAGAGTTTTCAGCCAAAAGTAGTTGATTTTTGTTGTTGGATTCTATTAATTTAGTTCACATTTCAGCGAAAAAACGAGAAAAATGGTAAATTTCTGAAAAACAGAGAAAAAAATATTCTTTAAAATTTATTATCAGCAAACGTACTAAATGTTATCTAAGTTTGCAACGTTACTTCCACTGACCGTCCCTTCACCCTCTGTTTCCAACCGTTGTTATTTCGTTTGTAGCACGTGTTATGTTTGTATGTCTTGTTTTATTTTAGGCGTTTATCAAATGAAATGGAAAAAAAAATTTTGTCTCAAAGGGTTGGGGGTGGGTGTTCGTATTTGTGACGTCACCCCGGAGTGTCTAGTTTTGTGTGACGGTCCGTGACGAAAATGGGAAGTATTGAACCATCTATACACCATCTGTAAAATCGTTTAGGAAAGTATACAAATTACCAGTTTAGGTGCACTGGTGTATTTTATATTTTTATAAGTTACAAGTTTATTAAAGCGATAAAATGAAGAGAAACTAAGAAAGGACATTGAGAGGATCGTAACAAGTCTCAGAAGATATTCAGAGCCTTTTACAATTTTACACGTCCCATAATCATCTTGTCTATTTACGAGCAATGAGGAGACGAGCCAGGGTTTTTTCGTTTGTAGCACATGCTATGTTTCTATCTTTGATTTATTTTAGGCGTTTATCAAACGAAATTGAAGAAAAGATTTGTATTAAAAGGGCTGGGGGTGGGTATTAGTATTTGTGATGTCACCCTGGGGTGTCTAGATTTGTGTGAAGATCTGTGACGAAAAAAAATATGAAAGTGGAAAGTGTTGAACAGTGTTGAACCATCTCTAAACCATCTATAAAATCTTGGAGGAAAGCATACAAATGCAGTAATGTCCAGCTCAGGTGTTTTTTAGATTTTTACGAGTTACAAGTTTAGTAAAGCGATAAAATGAAGAGAAACTAAGAAAGGGCATTGAGCGGATCGCAACAAGTCCCAGAGGAGCAATAGGTAGGCAAGTCAGGTTTTTCGTTTGGGGCATGTTCTGTGTTTGTATCTTTGATTTATTTTAGGCATTTATCAAATGAAATTGAAGAACAAATTGGTCTTGAAGGGGTTAAGGGTGGGTCTTCGTATTTGTGATGACACCCTGAGGGATCTAGAGTTGTGTGGAAATCTATGGCCAAGAAAAATATGAAAGTGGAAAGTGGTGGAAAGTGTTGAACCATCTATAAACCATCTATAACATCTTGGAGGAAAGCATACAAATGCAGTAAGGTCCAGCTTAGGTGTATTTTAGATTTTTACAAAGTTACAAGTTCAGTAAAGTGATAAAAGTCTTTTACAATTTTACACGTCCCATAATCATCTTATCTACTTACGATCAATGGGTATCCAAGCCAGGGTTTTCTCGTTTGTAGCACATGCTATTTTTGTATCTTTGATTTATTGTAGGCGTTTATCAAATGAAATTGAAGAACTAATTTGTATTAAAAGGGTTAAGGGTGGCTCTTCGTATTTGTGGGTCTAGATTTGTGTAAAGATCTGTGACAAAAAAAAATATGATAATGGAAAGTGTTGAACTATCTATAAACCATCTATAAAATCTTGGAGGAAAGCATACAAATGCAGTAAAGTACAGCTCAGGTGTTTTTTAGATTTTTATGAGTTACAAGTTCAGTAAAGCGATATAATGGAAACAAACTACGAAAGGACATTGAGAGGATCGTAACAAGTCTCAGAAGATGTTCAGAGCCTTTTACAATTTTACACGTCCCATAATCATCTTATCTACTTACGAGCAATGAGGAGACAATCCAGGGTTTTTTCGTTTGTAGCACATGCTATGTTTGTATCTTTGATTTATTTTAGGCGTTTATCAAATGAAATTGAAGAACAAATTTGTATCAAAAGGGTTAAGGGTGGCTCTTCGTATTTGTGGGTCTAGATTTGTTTGAAGATCTGTGACGAAGAAAAATATGGAAGTGCTTTCTGTTGAACAGTGTTGAACCATCTATAAACCATCTATAAAATCTTGGAGGAAAGCATACAAATGCAGTAAAGACCAGCTCAGGTGTTTTTCAGATTTTTACGAGTTACAAGTTCAGTAAAGCGATATAATGGAAACAAACTAAGAAAGGACATTGAGAGGATCGTAACAAGTCTCAGAAGATGTTCAGAGCCTTTTACAATTTTACACGTCCCATAATCATCTTGTCTACTTACGAGCAATGGGTAGGCAAGCGAGGTTTATTTCGTTTGTGGCACGTGCGTTTACAACGTGTTCCAAGCTAAGGTGTTGAGTAGACTGCGTGTAACGAGGTTCAAGGGTGACTCGCTCGTAACGATGCTTGAAAAGCCTGCGGGCGTTTCCTTTCAATCATAGGCACGAGCAGGCTAGACGCGGAGGCGTTGTAGCCAGTCGCTAGAAAGCAGTTTGATCTTTTAGTTTCAGATTTTACATTCAAAATTTTAGGTTTTAGAGTTAGAACAAAGAGAATACAGCATCTCTGATCAGCTTGAGTTATGATGACTATCTTGTCACGTCGATATATACCTTTTATCGCATAATTCACTCTTATCGTCCCATCATTCAGTCAATCCTTTAGACTTTTCTAGCCACATCGAAGACGTGCTTTTATTATGCAAAGGAGCTTTTTAAATGTGGTGATGAGATAAGACTGATTATCTTGGTTTATCATCTAATGGCACTTAAAATTTTTCAGGGAGGTTAAGAATGTTTAGATATTTTTGGGTGAGAGATTTTCAATTGTTTGGTTGGGATATTTGAAAATTTAATAGTTTTTACGCGGCGGTGTTCATATTTAATAATAATTTTTCGATTGGTCTTTATTCGCAAAACATTGCGTGAACTTTTTTTCTGCAAAATCAAAAACAGTTACTAAATGGAGAATTATCAAGTAAAAAAACGAGTTTTAAACAAGAGTTGAATTTTCAACCAAGAAAGATTTTTCAGCCACAAATGCAATAGCTAAATTTTTATTTAAAAAAATTAATTTTCAACACAAAAAAAAGAGTTTTCTACAAAACAGTTGAATTATCTACCAAAAAGTTAAATTTTCTACAAAATTGTTAAATTTTTGCAGTCAACAAGACAAAATTTTTTTGAAACAGTTGAATTTTCAAGCCAAAAATATGAATTATCAAGAAAGATTAATTTTCAGTTAAAGAGCTGAATTTTTATCCTAATTTTTGAATTTTAACAACAAAAACCCGAATTTTGTAACAAAAAAGTTGAATTTCCAACCTAAAAAGATGAATTTTTAACAAAGATTGTGATAGATCATATTTTAACTAAGAAATTTTTTTATTTTTAATCAAAAACAGTTGAATTCAACAAAAAAATATAAATTTTTAACATAAAAACTTGAATTCCGAACTCAAAAAGATTAATTTTCAACCAAACAGTTGCATTTTTAATCAAAAATTGATTTTCTACGACAAAAAAAAAAAATTTTAAACAAAGTACATAAATTATCAACCAAACAGTTGAATTTTCAACCAAGAAGACTAATTTTCAACCAAAAAGATGAATTTTCAACGAAAAATGTAATAGTTGATATTTCAACCGTTTTAAATTAAATTTTGATAACGATTCAGAATTTTCAAGTAAATGGTTTGAAAACTTATTTGGAAAATCTGGTTTCTAGTGTAAAAGTAAAATAACATCCGGGGGCGTTCCAAAATTTAGTATATTTTCCCCCAAAAAACCTAATGACATTTTCAAAGTCATTTCGAAAAAATAGTTATCAAATTGCAAAAAAAAAAATTCATTTGTTACAAAATATTATAAATATTATTACAAATATTGTAGTAATTTTAAATGTTCACTGTCCGAATATTTCAAATTGACCCACTATTGAATATTAAAATCAATGAACAATTAATGAAATTCATTAAAATAATAAAAATCTATTAATATTCAATATTAATGAATTGTTCAATCGATTCACAGTTCTTTCAATATAATGCATTATTTTCTTCTCATATTGTTTCCTTCTGAAATTAAATTTGAGAAAAATTTTAATAATTAAACATTTTTAAAAATTATTTCTGTGTTTTTGCAGAAAAGTACAAATATTTTTATAAAAAATTGATAAAATTTTAAGACAAAAGCTATTTTTTAAATATAAATGTAAGTCTCCTACGACTGACATTCAAACAATTCAATAATGAATCCTTTTTTTTAATTGTCAAATTTATTAATTTTGCGTTTTGAATACTGAAAATAAGCATGAAAATGGTTCCATATTGATGGCTTCTGTTTGAAAGTGTACAATTTTAAATGTTTCTTATTTGCAATTTGTCTACTTTCTGCCTGTTATTTGATTAAATAAATAAATTAATAATTTTCGAAGGCTTCACATTTTTAAATTAATTAATTTTTGAATGTATTGGGGTCAAGATTGTTTAATTAGAAATCATTTATATTTCAAAATACTTCAAACTAAACAAATAAATTTTAACATTATGAGAAGGACAACTAAAGACAATTTGGGTTTTACGCTCTAAAGACAGAAAATTTAAAAAAAAAATTCACCTTCCTGAAAAATTTTAAATAACGGCCACATACTTTTATAATTTTGAGTACGTTTTCCATCTTGTGATATAGAAATTAATTTATTTTCGGTCCTGGAAGTATTCATATACATACATACATACATTCATGCATTCATACATTCATACATTCATACATTCATACATTCATACATTCAT
>CAKNYM010050541.1:25252-42021 GCA_932195095.1 Andricus curvator | reverse complement strand
TACAACATACAACATACAACATACAACATACAACATACAACATACAACATACAACATACATACATACATACAACATACCACATACATACAACATACCACATACATGCATAATACATATATGCATACATAATACATACATACATACATGCGTACGCACATACATACATGCATGCATACATAAATTTATAGATGCATACATAAACACACACATGCATACATACATACATACATACGTACGTACATACATGCGTACATACATGCATACATACATACACATACATACGTACATATTTTAAATTGCACAATTTCATCGAAAATTTTCTAATTAATGATATTATAGATGTTATGTATGTTAATCATTTTTTGAGAAATTCAATTTGTTACAAATTTAAATAAATTTCCAATCAATAAGGCTTTTAATTTATAATCATCTCCCTAGGATTATTCAAGTAATAATAGTTATGAATTAAATCACGGTAAAACGCTTTTTATATTCGTTTCCATTTTACACAAAGCTGCTTTAAAATCTCCACTAATATGTACAGTTTGGCAGCTCGTAAATCAAGGATTTTTGATTACATTCAAATTTATACTGCATTTGATATAAGGAAATTTTGGTGCGTGAAATATGTTAAATTTGCATGAACTGGAGAAGGAGTTTGGAAGATGATAATCTGACCGACATATCATTTGATCGTTTTTTTCTTGACAGGCGAATGTTTCCGACCTGCCGGGTGTCCTTCAGTGGATTGAGGTCTGACGGCCATTACGCCGTTTTGATGGATATCGTACCGGTGGACAATAAGAGGTACCGATACGCCTATCACAGGAGTTCTTGGTTGGTGGCCGGAAAAGCTGATCCACCAGCTCCAGCTCGACTCTACGTCCATCCCGATTCGCCATTCAAGGGAGAACAACTTCGAAAGCAGGTCGTCTCTTTCGAAAAAGTCAAGCTCACCAATAACGACATGGACAAACATGGACAGGTGAGCCATAAAACACTGATAAAATAATTTATACTCGGGAGAAAAAGCATAATTTAAGTCATAAAACTCCTTTCGTATCCGCATTTTCATAAACGCATAAGATATGTTGCACATTAGATTAGGGTGGTCCAAAAATGCATGGGAAAATTTTTTTTTCGAATTTTTATGCATATCGCCCGCACAGAAGAAACGAAATGTAATCTTTACATCGATTTTAGAGTAATCTTTACCTGCAAGAAAAATTAACTTCACATTTTAAGATTTACCCACCACATGGGAAATGGTTACCATGTCAACTCTATTAAATCTTGTTTTGTTTCGATGTGAAAAAACTCAACTTTATCTACTTGGAAATTACACGCAACAAAAATTCACTTCTGTTTTTTCTGTGCGGAAATTTGTTCGAATCCACACAAAAATAAATCCATTAAAAAAAATGATTTTTAGTCAAGTTTAACACGCATTTCCCATAAAAAAAGTTTTTGTACATTTTATTTAGAATCGTCAATATAATCTGAATCGAGTCGAAACTCAACATTTTTCTTCACAATTAGCCATAGCATATGAATAAAATATTACACCCATAAATCTGTTTTATAGGGTTCCAAAAACACCCCATATGTGAAAAAATGGGTTTTGCAATTTTCTCTGAGAATAGAGACAGAATGTTACGGTTCTTCCATAAATTTTCCACTTTTTGTCCCATTTTCCATCAGAGTGAGGTTGTAGTTAATTATTGTTAACAAATATAATTGTTTAAACGATTTATTATATTTGTTAATAATGTTGTTTCTGATTAATGCTATAAATTGAGTTTTTTTCTGCAATTTTCAACTTTTTGTCAACTTTTCACTTGGAGTAACTGAATAGTTATTTAAATTTAGCAATAATAATTCTTTGAAGAATTTATCATATTTGTTGATAATGTTTTCTTTGATTATTGCTATAAATTGCCTTTTTTCCGGAAATTTTTAACTTTTTGCCCACTTTTCACTTAGAGAGGTAATAATTAATGCAAGTTGATAAAAATAGTTGTTTAAACAATTCATAATTGTTTATAACGATCTTGCCTTAGATAAGTTTCAGAAAGTTGCGGTTTTTTTCTGAAATTTGCGCTGATGTTATAATCAATTAATTATTTGTTTGAAGTATTTTTAATTTTTATATATGTATATTGTCATCGACGAGATGTGTTTTCTCCAGGGTAGGTGGGGGGGGGGCTGATATTGAAATATGTGCAATTCCAATTCTTTCCTACTCTAATTATTCCATTCTTTGTTTTTGTCTCTTGTGTAACATAGCTTTTTTGTTTGAAGCAATTTTTTTCAAACATTGGAAAAAGAGCAAAAATAATTCACTTATAACAATATAATAACTATTAAAAAAATTATTCCTTTGGAGTTTCACTTATTATTTGTTCATAACTAAAAAGTCCAAAGAAAACTGAAGATTTTAGAAAAAAAGCAACTTTCTAGCATTACTCTAAAAAAAGACAGTTATAAACAATAAGCAATTGTTTAAGTAAGCATGTTTGTTAACTTTCATTAATTCTTACCTCACTAAGTGAAAAGTAGACAAACAGTTTCAGAGTTCAGAAAAAAACGCAACTTTTTAGCATTAATAAAGAAGATTCATTAATAATTTATTAATAATTATATAATAATAATATATAATAACTCATTATTAATTTGTTAAAATAATTAATTTTTGCTACATTGAATTAATTGTTATCTCACTCCAAGTGAAAAGTAGACAAATAGTTGAAAATTTCAGAAAAAACGGCAACTTTCTAACATTAATCAAATTGAATATTATTGACAATAATAATTTGTTCAAACATTTATTTTTGTTGACTTTAAATAATTATTTACCTCACTGTATTCGAAAATTTAATAGCAAGTGAAAATTTTTTGAAAAAACTGCAATTTTCTAGCATTATTCTAAGAGAAGGTTATCAACAATAATAATGAATTGTTCAAACAATTATGTTTGCTAAAATGAATTAAGTATTACTTCGCTCTAATTGAAAATTGGACAAAAAGTGAAATTTTTTTGAAAAAACCGCGACTTTCTAACTCTATTCAAACAGAAAATTGCTAAAAACAATAATAGTTTTAAAAATTCATATAAACATCTCATTATCAGTATAAAGTAGTATTTGATGTATTAGAAACAACATGCATTTAAAAAACAGCAAAAAATCATAATTAGTCCAAAAACTCGAAAAACTCATTATTTCACTTATGGGGGTGAAATTTCAAAAGTAATATTTTATTCGTATTCTATGGCTAATGGTGAAGAAAAATGTTGAGTTTCAACTTGATTCACTTAATATTAACGATTCTGAATAAAATTTACAAAAATATATATTTTTTCTTTTTCTTCTTTTCTTATAATTAAAAAAAAATGGTTTTATTTTTTTGTGGATTTGAACAAATTTCCGTGCGATATGCATGAAAATTTGAAGAACAAAAAATTTGGACCACCCTATTGCACATCCATCAAGCAACATTTTTTTCTTTAATTATTAAAAGAAAGGAAAAATGATGATTTTGAAGAAAACTGTGTCAAGGTAAAGAACGATTTCAGTTTCAATCAAACCGGATTACATTTAGGATTATCTTCCATCGTTCACGTGACGTTTGTACATCAATCATGCTTTTAGACGCAAATCGATTCGCCTTATTACGCTCGGGGTAAACTTAATACTCCAAGTGCATTTTTAAAAGCCCAAACTTCGCGTGTACTCGGGAAAATTTGCCTAATTTCCATTCATCATGTGTACTTTTAGAATTTGTTATTACCACCTTCTATACTCTTAATCTTTACAAATCTCTGCACAGTTTTATCGTCTTTAGAATAAAGCTCAAAAAGATTTTATTATGCATAAACATTATGATTTACAATGTTGAATTTAAAACGAGAAATTTTACTCAGAAGTGAAAATGGCAGGTATCAAGGCGCCTCACGATGTCATCGACCGGATAATGCAGTTGATCCATAGTTTGATCCGCGCGAAAACACATCATCATCCATATTTTATTTCCGGATTGAAATTACGATTCAAGCACACGATTTGTATAAACTTGTCTCGCAATTATACGACCCAACGATATTGTGGCGACAGTTTTATGATAAAAATCTTCCTCATGTAATTGCCCGGACGTTTAGATTATCTGTATCATTGAGGTGAAAGAATTCTATGTAGATTTATGAAAATCTCGAATTTGTATGCAAAGTAGGCAATTGGGTAATCAGGGACAAAATCGACGTGAGGATATAACTGTATAAATGCAAATCCAAAGGCAAAGAGTCGTTCCTTATTTCTCTAATTTACAACCATATGTGCAACATTTATTGATATTCGCGGCAATAATAAATGAAGTGCAATTTCTCAGAAAGAAAGGTAAAATCTGTAATCTGTATTAGTCTCGTCTTTCTTATCTGATCTCAGATAATGTAAAGGTTCTCTAACAAGTTGGTTAAACTTGGAATAGAACTGTTCGATCTCTTAGATCTTTTGTGAATCGGTAGTTTAGATAATAACTCGAGACAGACAAATTCTAATATCACAAAAGTAAGTGCAAAATACTTAGTTTTCCCAAGGTCAATTTTCAAATTAGGTTTCATTAAAAAATATTTGTGAAATTTGTTTTATTTTCAAAATCTTCCGACTACCAGTGGGGGGTAATCGAGACAGTTACATAATATTTTGAATCAATCAACCTCATATGAAATTACAATAAACGATTGCAACAATGTTATAAAATCTTCATGTCGGTATAATTAGAGTAGTATTTTTTTACATCATTCTGTAAAAAAATATCCATAAAAACAAAGTTTTTTTACAATTTTTAGAATTAATAACACCCGCAAAATCATTCAACATGTTTTAAGTTTATCGCCTTAAGCTACGATATTTGAACAGATTCCAAAGGATTTTAGAGGATTTCCAAGATTTCCAACTATTACAAAGAATTTTTAAGGACTTTCAACGGATTTCATAAGATTTCGAAGGATTTTAGTAATTTTGAAGGATTTTAAAGGCCCAGTAAGGAATTTTAATGAATTTCTAAGGATCTCAAAGGATTTTATAGGAATAAAAATATTTTAATGAAATTTCAAAGATTGCAAGAGATTTGAAAATATTTTAAGGCTTTTTCAAAGATTTTAGGATACTTTTCAAGATTTCAAGGAATTTCAATAGATTTCGAAAATTTGAAGACTTCAACAGATTTCAAAAGATTTGAAAGATTTAAGGATATTGCAAAAGATTGCAAGCAATTTTCAAAAGCTTTAGAAAATTTCAAGGGATTTCAAAAGATTTCAAAGGTTTTAAAAAATTTCAAGGAATTCTCAAGGATTTTAAGAACTTTCAAGGATTTTAGGATATTTTAGAAGATTCCTAGGAATTTCAATAGATTTCGAAATTTTTTAGAGATTTCAAAAGATTTCAAAGGATTATTGAAGATTTTAGGATATTATGAAATATTTCAAGAAATTTTCAAGAGCTTTAAAAAATTTCAAGAGATTTCAAAAGATTTCAAAGGTTCAAACAATTTTCAAAGAATTTTCAAGGATTTGAGGAACTTTTAACGATATTTTGAAAGATTTTTAGGAATTTCAATAGATTTCAAGAATTTGATGAGATTTTGAAGGATTTTAAAGATTTGAGGGTATTATAAAAGATTCCAAGTAATTTCCAAGAATTTAGAAAAATTTGAAGGGATTTCAAAATATTTCAGAAGATTTCAACAATTTCGAAGGATTCTCAAGGATTTCAAGAACTTAAAGGGATTTAAACAAATTTCCTAGAATTTCGGAAGATTTGGGAGACTTATATACAGTTTTAGGATATTTTTAAAGATTTCAAGGAATTTTCAAGAGCTTAAAAAAAATCCAAGGGTTTTCAAAGTATTTCAAAGGATATTAAAGGGTTACAAAAATTTTAAGAGATTTCTAAGGATTTCAAGGACTTTTAATGAGTTTAGGATATTAG
The DNA here is from genome assembly GCA_932195095.1 of Andricus curvator. NCBI lineage: Eukaryota > Metazoa > Arthropoda > Insecta > Hymenoptera > Cynipidae > Andricus > Andricus curvator. Next base: position 36,036 of record CAKNYM010050541.1, on the reverse strand, counting down.
AAAAGATTCCTAGGAATTGCAATAGTTTTAGAAACTTTGAAGAGATTTCAAAGGATTTTCAAAGATTTTAGCGTATATTCCAAGGATTTTTCAAGAGCTTAGAAAAATACCAAGCGATTTCAAAAGATTTTGAAGGATTAAAAAAATTTCAAGGAATTTCAAGAATTTTAAGAACTTTTAAAGATTTTAGGATATTTTAAAAGATTCCTAGGAATTTTAATAGATTTCGAAACCTTGAAGAAATTTCAAAGGATTTTTAAAGATTTGAGGGTATATTCCAAGAAATTTTTAAGAGCTTTAAAGAATTCCAAGGGATTTCAAACGATTTCAAAGGATTAAAAAAATTTCAAGGAATTTTCAAGGATTTTACGAACTTTTAAAGATTTTAGGATATTTTAAAAGATTCCTAGGAATTTCAAGAATTTGATGAGATTTCAAAGGATTTTAAAGATTTAAGGGTATTTAAAAAGATTCCAAGGTTTCGAAGGATTTTAAGAGCTTTTAAAGATTTTAATAGATTTCAAGATTTTTATGAGATTTCAAGAGATTTCAACGAATTTTAAAGATTTTGGGGATTTTTAAAAGATTTCAAGGAATTTTTCCAGGAACTACAAAAAATTTCAAGCGATTTGAAAAGATTTCAAAGGATTTAAACAATTGTAAGGAATTTTCAAAGATTTTAATAATTTGAGGAGAATTAAAGAAATTTCCTAGAGTTTTGGAAGATTTCGAAGGGTTTCATAGGGCCTATATGCTTCTAGGATATTTCAAAGGATTCCGAAGAATTTTTCAGAGCTTTATAAGATTTCCGACGATTTCAGTCATTTTCAGCGATTTTAAAGGCTTTCAATAAGGTGTTTTAACAAATTTCCCAGTATCTCAAAAGATTTCGTGGTACTTCAAATATTTTAAGGGATTTCAAGGAATTAAAAAAAATGTCAGGTTTCATGTAACTTCACGGCATTTCAAGAGATTTTATCATATTTTTATGATATTTCAAAGAATTTATTCAAGAAAATTGAGGGATTTCAAAAGATTTCAAAGAATTAAAAATAGTTTAGTCTATTTTAATGGATTTTAAGGAATTTTCTGAAACTTTTACGAATTTTGAAAGATTTTAAAAGATTTCAACAAATTGGAAATATTTTAGACTATGTTAAAGGATTCCAGGAAGCTTTTGAGAGATTTACAAAATTTCAAGGAGTTTAAAGTAATATCATCAGATTTCATGTATAACTTCACGCGATTTCAAGAGATTTTATTATATTTGAATGAAATGGTATTTAAACAATAATGTCCATAAAAACAAATTTTTTTACTATTTTTGAAATTACTACTGCCCACAAAATCATTCAACATTTTTTAAGTTTATCAGGCTTCGTCCTATTGACTATTTGGAAAAATTACATAAAAAAGACGGGTGGTCCAAACTACTTCAGTGTATTTGTAAAATTAAAAGGCCGTCGGAAATAAAAGAGTTTTAGTTACGATCATAGATCTCGTGACTGATGTCTTCTCGCTTCGACATTTCATCTCTTTCTAAACTTCATTAAACTCGAAACTGTCGCCTATTTTTTTGTCTCAAACCAATCCTCTCAGTGGCAAGATTCAATTTCATTCTATGCAAACTAAAAGACGAATCCTTCCCTTTTTTTCCTCATTTTTTGTTCTCCAATTTAAGAACTCCTTGCGCGAAAGAGGTCATATAAAGAGGGATCGTGAAGCGTGAACGGTGCCTAACTAAATCATCATTTGACTCTCCCACGTTGCTCTTGGCGGGATTTCGCGTCACTTCGGACTCGGGACACTTTTGTAACGGATTCCCTCGGTCGCAGAAATTTACGAGCGCAACGTCGCAAACGGTGCCAGTCGCGTTGCGGGTTCATGGCGGAACAGAATTTCGAGTTTACGACTCGCCAACAGAATCTCTCCTTTGAACCGGGCAATAATAGTAGTAAAAGAGCAACCAAGTTAACCAGCGTCGCACGCTGAGTAGCAACTATGGAGGTCGTGCCTCTTGCAGCCATAATGTTATACGCATTATAGACCGAGGGTTGTCGTAGGTGGTATAGTAGGTACACCGCATGCCTATAAGCTAATAAATTGACTGAATGTTTGCCCGGAGCTTTTGTCATGATGATCACGGGTAGCCCACGCCTGACTCTTCCGAGTACCTACCTTTGAATCTCCAGTCACGTGAAACTTTTCGAGTGTGTTCTTTGCCTTTATATCTTCTCATTCCATGTGTTACTTCTCTTTGTGTGGGTCTATATGCTCTCCTGTGGGTATGCGTATTTGTTATGTGGATATATGTTGCATTAAAATGTACCTTATGTGTGTTTTCAGCAATATGTGCGCACATTTACCTCTTTGTGTTAAAATGTATGCATCAGTGATCGTGTGCGAATGCATACTTCTGTTAATGCGTACGAGCAACTTACATGCACTCTTGCACATTATTGCGCACATTTGGTCACATACATTGACAAACACATATGCAATAAATACACATTAAAACACACACATAGAGAAGTAAAGACGTGGATCTAGAAGTAAGCAGGCACACCGGTAAAAGCAGTCAAGCCACGCAACGCCAGTCAACTCGACGACTCAAGTGGTAGGGAACATTCCTTCGCTACGGCCACTATTTCATCGTTTCATATGACGCGATATTATAAGACCCCCGCCTGCGAGCAGCTACTACACGGTGGTCCAAAAACAACCGTCCACCTGCTTAATACCTAAGGAAAGGATCAGAACTCTTCTCCTAAGGATTATCCTTTACTTTCCTCACAACCTTCTCGATTCTCGTTTCATCCTGATCCTCCTCTTCCTCTAGCTTCATGATATGATGTATATATGTGTATAGCTCGCACAGTTCAGCAAACCCCTATGCATGCTATACCCTCCCAAGTGTCGTGTTACGCTCGGTGACTTAATGAAATTAGGTGTATGGGAGTTCCTCGACGCGAAACTGTTCTCACGATCTCGCACTTTATTGGTCGAAATCAGAAGGGAATGGAAAAATTAAAATGATTGCATTTGTTCCTTTTTGCATTGTCAATTCCTCGCTGGCTTTACCTTTTGTTCGCGGAAAATGTTTGCTAAATCTGATAATAACTACTATCTCGAAGACCATTTTTCTTTCGACATGAGTTTGCACGCATGTGCTATAAGCTTCAGAATATCCCACAGTAGTGCAACCGTCTTTGGGATAGGAAGTAATAATCGCCACCGACGAAAGGAAGAAGCTAAAAGTTATGTAGATAAGTATTTACACGAGAGCTTATGCTCGCGCGTTACGCGCCTTTTTACAGTGCGAACCAGCCGACTGAATCGTGATGCACATTATTTTCACTGCAAGGTGGTATGATCGCATAATGAAGGACATTTTTACTTGATGCCATAATCTCACGACTAATATGTTCGAGATAAGCATTTCAGCGGCTACAATTCGCAAGAAAGGCTCATGCTAAACGAGCTTTTGATAAAACGTTATGCAAAAGTGGTTTACTTCTACATATAATATCGAATGCAAAATTGTAGCAAAAAACCTGAACAAACATTCCTTAGTTATGCATGCATTTTCTTGATTGTGATAAACTAGAGGTTGAAACTTTGATATAAGTACACTGAAAAAAATGGTTTAGCTGTCCCAGCTAGAAGTTCAGCTGAATTTCGTCTTCTAAGGAAATATAGCCGTGTTACCTAAATTTCTAGCTGTGTTACCTAAATATCTATAGCTGTTTTAGCTAATTTTCTCATCTAGAAATTATCTAGCTAATTTTCTAGATAATTTCTAGATGGAAAAATTGAGCTAAAACAGCTAGAAATTTAGGTGACACAGCTATATTTTCTTAGAAGACGAAATCCAGCTAAACGTTTAGCCGGGACCGCTAAACCAATTTTTTCAGTGTAATAGGTGATTCAGGGTTGTTACTACAGGACAGTGAATTCTGGAAGGTCTGGGAATATAATTTTTTATTGTAGAAAATTCATATTTTCGGTTTAAAAATTCAACTGCTCTATAGAAAATTTGTCTTTTTGGCATGAAAATGCAAAATTTTGGATTAATTTTTTTTGTTTATTTACCGAAAATCTTTCTTGGTTTAAAAATCATATTTTTGGTTTAAAAATGTATCCCTTATTGTGGAGATTTCATATTTTTTGGTCAAAAATGCAACTGTTTGGTTAAAACTTAATTTTTTTTAAACTGGAAATTCAACAATTGCATGTTTCGTTAAAAATTAAGCTTCTTCAGTTGAAAATTCAACAGTTTGGATAAAGATTAATGTATTTTGTTGAACATTCGTCTTTTGCGGTAGAATATTAATCTTCTTAATGATTAATTCATCTTTTTGGTTAAAATTTCAATTCTTCAGTTGATGATTTAACTACTTTGTTGCAAATTCACTTTTCTTTGGTTAAATTTTTTTTTAACTGAAAAAAACCAATTTTGTTTTAAAATTTATCTGTTTTAGAAAATCCATATATTTTGTTGGAAATTCTACTTTGACAGTAGAAAATTAACCTTCTTGGTTTAAAATCGATCTTTATGGCGGAAAATTCAATTATTTGGTATAAAATTCATTTTTTAAACTTGAAATTTAACAATTGCATGTTTGGTTGAAAATCTTCTTTAGTTGAAAATTTAAAAATTTGGATGAAAATTCATGTATTTTGTTAAAAGTTCGTCTTTTGCGGTAGAATATTAATCTTTTTAATGATTAATTCATCTTTTTGGTTAAAATTTCAATTCTTTGGTTGATGATTTAACTATTTTGTTACAAATTCGTTTTTCTTTGGTTAAATTTTTGTTTTGTACTGAAAAAACCAATTTTGGTTGAAAATTGATCTTTTTTGGAAAATCCATATATTTTGTTGAAAATTCTACTTTTACAGTAGAAAATTAACCTTCTTGGTTGAAAATCCATCTTTAACACGGAAAATCCAATTCTTTGGTTAAAAATTCATTTGTTTTGTTTGATGATTCATCATTTTAGTTGAAAATTCAGTTTTTTTTCGGCAAAATTTTCACCATTTTATTGAAAATTCATGTATTTTATTGAAAATTCATCTTTTGTGGTAGAATATTAATCTTCTCAGATGAAAATGTACCTTTTTGTTGTTTTTTGTTAAAAATTTGTTCTTTCTGGTAGAATAGTAATGTTATTAGTTGAAAATTTGCTTATTTGAGGTTGAAATTTTTTTTTTTAACAACAATTGAACTATTATATTTCTGTTTGAAAAATCATATACTTGTATAAAAATTAATTTTCTTCGTCGATGATTCATCATTTTATTAAAAAAATTTAGTTCTTTGGTTGAAAACTGAACTATTTTGTTAAAATTTCCTTTTTCTTGGCTGAGAATTAATTTTCAAATTGAAAATGTAATTATTCTATATTTGCTGGGAAATTGACCTTTTTAGTTACAAATTCATTTATTTAGTTAAAAACTCGTCTTTTGTATTTCAAATTATTTTTTCTTTTGGTGGAGTATTTAACTAGTTTTGTTAAGAATTCTTATTCTTTCGTTGAGTTCAATTATTTTGTATTAAAATTTAGAACATTCGTTATTGGTCATATAAACTATTACACTTTCCGTTGAGAATTCATTTTTTTAAAAGATTGATTGCTTTGGTTAAAAATTGAAGTATTTGTTGGAAATTCTTTTTCTTTCTTAGAAAATTAATCTTTTTGGCTCAAAACTCATCTCTTTGGTTGAAAACGAAACTATTTTGTTGAAAATTCTTTCTTTTTGTTCAAATTTAATTTTTTAACCCTCACAAGAAACAGTAAAATTTGACCCTGCCTCCCCCTGTCCAAAATCGCCTAACGTAATTTATGGATGACCCCTTATAAAATTCTGTATGTCTGTTGTCATTAAAAGTCCTTCAGATAAATTTTGAAAGAACATCATTATTCTCCTAGTTGTAAGTTTCTTTTTATATCTGAAAAAAATTGTATAACGGTCAGGAAGAGTGAAAAATTGTTCAGGGAAAAGTCAGGGAATTTCGAAATTGGGATTTTGTAGAAACCTTGTAATTGCACATGTGCGTCGCCCCTGCGCATGTGCGTCGCGTCTGTGCATGTGCGTCGCCGCTGTACATATGCGTCGCCCCTGCGTATGTGCGTCGCCCTTGTGCATGTACGGTGTCCCCGCGCATGCGCAATTTACTTTTAACATCCCGGATATCACAGTTTATTTCTTGTCTTACAAGTTTTTAATGTTAAAAAATGAAAAAGAAAGTGTGATCGCGTGACAATGTTGGGCGGTCGATTATAAACGAACCTGTACGCGTCCTCGTCAGGAACTGGCAATATAAGAAACGTCGAGTGCGCGCCTTGTCCCCGCTCGTTTTAACACTCTTTTAATATACTGACATTGCCTTTCAACATTCAGCGTCTTAAGGCGAGTGATAAGTGTCCGGCGTTCTCAGTTATCCTGTCGTGGCGCATCTTTTTCCGACTCGATATTAGAAAATTATGCAGATAATGTCCCTCCCAGGCGCAAAGTTACTACCGATAGACAGTGTCTGCTCATGGAAAAAGTAAAAAAGTGAAAAAAAAGTAAAATAAACAAGCCTCTACACTCGAAACTCGTTGTCTTGACATTCACCGAGTCCCCAGGCGATTCTCCTCTTTTGAATCACGATTCCTCTCGCGAATCCGTTTCTACGATGGTGAAACACGAGAATATTTTACGATTCTCGGAGAACAATTTTAGTAACAAAACTTTTTTCGTATACACTTTATAGTTACGAGTAATTTTTTGTTTAAAGTTGCAATACTTGATATGTGAAAAACAAGGATCGGACATTGTAATAATCATGTTTTCGCTTCATTGCGCACAAAGCTGTTTAATTATCGACTCAACGTCATGCAATTGCAGACATTGTGAATTACGCTGTAAATCTAAATAACGCTCTCGATGACAAAAAAGCGCAAGATTACAATAAAATAGCTGTTCTGACATTCATTATAGCGCATGAAGAAATCGACGACTTGATTAGTGCTGTCTTCGATATTTCTTCTTTTTTCTGTCAATCATAAAACCGCTTCATTACACTCAAGCATCCTTACCAAAAAAAAAAAAAATTGGAAAATCACATTGCGTAGGGTTCAACTCACAAGGTAATCCATAATATTTCCTGCAAACAATTTTATCTATATTTATTGATTGATGGATTAATTTATCAGATCGGGAATAATGGATGAATTAGGAGTTAGTGAAATGAGGTTGGGTTTAAAGAGGGAACTGCATCTAATTAAAGAGGAAATTAATTTATCTAAGATTTAGGGCTTTAAGGTTTCATGAAACGTTGGCTAAATGAAAAGTTTCAAATATAAAGGAAGCATAATTTGAAATATTTAAAAAATGATATTAGTTATTAAATATTAAATTAACTTTATTTTCTGAGTAAAATTTTCAGTTTCCTTATAGTATTTTTAAAGTATTAAGAATATATTAAAATTCCTATTTATTTATCGCAGGCTTCACAGTCTTTTCCCTTTTCCCCTCTTTTCACCTTTTTCTCGTTTTCCACTCAAATGCGAACCTAATAAGAAAATCGAACTATTTTTGGTTGTGCATTCATAATTTTTGGTGGAAAATTTGATTATTTTGTGGAAAAGTAAATGATTTGGTTAAAAAGTCAACAATTTTGTTAAAAAATCATCCTTTTTGGTTCAAAAATCGACTACTTTGTAGAAAATTCCTCTTTTTGGATTGAAAATTCTACAATTCGTATAATTTATTTTTTATTTTTCAAAAAATCAGTATTAGCTGAAAATTTGTCTTTTTGGATGAATTCAAATGTTTATGATTTAAAATTAAAATATATGTTGGTTGAAATATCATAATTAAATATTTTTTTGTTGACAGTTTATTTTTCTTGTTCAAAAATTAGTTAGTTAAAAGTTAAACTACTTTGTTGAAAATTCATTATTTTAGTTGAAAATTTACCTCTTTCATTGAAAATGTTTTGTTTTTTTATTAAATTAATTTTTTTACTGAAAATTTAACTTATCCACTTAAAGATTCAGCATGTAAGATAAAAATTTATCTCTATATTCGAAAATTCAACTATGTTGTTGAAAATGTATCTCTATTGGTAGAAAATTAATCTATTCGGTTGAAATTTCAACTATTTGATGAAAAATTAACATTTTTGGTGAAAATTAATATTTTCGCATTGAAAATTGAACTGTTTTGAAAAAAATTCTTCTTTTCGTCTTGAAAATTAAACAGGTTGGTTATAATTTCTTTCTTTCTTGAATGAAAAATCTTTCCAGGTTGAAAAATTTAACTCTTTTGTTGCAAATTCGTCTTTTTTTGGTTTGAAAAATCATTTCTTTTTGTTGGAAAATTCATATTTCTTAGTAGAAATTTCTGATTTTTGTTGTTGTTGAATTTAACTGTTTTTGATTTCTAATAAGAATATTTTTTGCTTTAAATATCAACTATTACATTTTTGGTTAAGAATTCGTATTTTCGAGTTGAAAATTCAACTGTTTTATAAAAAATTCGTCTTCTCGGCTTTAAAATTTAAGAATTTGGTTGAAGATTCATTATCAAAATCTAACAATTTCGTTAAAAAGCCATCATTTTTGGTTTAAAATTCAACTATTTGGTTGTAAATGAAATTTTTGGTTGAAAACTCATATTTTCTGGTTAAAAATTCATCTTTTAGATTTGAAAATTCAACAATTTGGTTCAAAAATTTATCTCTTTTGGTTAAACATTTAATTAATTTGTTGAAAATTCGTTTTTTCTGTTGATAATTCCACTACTTGGTTAAAAATTAATGTATTTTATGGAAACATCTTTTTTTTTTGTAGAAAATTAATTTCGTTAGTTGAAAATTCAACTATTTGGTTAACAGTTCAATTATATTATTGAAATTTCGTCTTTCTGGATTTAAAGTTAAACTATTTTGGTAGAAATTTTTACTTTTTTGTAGAAAATTTGTCTTTAGCTTGAAAATTCAACAAATTGGATGAAAAATCTACTATTTTGTTGGAAAGTCGTATTTTTTATGAATTCAACTGTTTTTCATTAAAAATTGAAATATTTTTTGGCAGAAATATCACCTATGACATTGATAGTGAAGAATTCATCTTTTTTTGGTTAAATTTTTAACTACTTGAGCGAAATCTAAAGTGCTTTGTTAAAAATAAACTTTCTATCAAAAATACATAATTTTATCTGAAAATTTGTCTCTTTGGTTGAAAATTGAACTATTTTGTTAAAAATTTGTCCTTTTTAGTTGAAGATTCGTCACTTTAGTTGAAAAACCTTGTTGGTTGGAAATTCGTGAAAGATCACCACATTTTTCCTGTTTTCAGAGCATTTTGGCATCTGAAGACTGTTATCGATATTGTTTAAAAAAAATGTTGTCCAAAATTGAAAACATTTTAGGCCCTGACACGAAAAACACAACGTTCATCATGATCATGATTTTGAGTTTAAGTGGGGCTGTTGAATCTATTTTACTATTGCAATCATTGAAATTAAAAAATAACTGGATGATCAGTTGAAATAATTAGTACTGATTCAATTAGTTGAATTTCTACTAATTCCGATATTTGTTTCATAAAACTTTGAATATTTGAGTGAAACGTTTCATTAGCTCACATGATCCCTACTAACATTTAGCTAACACAGAGTGTATTATTACGAGTGTATGGCGTAAGAAGCAAAAAAAACGACATAAATCGTACGCGTAATGTTGCTATCAACGTGTATTACATGGATGGCGCGTTGTTTGATAAATCGCCAGATGCAAATTGCATGTGTCCAGCGGGGAGCAAGAACTCGGCTGATTCGTGCCCACCTTGGTACTTAGGCATTATGCCGCTAATATACAACGTAGTTGAGTCTGCTGTAGGTAGAGTCGTCATTGTGTACAAAGTACACACACGAGTATGTGATATATCCACGATAATGATTTCATGACAATTATACTGCCAGGAAACGAACGTAATGCGGTGATCGCGGATGAAAGGATCTCGATAAGCTTCCAACAGATAATTACCGATTGTTTCTGGTGCCTCGATGATCGCTGCGCTGCTTCTCGATATCCTAATGGGATCTCGATGATGTCTTCAACGTGCTTGAATTACGATCAAAGCGAGACGAATTCCCCCACTTTATTATATGCAAACCCTCCTCGTGTAATCACGGCAAAATTGTGATATCAACTTGCAAATCATAGCCGAGTCGCGAATCATTTTCATATAATGAGAAACATGCATGTAGAGGAAGAAAGAGAAATTATTTTTAATATTCAAGATGTTGAATTTGAATTTTGATTATTTGGTTAATTTTTTTGGGTAATGACAAATATTACAAATGCTTATTTGCGGAAAAAATTCTCTTTTTTATTACCTCTGTTTGAATCGAACCCACGTAAGCTAATTGCTGGTCAGGTGCTCTTACCACTAAGCTACGGTGGATCGAGAATCTGTTTCCCCCAAATTCCTACATGATGCCTCTTGAAACAACATTCTATGTAGAGCAAAATTTTCAATTCTTCAAGAATTTATTAGATGTTAAAGTGGTAAGAGAACCTGACCGATGAGACCAATAAACGTTTGTTATATTTGTTGTGTACAAAAGATAGACCAAATGATCAAAATTTTAATATAACATCTTGAATATTTATTGACACTGTTCGACACCTCTTTAACAGCTGGTAAATTTTTAAAGAATTAAATTTTTAGGTTTACATACAATGCCGTTTCGAAAGGCATCATGTTCGATTTTGTGAAAAAAAATTC
>CAKNYM010050541.1:0-25242 GCA_932195095.1 Andricus curvator | reverse complement strand
AGCACCTGGCCGATAAGACCAATAAGCATTTGCAATATTTGTTATTTTAAAAAAAAGTAGACCAAATGATCGAAATATAAATTTAACATCTTGAATATTCATTCACGCTGGTTGACACTCCTTTAAAATCTAATAAATGCTTAAGGAATTGAAAATGTAGAGCTACACAGAATGCCGTTTCGAAAGGCATCATGTTCGGTTTTGTGAAAAAAGATTCTCGATCCTCCGTATAGCTTAGTGGTAAGAGCACCTGACCGATAAGACCAATAAGCATTTGAAATATTTGTTATTTACAAAAAAATAGACCAACTGATCGAAATATAAATTTAACATCTTGAACATTTATTTGCGCTGCTCGATACTCCTTCAAAATCTAATAAATTCGTAGAGGAGTGAAAATTTAGGTCTACATAGAATGCCTTTTCGAAAGGCATCATGTTCGATTTTGTGAAAAAAGATTCTCGATCCTCCGTAGCTTAGTGGTAAGAGCACATGACCGATAAGACCAATAAGCATTTAAAATATTTGTTATTTACAAAAAAATAGACCAAATGATCGAAATTTAAATTTAACAACTTGAATATTTATTCATGCTGCTCGATACTCCTTTAAAATCTAATAAATTCTTGAAGCATTGAAAATTTAGGGCTACACAGAATGCCGTTTCGAAAGGCATCTTGCTCGATATTTGGAAAAAAGATTCTCGATCCTCCGTAGCTTAGTGGTAAGAGCACCTGACCGATAAGACCAATAAGCATTTGAAATATTTGTTATTTACAAAAAAATATAAACCAAATAATCGAAATTTTAATTTAACATCTCAAATATTTATTTACACAGGTCGACACCCTTTCAACATCTAATAAATTATCTTTAATTCTATTTTAAAAAAAGCGGTGTAACGATATGTTTCTAAAATCTCGCATTCACAGTTGAAAACCTGATTTGGTTTTCATCACTTGAAGTGGTTTTATATCTCGAATTTGAAATTTTGAAAATTAAATATACAAATAATCCCTTTTAATAAGAAAAATCATAGAAAGCATTATGCGAATTGAGAAAAATTTCTGCTTTCAAATACACTTGCGTAGTTAAATTAAAACTTTTAAATTATCTAATAAATTATTGAAAATATTATGCACTACCGGCCTTTATTTCAGGTTATGTTGGCGTTTTTCATCAGAAGTTAGTATTTTTAGTGAAAAATCATGAGATTTGAAAGAAGATTTATAATTTGGAACAATTTTTTTGTTATGACAGTGTTTTTTGTCGAAAATTAGTACTTTTATTTTAAATAATCATAATATTTTTCAGATTATCATTATTCTTCAGATTATCATTCAGAATCATGAAGTTCATAATTTTTCTAGAATTTTTGGATTTGTTGATCTTTTATACAAGAAATCGATACTTTCAATAAAAAGTCCTTGGATTTCAAAGCAGATACAATTTTTTTGAATCATTTTGCGATATTTTCTTTCTTTTCACATGAAATCGGTATAGATTTCAAATAATTTTCAGAATTTTTAACAATTTTAGGTTATTTTAACAGGTTTTTACCGATGAGCGATTATTTTAAGAAAAGAAAAAAACAATAGGCTTGAAAGAAGATTTACTATTCTAAACAATTTTTTGTTTTGTATGTTAGTATTCTTCGTCTAAAATTGCTATTCTTAAGAAAAAAATCATTAGATTTTCAAAAAATATTTACAATCCTTGAACAATAACAGGGTATATTAGTGTGTTTCAATGGAAATCAGTTATTTTACACAAAACTCGTTTTACTTCGAAAATCAAACTTACAATTTGGAACACCTTTAGGTTCTGTTAGTGTTTTTCGTCGGAAATTGGTATTTTTGAAGAAAAAAATCATTATAGTTCGAACAAGATTTTCAATTTTTGAAAAGTTTCATGTTATTCACGTTTTTCACAGGAAATCGGTAATTTCGAACATAAATTAAAAAAATTAAAAACATTCGATTTCAAAGAGGTTTCACAACTTTTTAACAATTTTAGGCTTTGTTGTTTAATTTTATATTCCAATGTAAAAATTGCATCAGAAAAAAAATTGTTTACTAGCATATAATTATAAAGAAATATATAATAGACATTAAGTTCGTGCCACCACCAATTTTCAACCCATCATTGGCAGTCGAACAATTTTGAAAATAAAACAAATCTTACAGATATTTTTTGATAAAACAAAATTTAAAAATTGATCTTGGTGAAATTAAGCATTTTGCACTTTCTCCCATGAAATTAGAATTTTTCTGTCTCTAGTTATTACCAAAAACACCGTTTCCCAAAAGAATTAAATATGTAATATACAGAAAGAAATTATTTTTCAAATAATTTCTTGATATTTCATTAGCGTGGAATTATACGATAGTAACACTCACTATGAATTAAGTAAAAATGTGAGATTGCTGGGTGAGCTAATGTTAAATATCTCGATTATAAATCGACCAAATCGAGCAGATTATACATGCATCGCGGACACACAATGACGGTGACTGTAATTATAACGTGCTACCGTATAATCATGTAAATTGATATACGTATAAAATCACCACACTAGCATCGTACACACTTCTAACGCTATCTGAAGAGGCGATTAAATCAATTTTTACCGCCAAAACGTGCCCCTCGGCGGAATTTTGAGCGCCATTTACGTCATTGGAGATTAAAACGACCTGGTTGGTATACATCTGTATCACTGATAGATGTCTTCCACCTCCCAGTCAGAATTCTCAATTTTGAAATTTACTCACATGATTTCGATTAACTTTATGAAGTCAATTAACTTGAAAATTGACTGAGGCACTAATTATCGCCCTTGTCAGATGAGATGAAATAAATGGAAAATGGATATCTTAATTGGAAAATGAATTTTGAAAAAAGCACATGATTTGAAAGAGAATTGCAAATACTGTATTCTATTTCAAACGATTCATTAACTTCAAAACTAAATATCAAGGCTTTCACCAAGAACAAACTTTTTCGTAATTGTCAACACTCTTGTCTTCACAATTTTCAATTCCTTATATATATGACTGTCAGACGGTCCTTCCAATGATGTTTTGTATACCTGATGAGGCCTGGCGTCGCCGGACGACAGCTTGATATTGAATCAAATTTCAAAAAACTAACAGACTAGTAGATTGAAAACCGTCACTTCATCGAAAACCTACATTTAACCTCGCTAGTCGACAACCTTAACATCTTTTTCAAATTTAAACTTAAAATTTCGTGAGAGTTCTATATCATTTTGCAGTTTGCATATCACTTTGCCGAATATCAATTTTACGAGAATTAGCCAAATTGAGAAATGACTGATTCGGAGAATCCTAAGGTAACTGAGAAAAGATCAGAAAATGTAAATGTAAATATTGACAAGCCATCAGAATAGCAGTGTTCACACTGTTTGGAGTAAGTTATCCAATTGAAGATGCGTGACAGGTTTATCAGATGCCGGGTGCACGTTTAGGTCCGAAAGCCAACCGTTTCGTGCTCGGCTTTCGGCGAACGGGACAGAGGTAAAAGCACGGTCAGGGCTGTCGGAGGGAATATCGAAGACTCCCGGCCACCTGCAGCCGTTAAGTTTCTTCGGTCGCGGTTTAAGAGCAGCCGCCTTCATATTTCATATTAGCGATAATAAGAGCCCAGCGGTGACCCAACACCTCCAATACAGCTTTTACTTTTTCCATTATCCATAACTTCATTTTAATCAACTTATTTTTATGCGCCAATAAACACCTGTATATTGCATTTCATTACTTCCAAAGAATTAGTTTTATTGCTTCAATTAATCCTTATCTGCGATCTTGCTAATTCGATAGATCAGCCGTCCTAGTATCATTTTTCTTCGGAAAAAAGCCGACATAATTACTACTGTGCTAATGATAAAAATTTGATTTTTTGTTTTCCAGATAGTGTTGAATTCGATGCATCGGTATCAGCCGAGGATACATCTAGTCCGGTGTCGAAATAACAGCAACCACCAGATCACGGACCTTCAGAAGGAGGAGCACAAGACTTTCATTTTCCCAGAAGCTATTTTCACTGCCGTAACTGCTTACCAGAATCAGTTGGTGTGTACTTACATATTAAAATTTTATATCAGAAGTGATGTTCTGAATACATATACGATAAAAGTAAAACCCAATTGACGTTCCCAAGTTCCTACCTGCCAATTATCTCTATAAAATGTATAAAGATTTATTACTAAAGTAATTAGCAATACCTACACATTTGAATAATTAATCGCTCTATCGCAGGGAAGATTATTCTCAGAAGTTGCGCTTGCTTTTAATAAATCGCTTGAATTTATTAAGACTGGTGGTGATTATAATGATGGATGCTTTTCTTTTTTCAGATCACAAAGTTGAAGATCGACAGCAACCCGTTCGCGAAAGGGTTTCGAGATTCCTCTCGTCTCACAGATTACGACAGGTATGTCCAAAAATTACTATAATAAATTTAATCATGATTTTTCATATTTAAATAAGATTTTTTTCAAATATGATTGAAACTGACTGCGTCCCTGAATTTTGAGAATAGGTCTCTGCCCTTCCGACGAAATATGACACCTGCACGCTATTCAAATCGAACACGCCAACAGGTCAAGTTTGACTTGTTAGTCATTTTTGACCCGTGAGTCTCAGGCCTAGCACTAAAACTTGGGTGAATTCCTTTCATGAATTTTAAATGAATAGAAAAGAGAATATAAAATTCGAGCTAAAAATAAAGTAGGCAAGACAAAGGAAAGCATTGTCCTTTAGTTTTTAACTGTTTATTAGCTTTGAAAGAGTTTTGGGTGTCCCTGGTCCGGGACTTGGGAGGCTGGTTGGCTATCTAAGATGGTAAAAGGTAGATCCTCCCCAAATCAACACCTGCCTATGTTAATTCAAAACCACAAATCTAGCTAAGTCATCTCTTCTACTTCACGACTACAATCTCGTCGTTAACAAATACGTCATATTGACCTTCCTTTCGAGATGAATTATCACCTCTCATGGCGCTTACTGATTGCCTTCACTTAAAGGACCTCCTGGAAATTTAGAGGATATTAATATTAAAATTTCAGGTGTTCTTTATTTTTGGTGCTTCTGTTATAGCCCTGCATTTTCTGCAAAAGATATTGAGATGGTTCTTTGCTGTGAAAGTTTGCATTTTAGAGAAGGGTGTTTTTTAGAGAAGGATTGTTTCAATAAGGCTGTCTTCTGCATAGGAGATGATGTATAGAAAATACTTTTTTATGAGACTTCACAAGACTGTTTTCTACAGAAGATATTTGCAGAAGCTGTACTTGGTAAAAATTTGAGAAAATTATATCAGGTTCCTAACAGAAGGATCCTACAGTGTTTTCTGAAGAATATTTTCACAAGACTCTGAAAAACCTATCTTCCTGAAAAATACAGAAGAGTACATTCGGTTTGTAAAAGAAGGACCTTCTCTAAATCATTGATGCATATTAGGTTTGATATCTGCTAAAACAGTTCTTTGTAGAAAATTGTTATTTTTAAATGTAAAACATGGTCTGTGAAAATTGTCCTTTAAAAACATTTTTTCTTGTAATAGTGTAGGCCATTCTTCATTGAATACTGTTATTTGCAGAATAATTTTCTACAAAGAAGTTCTTAAACGACATAGAAGATTCATATGAAAATTCTTTCTATTCTTCCTGCATGGAAAGTTGTTATTTACAGTTGTCTAAAAAAGCAGTTCTTTTCCGCTAAATGGTTCTTTAGAAATGCTACTCTAAGTCATATTCATACAAGAATGTTCTGAAAGTTGTAAATTGTTATTAAAGGATAGGTTATTCTTTACAAGAAGTTGTTCCTCTTTCTGCATAAATCTGTTCTTCAGTAGAACCCAAGAATTCTTCAAGATACTGTTCATCATCCACAGTTTATTTTGTGGAATTCCGTACATCTTACATTCATAGTATACCAAAATGAAATAGTATATGTAGAACATCCGAAAATGCTACCGAACACCATAAAGCCCAAGACATCCAACCATAAAATCCGAGAACCTATAACCTTTTTCCAAGAATCCAATTTTTATACAACAAAGATCAATCATTCGAACCGAATACTTGGCTGGACATTCAGTACCATTAAGTCTGCGAATATAGTTCGCTGATAACACTTCTCTGGAGCATGCGTCGCTGCTGCGGCTTGACCGCGGCCACAACGGCGGCGACCGAGTTAATGAGAGAGCGGCTTTTACCGGGGCAATACGGCGCATGCGCAACGCCCACTTCACGCCGGCGCTGATAGATAGATGCCCCTCCGGCCGCCGCCAGCCCTCTTCTTTCACCCTCTTTGGAGGATCATTTCCCCCTTTTCTTTCCACCTCACTCTTTCTCATACAGTCTTCTCTGATCTACTCAGCACTCGTGCTCTCTCCTCTCCCTTGCTTTTTCTCCCCGCGTCGCTTTTTGCTCGCCGCACGTCCTCATCCTCATCCTCATCCACGTAGTGCCGAAGAGACCCAATCCGTTCGTTTTTGCTCCGCAGGGCAAGGAGGGCAGGGCATTCATCTATATTAGCTTCGAGAGCGGGCGGCCTGTCATTACCGCTGCCGCTCCAGCTCACTTTCCCCCTCCTTAAAACCCTTCCACTTGCCCCCTTTAGTCCCCTCTTTCCCCATTCGCTAATAAATGTCTTCTCCTGGTTCGAAAGCAGAGAGATATGAGTATTTTACTTTCTTTTTATTTCGTATTTTTCCAATCTTTTTCCTTTGTTTTTTCGTCTTCTTCTTTCCTTTATATCTTTGTGACTTCTTCCCTTTTGTGATTTTATGATTATTCTGCTCTTTAATATCGGATGTTTTCTGACCTATTCCGGATAAACGTAAAAAGAAGATTCAGTTTCTTTACTTACTTATTTCTACATCTTCCCTTCTTCTCGTCAATAAATGTCTTCTTCTGGTTCTGAGAGAATTGTAGAGTAATTATTATTTTCGTTTTCTTCCGTAAAGCGAGACTGAATGGGAAAGTGTGGGGTAAAGTGAGACACCCGAAATTTTCTTTTTCAGGGATAGATATCGCTTTTACTGCATAAAAAACGGGTGTCTCGCTTTACCCCACATATCCTGCTAAGATCCGTTTTGCGGTACCTTACTTTAATTAATTAAGAAAAGTTTTTTTCTATTCATCTTTTCTCCTCTTTTCCTTGTTTTTGAAAAATAATTCCTTACTTATTTAGAATGAACCCAGATTTCTCTTCTCTATAATAAATCTCTCCTACTGCTGAGAAAGGGTCAGTTGTTTTTTTATTCTCTAAATTTTTCAGTTTTATTATTATGCTTCTTTTTTTAATTGTTTTGAGATATCCTCCTGCATAAACTCAAAAGCAAGAATTACTTCCACTTTTGGTCAGCCTTTTTTACCGCCCTCTATTTCAATAACTAAGTTCTTCTCCTAGTATTGAGGAAATGAGAAAAATAAAGATCGCTTTCTTCCCAATTTCAGATCCTCTTTCATTTATTTTCAATATCTTTTCTTCTTATTTTATTATTTATATTTTCATTGTCCTCCTATTATTGATTGGTGTGTTATTTTTGACCAACTTATGGAAACCCAAACAGAAAAATCAAGGACCAAATGCAGTAAATAAAGAAAGGAAAATTGTGAATTAAAAAGGAAAAAGAGATAGTGAAAATTATTTTTCCTCTTTGTTTGATCAATTTCATTCAGTGACTTATTCTGAACTTTGTACATTCTTTTCATTCCGACGAATTAGAATTCGTTTAATGGATGGGCTGACACTTGAAGACCGTTACTACTTACCAGGGAAAAGCACTATGACTACTTGAATTATTCAAGTAGAAAAGGGCATTTTTACTAAGCCAAGTGTCCCAGCGGAGACATGCAATTTGTTTAAGTCTTCTCATTTGATCATGGAAATTAAGAAGTGTATTTACCAGATTTTAAGCTGCCTTCACTCTCGAGCAAATGCTAATACTAAAGAGAGTTGGAAACATTTCCCAATCGGTTCTATCTTTCAATCAATTTTTTATTATTTCTATGTTTTTCCTTCTTTATTCCCCTTCCTAATTAATTATACACTCATTTTTTCCTTTTTTTTCTGGGCGAAAAACGACAAAACTATCGTCCCTATAAGTATTGTCTATAAAAAAGAAAATTATCAGTATTTCCGAAAGTTTGAATATTGCTATCTTCAAGTGGATTGAAGCGCTGCAAACTGTTGGAAACTACATTGGCTACTAGAACCATCCTTAATTCGGAATTGCAAAAATTTAGATGAGTTAAATTTAAAAGATTAAAATCTTCCGAATTTGAATAAAATCTAGTGTACACGCAAGTTTGTAAGCATCCAATTATTCTGAAAAATAATTAAGAACATCCAATTTTTTGTGATCATAAAATATGCAGATTTCCAGGATTCAAAAGATGCTCTAAAGCAATGAATTCAAAGTATCAAAACTTGAAAGCACAGGATGGAAATCACTAAATTGGAGTGATTTCAGTTTCTAAAATATTCATGTTTTTTTTTTGAAAGCACACGACGGTAGATCAAGCTTGTTAAATTATTATGTCATGTTCAGCAAATAAAACTTGGTCAACTACTGAACGAACGCAGAGTAACAAAAACTACGCTAATTCATTCTTGATCACAGGACCTCTTGTCATTCGTCTCACCCAGAATTCCTTTCAAACTGCGCTTTAATAAACCCTGAAAAAGTGCTTGAACAGACTGAAGGAATGAGCCCATAACTTTTTCAATCGGATATTTTACGAAATGGAGAAGTTCAAGTTCCTTCTACCAAAATAAGTAGACTGCGAAGTGAGATGATGACGACGATAATGATGATGAAGAGCAAGAAACTTGGTGGACCTGAAAGGTTTTGGGAGGAGATTTGCCACATGGACCACCGCTCGCAGCAGCGCCTCAGGTATGCCAACCTAAGTGCGAAGAGGATGTATTCCGAAACAGAAGAAGAAAAATGCCCCGATGAAGAAGAGCGTAGCCACGTAGCGCAAGAAGAAGAAGAAGAAGACTCTGCTCTGAGAAGAAGTGAGAGAAGATCTACCACTCGAGAGAGAAAGAGTGTAACAGCGAAGAAATTAATAGCCATAAAATATGAATAGAAATTAGCAGGTTCGGGGTGGCGTGACGCGTTTGCTCGCTCATTTCCTTTCGGCGCGTTGAAAAACAACAAAACAACAAAATACGGCCGAGCCTGTAATTTACCCGGCTGCCGCCAACCGCGGTGCACATGCGGCGAAAAGTGTGCGTGAGCGCAGTTACCATCAATACAGACTCGAGCAGAAGGGTGTGAAGGTATTGATGCGAGGCGTGTATAAAGGTGGGAATTATGAGCATGTGTGTGAATTCATGCATTTGTGTATGTACATGCGTGTGTATGTGAGAGGTGAAAGAGTGTGCGAAATAAGCGCGTGTTGGGGCCTGTTGCTCACGGGTCGGCCCATCATCATCGTCGTCGCACGGTAGGTATGGTAGGTAATGATCCGGTAATGACCCTGACGCCTTCGCCTCGAAAGCCGATGCGTAGGCCGTGCAGGCGCGAGGATATTGAAGCCTCCGATTCTTCTTCTTCTTGCTCACTCCTCCTGCAGTCCTGCACCTCCAACTACTTCTTGCTCTTGTTCTTACTTCCACCCTTTCGCATCTATCCTTAGTGCTCCTCCCCTAAAGCTGCTTCTTAGCAGGCCTTTGTTTTTGCGTTTTAAACGGCAGTCATTAGCTTTCTTATTCTGCCCCTTCGATGATGCGCCGCGCTAATGGGCCAAAGCGCACAAACGACCGAGGTGGAGAAAATGGATAACGGGATTGAGGAAAGAGGAAGGAGCATTAGAAAAAAAGTTCTAGGGGTAGGAAGGAAAGATTTTTACTGTTTTGGG
This sequence comes from Andricus curvator, assembly GCA_932195095.1. Classification (NCBI taxonomy): domain Eukaryota; kingdom Metazoa; phylum Arthropoda; class Insecta; order Hymenoptera; family Cynipidae; genus Andricus; species Andricus curvator. Next base: position 15,347 of record CAKNYM010050541.1, on the reverse strand, counting down.
TTACGATTTGATGAAAATGAGTAACAACTGATACTTCGGAAGGTTTGAATATGGTCGTCTGTGTTTTCAATTTAGTCCCATGTTCGATGCAAATATCTTGATTATCTGCCACATCAGATAACATGTTCCGGAAAGTAGAAACCCTCTTCCCCACGATTAAGAGCCTCTCTCCCGAGGAAATTACCTCTAAAAGGTCAATTTTCCAGCAATTCGTCCTCGCTTGTCTTTGTATTTCCAATTTTTCCGTTCTTCCATCGTGGGATGCGTGCAGAAGGGAAGACCCAAGCGATCGTCGGCAAATCCATTTGATGGACTACCTTCGCTCATCAGCGGGTGTAACCTATTATTATCTACCACTTACCTAACGCCCTGTGTCAGCCCTGAAGGCGTGGAGGTGGGGGCACCACTGAGCGAATAACAGGCTCTCTTTCCTTGGAATTCCGAGATTCGAGTTCTATATATATATATCTTTTTTTTTTTGTACTGCATGAGAGTAACTCTTTCTTTAGGATTTCGCGATTCCAGCATTCTAGAAGTTCGTCGCCTGCAGACGTCCTGGAGTCTAAAAATTGAAACGAAGGACGCGTTAGGCCTGCGAGCATGGACCTTCCCGTCCTCGGAAGTGGACGGGTAAGGCTTAAATGCCTTTCGTGACGTGCCGAAGACCGGTAAAGAGGATCGCGTGAGAAACCTTAGGCCTCGGACATCCCGCGATCCCTCGGGCGAGCCTGCAACCTGTGTCGAACTCTGATGGTTCGAGCTTATCTAGAAACTCCTTCCATTCCTCTTCGAATTAGTTTCGGTGATTTTGTCATTATTCCGTTTCCCATTCTTTTATCCTTTAGCGAAACGCCAACCGGACATCATCTTCAAGGTCAAGCTTCTTTATATCCGGAATCCGGATCTATGAAGGGCTTCATTAGCAAATTTATCGTAATTTGAGGATTCACATCCATCAAGTCGTTTAGCCTGGGACTTGATGTAGATTTTACGAAGTTTTAGTAAATATTCGACTGAAGGGACAAAAATTTATTTCAAGAATGATTGCAGGAATTACTGAACTTTTTAGTAAATGAAAATTCACGTCAAGCCTTCTTGACACTCATGGTGAAGCCGTAGAGTAATGATTAACAGAGCGACGTCAACGATTCTAAAATTGCGTCATAATCAGGAGGCCAAACCATTCTTTTACGGAATACAAATGATACAAATAAAAACTACTTTAAATTAAATAGAGATCCAAATCATTTGAAGAATTACAACCTAATCTGTTTGAGATGGTTCCAACCTTTATATAAATTTAGAGAAACGTAAAAGAAGTGATGATAAATATTGATAGCATGATAATCGATCAGAAGGAGGAGTTTCCGACATGGTGATGAAATGGTCCCATCATGTCTCTCATTTTTTGTGTAATCAAAATCTGAGGTATTTGTTTAGGGTCCAGGTTCTGGAAGATCTTTCTCATATATCTTCTGATCTATAGCTTATGGAAGTACCAAGAGAGATGGACAATCAAGTATTAACTATATACACACGTCACATGACGGAAATCATGATTGACGTTCTTGAGCAATGACTATGCTTAATTAGGGTTAATTACAATCGATTGTATGCTGAAACACTTTGGCAGTTGATTATCAAGAGACGCGAATAAAGGAGTAATTAAGTCATCGCATAAAGTCCAGGACAATATAATTGATGATGTCCAATACTCAAGTCTGTCCTCCTGAACAAGAGATGACACTCTTTACTTTCCCTTGAAATCAAGGATATTTTTACACAAACACGGGAAATCATTAGTCTCAAATTTGTTGCATCTCATTTTGAACAATGAAAACTTGTATTGTGCCTCTATTTTTTTTCGCATCTCAAAACTGTTGCAACTAAAAACAACACCGAATCTACAGTGAAGAAGACACAACAAAATCTCGACAAATGTTTAAAGAGTTTGCAGAAATCCTACTGCTACAGCAAAGAATGCATTCAGTCCCAGACTACTCTAAGTCTTAGTTTTTCAACTCTAATTTCTTATGACAAACTCCGTTTCATCATCTGTGTTCTCATCTGAAAGGAATCTTTCTGAATGCCTTATTTTCTCTCTATTTTCGAGTCTAAAAAAAGTTTTGGTGATATTTCTCGGCTGAGAGGTTTGTTCCGGTTACGCCTTTGGTGAGAGAGATGAAGGAAGCAGTATAGAGTGGAATTAAGTCGAGTCGACCCGCGAGAGTTGAACAATGGGTCCGGTGTGCAGTTCGCAGGTCTCGGTTACTACTTGGCTGTACTGCTTAACGCGTAACTCGATAGCCACTCCGTATAATGGCACACCATGCTGAATTCAGCATGGTGTGCCACATGTGTCAGGTCCCGTGTCCTTATACGTATATGACAACACACGCACTTGTATATCAAGCCAAGGAGACCAGGGGCTATGTAAGAGGAAAAAGGGAAAGAGAAAGGGATTAGGGGTCCAGGGCTAATCGCCGTCGCTCTTGGACGTGCCAGACCACACATCGACGCGTCCGCATCCATTCCTCTTCTTGCCCTCAGAATAAAATATTGCTCTCGAGATACTGCAATTGATATTTTTTTCGAGTTCTATCTCGGTGGATGCATATTGAAAGGTCCTATCTGGGTAGTCCGAATGACAAGGTTCTATTTTGGTATCCAAATTCGAACACTTGCAAATTGCCTTGTACATTGTATGGTCAGGGTTGCTACACATGCAGAAAAAGGATCCTGATAATTTAAAACACGATCGGTAGAAATGTGGACAACATTACGAGTGGGTAAATCCGAATTTAGTAGTAGTCAGGGAATTTCAGAAAGTCAGGGAGGGAATTTTAAACTTCTTTTCAAAAATTCAACAATTTTGTTAAAAAGTAATTCCTTTTTATTGAAAATTCAACTGTTTTGTGGAAAATTCGTCTTTCTGGGTTTTTAAATTACAACTGTTTGATTGAAAATTAATATTTTTTTTGTTGAATTTAACTTTTTTTTGGTTTAAAATAAAAATATTTTTTGGTTGAAATATTAGCTATTACATTGTTTATTGAGAATTCATATTGTTTGGTTGAAAATTCAACTACTCAGATGAAAGTGGAACAACTTTGATAAAAATTAATTTTATATTATGATTCATCATTTTAGTGGAAACCCCTTTTTTTGTTAAACATTGAACTATTTTGTTGAAAATATTTTTTCTTTGTTGAAAATTATTTTTTAAACTGAAAATATAATTATTCCACGTTTGATGAAAAATGTGTCTTCTCCAGTTGAAAATTCAACTATTCGGTTGGAAATTCCTGTATTTTGTTGAAAATTCATCTTTCGTGGTAGAATATTAATCTTCTTGGTGATTAATTCATCTTTTTCGCAAGCAATTTATTTCTTTGATTGAAAATTTAACTATTAGGTAGAAAATTCCTTTAAAAATTCAAATATTCGGTTGAAAATGCATGTATTTTGTTAAAAATTAATCTTTTTTGGTAGAGCATTAATCTTTTTGGTTAAAAATGTATCTTCTTGGTTTAAAATTCAACTATTTCGTTCAAAGATTATTTTATTTGATTGAAAATTAATTTCTATTACTAAAAATTCAACTTTTCTATTTCAAGTCAAAAATCTATCTGTTTCATGGAAAAATTGAACAAATTTCTTGAAAATTAATCTTTTTTGGCATTATAATCTTTCGGGTTAAAAATTTATCTGTTTGGTTAAAAATGCATTTTGTTGTTGTTGAAGACATCATTGTGTTTAAAAATTCGATTTTTTCAGATGAAAATTAATTTATTAAACTGAAAATGTATCTATTCCATTTTTGCTTGAAAAATTTATCTTTTTTTCCTGTAAAATCATTTATTTTGTTGAAAATTAGTCTTCTTTGGTAAAAAATTTAATCTTTTGGGTTTAAATTTAACTATCTATTTAAAATTTTATTTTCTGGGTTGAAGACACATCATTTTGGAGAAAAATTACTTTTTTTTTGTAGAAAATTTAATTTTTGTGTTAAAATTCGTTTTTATAGTTTAAAATTAATTTTTTAAACTGAAAATGTAACTTCCATTTTTGCTTAAACAAATTATATTTTTTAGTTTAAAGTTCATTTATTTTGTTGAAAAATTGTCTTTCTTGGGTTGAAATGTTTTCGGGTTGAAAATTCAACTGTTTTGCAGAAAATTGATCTTTTTGGCTAAAAAATTCAACATTGTAGATGAAATTTTTTTGGATGAAATTGTATGAAATATTTCTTGGTTGAAATTTCAGCTTTTGTTAAAAATTTGTCAATTCAACTGTTTTTTGGTTTAATTCAACTGTTATTGATTTAAAATAAAAATAGTTTTTGGTTGAAATGTCAACTATTACACTTTTCATTGAGAATTTATCTTTTTATCAAAGATTGATTACTCTGGTTCGAAATTAACATATTTTTTGAAAATTCCTTTGTTCTTGCTTGGAAATTGTTTTAACTGAAGATTTATTTTCTTTAATTTTTATTTTACATACGTCTTACGTAATTTGTGGATGGCTACTCATAAATTTTTGTATGACTGTTGTCACTAAAAGTGTTTAAAATAAATTTAGCAATAAACATTTTTTTATTAACATTATTGATCTCCTAGCTACAAGATTGTTTGCATACCTGAAAGACAAATTTAGAACAGTCAGGAAAAATTAAAAATTGGCCAGGAAAAAATCAGAGAAATTCAGGAAATTTGAAAATTGGGATTTTTAGCAACCCTGATGGTGTATTATCGCCCTGTCCGAGATAAAACTTTGTCATTTGGACACGTCAATTTACAGTGAAAACTACTGACTTTCCAGATATTGAATATATTCCAGAATTGAAAAATATTTTGATCTTATCTGCATTTATTTATTGATAAAAATGAAGGTGTGGCAAGTGCATGTTCTGCCCTCTTAACATGCACAATTATGACCATCCTCAGTGAAATCTTATAACTGTACTTTTTGGCGAGGCCATCATTACTGCAAAGAGCGAATCCTGCGGCTTCGACTTGCAGCACGAAATTGCTTTATCCCGCCGGGAAAAAAATTCAGAATTAAATTACACGCGGTGTAAAGTTTCCGTGAGTAGTCGATACTTATACGCAAAACGGAAGTGAGATGTGGCAATATCTATGCATTTCAAAGTGAAGGTATGAAGGAGAGAGGAGGATGCAAGAAGAGGGTTCAAAACTAAAGAGCGAATGGGAGACGTTGAACAGGTCTTCGGCAATTTCTAGTCGACCTTGAATTAGCTTTTTAATGTTTTCATAAAGCTTCCTTATGTACAGACTACAGATAATAAAAATCCTAATTACGGCTATTCTCTTTCACGCGGCCGACCTTCCTATTATTATTCCTTCGCCTCTGCTCCTGTTGTTACGCCGCAATAAATATTCCGCCATCGATTTGACGAGTCTGCATTTTCCTGTAATTGCCTGGCTGTATATACATCACGAAACTCTAATTAGATCGCACGAAAGTGTTCTGGAATCGTTATGAAATATTTATACGAAAAATTGATAATTTGCAGGTTTATCTCTCAGTTAATGGGAGATACCTTAATTTAGGGGATGCCCAATTGCTCACAACGTCGGAGGTCGTTAATACCTCGAATTTAAGAGGCAGCTGATGCGAATTATATTTAACTGGAAAAAAACGTGAATGTGGAAAATAAATGAGATGAGAGTGTCGATTATTCAGTAACTTGAAACTGGTATTTCACGTTTTAGTTGTTTTTTGTGACGCGTTTTCCTCAAGATATAAAAATTATTATAATAACATGGAACTCTCTGCGTGGGAGTTTCTGTTATTAGAATCTTCAATTTTCTATTATAAAAGCTTCAAATCTAGATCTAGTAATCTTAATTTTGAACTATTGCTCAAGGGAAATCGAACTGAAAAAAGCTTCCAGGGTAGTGATTTATTAAGTGAAGTTTCCAAATTTGTTCATTTTCCTTATTTTTGAATCACTGATATAAAGAGAGGAGAATATAACGTAGCAAATTTTATTCTTTGCCGCAGTTCTGCACAACTTATGCCCGAGGGAGATTGGACTCGAAGAAAAGTTTTTAGCATAGGGATCTAAAGAGCTAAATTTCTTTATTTTCCTTGGTGTTTAACCACTGATATAAAAGAAAAAGAATTTAACGTAACAAAAGAAATCTTTCAGCATGCGGGTCTAAAAAGCCAATTTTTTTAATTTTCTTCGTTTCTAACCACTGATTACAAAAAAATGGATAAGCCGATAAGCATATTTCTCCTCGAGTATACTACGGCTATTTAACATCCATGCCAAATTTCAACCCTTTAGCATGAATATTGTAGAAGTTAGGATTGGTACAAACAGACTGATTGGAAGGACATCCAACCGTCGTTATAAACATTTCCAGCGTAGCCTATGACAACCCAAAAAAGTGATGTGATTTCCCAAAAATAAAAAGCATCCTTCAATTCTGATTTCAGAGACCCGATGGAGTTGATGGAGCAACAACTGGTTCGATGTGGAGTTCCATCAGTGAGACTGTATGAGCACCTAGCGATATCATCTCCGGCAGCAGCGGCCGCGGCGCTTAGTGTCCATCAACATCACCAACACCAACATCAGCAACAACAACAACAGCAACAACATGAGGGTTCACAACACGGGGCGCACCCGTTACCACCTTGGTTGCCGCCATCAAGCACCCTCCTTTACAGTGGGGTCACGCAAAATCATAGTAGGGGTGGCACGCCGACGGCTTACCCGGGCAGTCCGACCTTCCCCTACCCCGTCGGCGTCGCTCTGCCGTGGCCCTGGCAACCCCCGGTAACGATGATCTCCCGACGATCGTCTCCCTCGTCGGCGACAGCTAGTCCCGGGGTCAGGTATGCTCCCTATCCGCGACCCGCCTCCACACCGCCACCCCTACGCGCACGCCCGTCCACCCCCAATTAGCGATCCACCGGCTACCACACCCCCAGAATACGGGTCTAGAGTCTAGGGTCTCGAGCCGTTCCCAACTTTATGTTAGGTATATTACCAGTGCGAAGCGACATTCTTAGAGACTGCGATCTACATTATACTCTATTATTTAAGGATGTTCATTGTTCACTATAACTATCTCACCTCAACAATAGTCAAGGTTTATAAAATAGTGGATACTGTCCACATTGTTAGATACAGCATTCCGAACTTATACCTTACTTCCGGTTTGTTATTCGTTTCCAAAATCCGTTGACTTTATAAATATCCATTTGTTTCTGTCAGCCTATGGTGCAAACCGTATAGAATGTCAGCGGATTTCGGAAATGAAGAAAAAACCGGAAGTAAGGCATCAGTGTGGAATAGTGTATAACAAATTTTAGAAGAGAAATCTATGTTAGTTTTTGAAAAGACTGGTTGAATCTATAGTTGATGCTTTTGATGGGAAAAGGGGTTACATAGGCCAAACTGTTGTTTTGAGAAAATCGTCTTATGAATTTTTGAAACAGATTTGGTGGTCTCGGACTCACGTCACTCTTGACGATTTTTTTCAACGATGCAACTATTTTGCTACGATTTTGAAAAAAGTGACACAAGTACTATTTTCTTCAGATGCTCGCTAATCCAACTATTGTTTCACTTTGTGACTGAACATATTTTCAAACTTCTTTCTTAGGCTGGCTGAAATAACATCTCCGCCATCTCAAAAATTTATTTTTCAAAATATTTCAAGATTTTGAAAATTTCAAAAAGATTTTAAGGGATTTCTAAAACTCACACGAAATTTTAAAGATTTCACAGATTCCAAGGGGATTAAAATGATTTTAACCGATTTCAGGGATTCAAAAGGAAAGAATTTTTCAGGGTTTCAAAGCTTTAGAATATCTAAAAATATTCTAATTTGGTATCAGATAATTTTTAAAATTTTAAGGAATTTCAAGAGATTTCATTTTTTAAAATTTCAATGGATTTCCAAGGATTTGAAAGATTTGAAGGTATTTTATGAGGTTCCAAGAAATTTCAAGAGATTTAGATACAAAATTTCAAGGCATTTCAAATTTTGAAAATTTCCAAAGGTTTCAAGTGGTTTCTCAAAATCACGCCTACCCCGAAAGGGAAATGGCTTAATGGTATAATAATAAATAATAATAATAACATGAGATTGGGAATTTCATACCTGTCAGAATATTTACAAATATTTTGAGGGGGTTTAGAGAATTTCAAAGATTTCAAGGGATTTAGGAAATTTTATTAAAAAATTGCAATGGATTTGAAAGCGTTTGAAATATTTTACGTTATTTTACAAGATTCCAAGAAATTTCAAACGATTAAGAAAATTCGAAGGAATTTCAATATTTTGAAAGATTTTAGGAGATTTCTAAAAATGTCACAAGATTTCAAAGATTTTAAAGATTTTAACTGATTCTAAGGGGTTTTTCAATTGATTTAAGGGATTTTGAAGAATTTGATAATGTTTTAGAGCTTTTAGAATATTTTGAAAGATTCTAAGTAGTTTTAGGGAATTTAAAAAATTTCAAGGGATTTCAAGAGGTTTTATTTTAAAAAATTGCAATGGATTTCAAAAGATTTGGAAGATTTTGGGGGTACTTTATAAGATTTCAAGAAATTTCAAGAGATTTACAAAAATTCAAGGGATTTCAAGATTTCGAAAATTTCAAAATATTTTTAAGGGATTTTTAAAAATGACACAAGATTTAAAAAATTTCAACAGATTCCGAAAGGGTTTAAAGTATTTTAACTCATTTCAGGGAATTAAAAGAATTGAATAGGGTTTCCAAGCTTTTAGAATATTTTTAAATATTCTAAAGTATTTCAAAGAATTTCAAAGATTTTAAGGGATTTTAAGAGACTTAACGAAGTTTCATCTGATTTTAGAGGATTTCAAAGTTTCTAAAATTTTTGAAGAAATTTGGAGAGATATTGCAAATTTCAAGATAATTTACGGGATTTTAAAGTATTTCAAGGGATTTTCATGAATTTTAATAAATAAATAATAATAAATTTTAATAAAAATGATGAATATTGAATCAAAATTACAATTTTTTTCTAAAGCGTCAGAAAATCTCAGATAAATGTTAAACAATTACAGATTCAACTTTTTTTACATTGTACTTAGATTTCTCTTTTCAAATATGTTATATTTAACAATGTGTCTATTTTCCTCGAATTCATAAACTATTTAACAAATTGAGGTAAGATCTAGTTGATATCCTTAATTCATTGTTGATCCAAATTTATAACAAGAATTTTTATTGTTTTTTTAAGTTTACAATGTTAAATTCTTCCGTTAATCTTAAAACAGATAGTGTTGCTGCTCCCTAGCGGTACGGAAATTCCAAATAAAATTTTCACAGAAAATTCGGTAGGAATCGTAACCAATGTTGATGGAATTAATTAAATTATTCTAAACTTATGCACATCTGAATCCATGCCAATTTATAAACCCAATTATGTCTTCCTCCTCTGCAGAATTCAGATATTTTTATCGCCCTGTGATATCATCTTAATTACACTCAACTCCCGATATAAGAAACCCCGGTTTACGATATTCCTAAAACTGGTGGCATCCGAAGTTTCGTGAGAGAGGAGCCGCGGGGACAAAAAAGCAGCGATGCTTAGTCAAGCGTGACAAACAGCTCGAGGGATCAAGGCCAATGCAAGCCATGCCCGAAACCGTTCTTATATCGGGAGTTGAGTGTACTTTCGTAAAATGTATAAGTTGTTCAAATTTGCTCAAACTCCTATTTTCAAGAATCTCACCCTGATATATGATTTAGGAAAGAGTTAGCATGTAAGTTTCAAACTTATCTTTGGTTTGAAGATGTTTTATATCTGAACATTGTAGAAAATCTTCGATAACAGATTGTTAAATACCACTTAATTTGATTTAAATTTATAATTTTAAAATATACCAGTTCTGTTGAATCAGCCTTCGCGGAGCCAAAGAAAAACACTCGTCCCTTGTGCGGACCTCTTAGATTTTAAGTATTTATAGCTGTACGGATGTACAAGTTTGTAGGTCAGCTCTAAAGAAACTTCTCAGCTATCGTGAAAAAAGTACTAAAGTACTAGAAATATGTTTAATATCTCGGTTCTAAACTTCAGAATTATCTAATCTTAGAGAAGTGATTATTAAATTGTACAGATCAAGGAGTCATTCATTAATTCAAAGCAAGATTTAATTTCTTCACTTTATATTTATTAAACCAAAAAAAAAAAAAGGATAAAACAAACCACTTTAATACAATTAAAAATTAAAAATATAATCTTGCTTTCAATTCGAGTGGAAAGATTCCTCTTTAGTTACTCTCAGAACTTGTAAATAGTTAAAATTGGGTTGTTGTAAATTGAGGGCCCGGATCAAAGAAGTCGTCATAACTTTCTGGCGCCCACTTTAGGCGCCAGAAAGTTACAACCGATTATTTGATCCGGGCCCTCAATTTCATTCGGTAGAAAAACCGAGTGTATGTTTCATGTATGTATGTAAATTGATGTACGTATAAGTATCGTCATAGTATGTAGAAATAAAAAATTAAAAGCAAGAGACACAAAGAAGACAGAAAATGTACCATACCACAAAAGTATTACCGAGTCTCTTTGCATGATGGTGATATTTGTATATAGAAGAATTATGTCTTACAGTGTTACGTAGCTTCGGTGCCGTACTCTGAATGTAGCGCGAAAAATTAAATGAATTTTCATTAAAGTGCAAAGTTTAATTACACGATCGACTTATTATTCCATTCCACAAAATACCCTTGTAATCATCCTTAGGGGCCGTCCATAACTACGTTACCAATTTTAGCAATCGTTCCAGGCGAAGAGCTTCACAAAGTCATCATGTAAAGCTCTACATTCGGACGTTAAAAGTATTAAAGGTGAACTTTAATATTTATTTAAACTATTATTTTATGATATTATATATTATATTATTATTATTTAAACTATTATCATAAATAATTGAAATTCTCATTCATCGCAGGGTCTGTTCCCTTTCTCCCGTTTTCCAGAATTGAAAATTCAAATTAAAAGTTTATTTTTTTCGGTTGAAAAGTCTACTTTTAAATTTCAGGTTGAGAATTCATTTTGTGTTGTCGAAAATGGTATAACTTGGTTCAATGTTGGTATTATTTAGTCAAAAATTCAACAATTTTGTTGAGAAGTTATCCTTTTTAGTTGAAATTTGTCTTGCAAAAAAAAATTTTTTTCTGAAATTTCAACTAGTTTGTTGAGGATTAATCCTTTTGGTATAAAAATTGATCTCTTTTTGTAAAAATTTTATCTTTCTTAGTTAAAAATGACGAATTTAGTTAAAACTGACCATTTTTGTTTAAAATTCACATTTTCGCGTTTAAAATTTATATTTGTTTGAAAATTTATGTATTATGTTGAAAAAATGTATTTCTTGGTAGAAAGTTAATTTCTTCCATAAAAATCCGTTTTTTAAAAATTGTATTTGCTTTATTTGAGCATCCAAGTATTTTTTTGAAAATTTGTCTTTTTAGTTCAATTCAACTGATTTTAATTTAAAATGCAATTTGTTTTTGGTTGGAATATCAATTTTTTTGTTCAAAATCAATTTTTTTAGGTCGAAAATTCAACTCTTTTGTTGAAAATTGAACTGCTTTCTTAAATTTTTCTGTTGAAGATTCATAATTTTAGTGGAAAATTCATCCCTTTGTTGAAAATTGAACTAATTTGTCAAAAATGAGTTTTTTTTATAAACGTTAATTTTTTTAAGTAAACATTTGATTAGTCGGTTGAAAATTCAACAATTTGGTAAAAATTTTAACTGTTTCGTAGAAAATTCAACTGTTTTTTAGAAAATTCAAATGTTGTAGAAAATTTAACTACTGTGTAGAAAATTCAACCGTTTTGTATAATTTTTTTTTTTTAATGAAAATTTAGCTATTCCCTTTTTGGTTGATAATTGATCTTTTTAGTTTCAAAATTCAACTATTTAGTTGAAAATTAATGTTATTTGTTGAAAATTTGTCTTTTTTGTAGAAAATTAATCTCCTTGGTTGAAAAATCAACTAATTTGTTCAAAATTGATTGTTTTTGTTGAGAATGCGTCTTTTTTAGTAGAAAATTAATCTTCTTAGTAGAAAATTTAACTGCTGCGTAGAAAAATCAACTTTTTTGTAGAAAATTAGTTTTTTTTTTTTTTTAATTGAAAAAATAGTTTTTTTCAAGCACATTTAGCTAACTCATTTTTGTTAAAATTTTATCTTTTTATTTTCAAATTCAACTATTTGGTTGAAAATTAATGTAAATTATTGAAAATTCGTCTTTTTGGTAGAAAATTAATCTCCTTGGTTGAAAATTCAACTAATTTGTTCAAAATTTATTGTTTTTGTTGAGAATGCGTCTTTTTTAGTAGAAAATTATTCTTCTTAGTAGATAATTTAACTGCTGTGTAGAAAAATCAACTGTTTTGTAGAAAATTATTTTTTTTTCTCATTGAAAAAATAGTTTTTTTTTAAGCAAATTTAGCTAACTCATTTTTGTTAAAAATTTATCTTTTTAGTTTCAAATTCAACTATTTGGTTGAAAATTACTGTACATTATTGAAAATTCGTCTTTTTGGTAGAAAATTAATCTCCTTGGTTGAAAATTTATGTTTTTTGATGAGAATGCGTCTTTTTTAGTAGAAAATTAATTTTCTGAGTAGAAAATTTAACTGCTGTGTAGAAAAATCAACTGTTTTGTAGAAAATTATTATTTTTTTTTTTCATTGAAAAAACAGTTTTTTTCAAGCAAATTTAGCTAACTCATTTTTGTTAAAAATTTATCTTTTTAGTTTCAAATTCAACTATTTGGTTGAAAATTATGTAAATTATTGAAAATTCGTCTTTTTGGTAGAAAATTAATCTCCTTGGTTGAAAATTCAACTAATTGGTTGAAAATTTATGTTTTTTTATGAGAATGCGTCTTTTTTAGTAGAAAATTAATTTTCTTATTAGAAAATTTAACTGCTGTATAGAAAATTCAACTGTTTTGTAGAAAATTAGTTTTTTCATTAAAAATTAGTTATATTTTGGTTGAAAATTTTATCTTTTTTGTTGTAAACTCGTTTTTTTCGTTTAATTCAAATTTTGAATTAGTTAGTTTAAAATTTTGCTTTTGGTAAACAATTCATCTTTTGTGACAGGAAAGTCATCATTCTTGGTCGAAAATAAAAATTTTTGATTGAAAAATCAATTTGGTTTTTTCTCTTAAAAATTCAATTACTTTATTGAAATTTGATGTATTGTGTTGACAATTCATCTTTTTTGGTAGAAAATCTAACTTTTTTGTTGAAAATTCGTTTTTTTTTCAAATAATTTTTTAATCTGAAAATTTAACTATTTCATTTTTGGTTGAAAATTTATACTTTATAAGTTGAAAATTCAACTCTTTTTTTAGAAAATTTATATATTTTTATAAAAATTCGTTTTTTGGGTTAAAAAATTAATCTTCTTTGTTAAAAATTCATATTTTTTATTGAGAATTCAACTATTTTGTAAAAAATTCTTCCGTTTAATTCCACGGGTTTAAATTTCGTCTTGTGGTAAAAAAAGTCATTCGTTTTTTGGGTTAAAAAATTAATCTTGTTTGTTGAAAATTCATCTTTTTGGTCAATAATGCAACCGTTTTGTCAAAAATTCGTCCTTTTGAAAAGAAATTTTTTTTATGGTACGCAAAAGTCATTTTTCTTGTTGAAAAATAAACTTTTTTGTTGAAAATTTAACTATCTTCAAAAAAGTTTGACTTTTTGGCTTGAAAATTTAACTATTTGTTTGAAAGTTCAACTATTTTATTGAAAATTCGTCTTTTTGGTGAAAAATCAACTTATTGGATTGAAAATTCATCTCTTTGGTAGAAAATCTTGAAATCTTCTGAAAAATTGTTTCGTATTGAATGTAATATGGTATTTACATTCATTTCATTGAAAAGTTTTTATTACTCTATTAGTCACAATTAGTAGTAAATAGTGATTTACGACTATTTCGGTAATTATTCAACTGTAAATAATTGAGGTGCATTTAGATAATTATTAAAGATTGCACCTCTAATTATTCAACGCTATTTATTGCAGTTGTTTTAATTTAATTACGCATCCTTGAAGAATATCGCGCATTCTGCAATTTGCCATAGATTGAAGTTTAGAGGATCTTAAAAGTATTTTATGGCATTCAATTTTATAATTTCAGTCAATTTTATTGAATTTTATTGCATCGATAAATTATGATTAGATGATAAATAGATTTACAACCATACACAAAGTTAAATTAATTTTTATCAAATCCGCATGATTAAATTTTATTCTCTCAAAAATGCAAAACAATTTAAAACTCCTTGTTTTTGTGTCGATTTTTTTGTAGATTTTTCAAAATTGAAATGGTACATAATTATTAAAATTGCTTGTGTTTTAGCTTTTCCGAGCTTTTCAGAGTTATAGGGTTCGTGCATAAATTACTTAAAGTTTTTTTTTCAAAATTTTGAATCACCCCTCTTTGTTAGGGTGTCTTTTCTAACCAAAAAAAAATGAATTTTTAACAAAAAATCTAATAGTTTATATTTTAGCCAAGAAAATATTTTAATTTTAAATGAAGTACAGTTGAATTGAAACAAAAAAGGCGAATTTTCAACAAAATTGTTGAATCCTTGACCAAAACAAATTTATGTTCAACCAAAAAGTTGTGTTTTTAACCAAAAAAGATGAAATGTTTACCAATAGAGACGAATTTTCAAGAAGAGTTGAATTTTCATCCAAGAAAATTAAGTTTCTACTGAATTAGACAAATTCTCAACAAAATACATTAATTTTTAACCAAATAGTTGAATTTTCAACATAAAAATTAATTTTCCACCAAAAACTCGAATTTTCAACAAAATGCATAAAATTTTAACCAAGAAGTTGAATTTGCAAACAAGAAGATTAATTTTCTACCAAAATGACGATTTTTTAACAAATTACGTAAATTTTCAACCAAATCGTTGAATTTTTAAACTAAAAAAGTTAAATTTTAGCCAAGAATGGAATAGTTAAATTTTCACTATTATTATAGATTAGCAGTTCGAACTCGAAAGTTCATTGCCTCATCTACCCGAGACCGCCACACATCTCTATCTTGTGCATTCTCCATCCAGTTTAAGTAATCATGTCCTAGTTCTTTTAGATCATCCCTTACATTTTTCTCCCATCTGTTTCTCGGTCTGCCTAGGGGTCTCTTACCAGTCGGTCTCCCTCTTAAAACTTGCGCCACTGTTCTTTCATTGCCCATTCTTGCTACATGCCCCGCCCATCTTAATTTACGCGCTTTCATTACTCTATTAATATTTGCTGACCCGTAGAGAGCGTGCAGCTCAT
>CAKNYM010050540.1:215434-233232 GCA_932195095.1 Andricus curvator | reverse complement strand
CAACATTATTTATGTGGCCAGTCACAGGGGTGCCTTCCCGCCCCACCTGAAAATTCGGGACGACTAGCCCAGCTTATGAAAAATATTGCACTAGTCACCCCAAATTTCGGGACGACGAGACACTGCGCTTTTTAAATAAAAAAGATGACTTTCCGTTAATGAAATTGAAATGGAATTTCTTGAAACAAATATAGGCGTTCGTTATATAAAAAATATAAAAAGGCAATCTCGATTTTGATTCAGTTGAAAATAAACCGACTTTAAGAAAAACATTTTTTTAAAATAAAATTTGTTTTAATAATTAAAAATTACTTAAAAATAATCGTAATATTATTATACTGGACCAATAATAATAACTCTTGGCAAAACAAAAAAATAAAGTGTTCGAAGGTGTAGATTTCGTTCAAAATTAACATTTTTGAATGAGAGAGGGGGGTGGGGGTAGTATCCAGGCACCATTTGCGGCACTTTCCCTCTGATAAATAAACAAGAAATCTTTTCAATTTTTGCATCAGCATTTAATTATATTATTGAAAAAAGATTTACTCTAAAAACCCCATTTTTTAAATATATAAAATTTTTAGAATTAGTTGTTTCTCAAAATTCTCGAATCTCAATTGTACATAATCTTCAGTAATCTTAAACACTACTATATATATATATGTATATATTTCCAACCTATAATTGTACTTAATTATACTAAATTATACATAACGAGCCTGATAATGCAAAACCAAATACTCTTTGCCGTATTTCTGCCATTCTTTGCTGTTTAAATTTTCGCGCCAATGACAAGTACGCTGACCAACCGAGGAGGCCGTTGCGCGGAAACATTTGCGCGGTGATAACTATATACAGGGTGCAAGCTATTTTTCAAAATTCAATATCTTTTTCAATTATCACCAAAAAACATTGAAAGTTGACCGACAAACACCGATAAACGACCGACAAACGATTCCGTGAAGAGTTTTTGGAAAATATTAAAAATTAGAGCTCTAGCAAACATATCTTTGGTACTAGTGTGAAGTTTGCACCCAAAACTTTAAATATTAATAACTTTTGCAATTTTAACCGACAAACCTCGAAAGTTGACCAACAAACACCGACAAACGATTACAAAAAGAAAAAATGGGATATTTCCAAATTAGTTAAAATCGGGGTGCTAACTTCACAGGGGTCATCTGCTCGATGCTTAGGAGCTGTCAAATAAGTGTTAGCCCCGACACCGAGCCCATACATATTTTGTCGGATATAGCCATCGACAAATGAATAAATAAAATTGAATTGTTGGAAACAATGGTTATAAGAAAAACTTGGATCTTGGCTAGGAGGTAATTCTACTTTTAATCAGTTTGTTCAAGCCGTCCTTTCCTCGCCTTCGGATGTTAGGTACGGCTTCGGTGAAACCCCGGAAAGTTGTCCTACATCTGTCGAGTTTTCCGAAATCTTTGTTACAATGTATAAGTTTTTCAATTATTTGCGCTCACGGGCAATTTAACCATCAATTATGCAAATATAGCTCTCTGTGACAATAAGTGTGACAACTCTCAAAAGTCGCCACGGTCTTTAAAGTAGAAGGTATTCTCTCTGGGTTGGGATTCCGATGATTCATTTGTATCGGACCTCTCCTTTTACCATATGAGATAGTCAACGAGGTTATTCTCGAAAGTTATTCTTGGAGGTTTTGTCCACTATGGTAAAAGAGGAACTATTCTGTTTCCTAGCACAGAATGTTCCGCGGGAACTTGCGGAACGTTCCACACTATTGAAAATTCCAACGTCGTAACTACTACGTAGTTTCCCACGTAGTTTACGACGTCGGAATTTTCAATAGGGTGAAAACTAGCGCGTGGGGGGTTTTCGGAGCACAGAACACAAATTTGCAGTCAAAATAAAAAAATTCACAATTATACTCAAAATTCAACAATTTTACCAAAAAATTCGATAAATTGGTAGATTTCCATGAAAGTCAGTACGAGGGGATTTTCGGAGCACAGAACACAAAGTTGGTGTGGAAATACAAAAATTCCACAATTTTATTAAAAATTCCTCAATTTTACCAAAAATTGAATTAATTTGGTAGATTTCTATGAGATTCTGTATGAGGAGCAGTTTAATATTTATAACATTTAAGTTTGAGATGCATTTTGAAAGCAGTTTGAATTTTATATTTCTATGATTTATTTTGCTAAGATTATTTTATTATTTTTTTAGAATTTAAAAAAATTACTTGTTGTTAAAATCATTAATGTAGCTACGTTTCTTACGTTGTTTTAATTTTTTTGAAATCTTAAATTATTTTTGAAATTTTTTCAGATCTTCGAAATATATTTTGAAATGATTCGAATTTTTCCTAAATTTTTTATAAAATGCTACTAAATTAAAAACATTTCCTTAAAATCTTCCAGATTCTACTTTGACAATTTTGTAAATGTTTATAAATTTTTCAAAAATATTCTCTCAAAATAATTTTCCATATTGAGAAATCATTTTCAATTTTCCTAGGATTCTTAAGAAAATGTTTTTATTCTTTTGAAGCCTTTCACAATTTTCAAAAAGCTTCTACATTTTTTGTTCGAAGTCTGCAAAAATCTATGTTTTGTTTTAAATTAGGCTGTTGCTATTTGCACTGAAATTTCGGTACGAATAGCCAGATTTTGTCGGTAGACACACTTTGTATAAATTATTTGAAATCATTTCAAGTTTTAAATTAATTTTGAATCTTTTCAAAACTTCTAAATATCTCTTAAAATTACTCGATATTTTTCTACAAATAATAAGTGTTCAATTGTTATTTATACATCAAAATTCAAAAATTTCACCTAGAAAATAAATATTTTTTTAATTGAACAATTAAAATTGCAACGTTCAAAGTTTAAAAGCCCTTCGAAATAATTTTAACGAATCAAGGCTTTCGATTTCAACCAATTCAGTTTCAATTTGTTTACTTTCGAATATTTGGTTTGATATTAGTCGCCTTAAGTGAACAGTCAAATTTAATGGGTTAAAAATGAAATATTTTTGACTGAAACAATATTTTCAATTTATTAAAAGCCTTTAATTATGAATCTATTATTTTGAAGTTATTTTTAATTTGAAAATAGTTCATAAAGCTTCAATTGGACGTTTACATGTTTTAACGACTGAGGCTTTCAAATTGAAACAGTTTAATTTTTAACGTTGAAATCTGGAAATCCTGAAATTTTGAACGGATTTCGAATCGCCTTGTCAAATCAATTATTGTTCACTTTTCAATACCTAAAGTACCGTTCATTAAAAAAATGCATTAATTTATATTTATAGTTGACCAGATAAAAATGTTTTTTTTTATCACAAATTGGATTTTGAAATACATTAAATTAAAAATGAACGCTTAAAAATAAAAACCTAAAATGGAAAATTTTTAAATTAAAAGATTTTCGTATCACGCATTGTAAACTGAATGATAACATAATTGAAAGAGATATCTGTTCAACTAATTATTACAGAAAATGTTAAAATCGAACTTGGATAGACTTTTCTTCTAAAAAGTTGTAAAATTCACGGTCAAAAAATAAGATTCACTGTCATTTCCCGGTCTCAAACAATTCCCGGTCATTTCCCGGTGCAGCGGCCACCCCGTATTAAGTGCGGTAAGCATGGGTCGTAAGTGTATATAGCTCCTTTTTGCAAGTCAGGTTATGAGAGCAACGTACGAAATTTAGCTACATTAATAATTTTTACAATAAATAATGTTTTAAACTCTGAAAAATAATAAAATCAATAATATCAGCAAAATAAATCATAGAAATGTAAAATTCGAACTGCTTTGAAAATACATCTCAAAATAAAATTTTATTCATATTAAACTACATATTTTCATGACTCTTTCTTTTTTAGAATTATTAGTTAAGGACGTAAGTAAAATATACAGCGAGGAAGAGAATTTTAATTCCATTCCGTACTATTTGAAATTCTTGTACGTAAAATACGCAGTAAAATCAAAGTAAGCGGCCATGTAAATTACGTCAGGTACACTTTCCCACCCCTGCTCAGAATTTTCTGTTGAAAATTTTCCGTCGAAAACTTTGCATTGTCATATCCGATAGACTACTATTTATCTTTAAAGAGCGTGGCTGTGTTTAAGAGTTGTCAAATTTGCTTGGCAAAACAGCTGTATTTGCAAAATTAGTGGTGAAATTGCTCGTCCGAGCAAACTATTATATATTTGCAAACGAACAACGAAATAAATCACTCGGTAGTTTTATTTTGAGTGACGCTGATTGGATGTCAAGATGCGACGTATTGCTGGTTGCAAGCAGACGATATGAAGTTTACAAGGCCGTCGAGTTGAACACTGAGAATTACTCTCCAAACGTAGGTAAAAACAGAAGAATACCCGAGATGTGCGGGTAAAGTTTACCCACATGGGGTAATTTTTGTTGCAGGTAATCTTTACCCCGAAATCCGGGTAAAGATTATTATTTAGTAACTGACAGCTAGTAATGTCAGGTATCAATGGATGTGTAATCGTGGTACTAGATTTCCGAGGACGCCCTCTCCCCCTCTTTATGACCCTCCTTTTGTTTATAATCGGAGATACGACTCGCAATGAATTTTCTAGAGCATTAACCAAAGGCAAATGAAAAGCAACGCCCGGGCTCAGAGTTAACAATTGTTGTAGAAACTCCATCATTGGTAGCCTCCGAGGACGCCCCCTCCTAGGAATGCCTGGAATAAAATGACAACATAACTATAAAATATGATCAGAATTCACCAAAATTCAACCAATTATAATCAATCGCATACCTGGTGCAAAGGCACGTTAATTCCTCTCAAGCGGAAGTACTTCCCGTTATCAATTATTTTCGCATTGAAAGCTACAGACGACACCCGCACGAGAAAATGCCTTTACGTATTTGCTCTAAACGATGATCAATAACGATATCACGATTGGTGACGTTATCCCCAACAGCCACTCGACAAACAGAAACAAAATTATCAAGAAGTTGGTACAGCTCGGCTCCCCAAACTGCAACACAACACACATTCAATAGGTCCTCAGTGTGAGCAACTCGTAACGCTAAAGTTTCTCTCCTCAGTATTTCTTAAACGAGTAATGACATATGTCCACTTAAATTATCTCTATTCCCCATTTGCCGTGAAAGAGAAAAAGTGAAAGCGGGCAAGACAATCATTTCACTATTGACAAGGTTGCGTAAAGAGCCAGACAGAATTCTGTCGTTGGAACCTATTCGATTAAACCTACGCGTGTCTCGCCCAAGTATTCCGTTTTACTATATATCTCCTTTTCCGCTTACTTTTCTTTTCAAATTTTCAAGATTCTACTCGGTACGTGATGTTAACTTTAGTTATCACGGGGCTGCAGATAGCCCCAAATAAAAAAGATATTATATATACTCTGAAGTGGATAAACAGAATTATTTTCCCGTTTAGAACTATTAAATTTTGTTCTTCCTTATCCTTTTCCGTTGAACTAATTCTTGTCTTTACTACGATTCCACAATGAATTGTACAAATTGACACAAAAACTTACCTACTTACTTACTTCCAAGGATATTTCACGGCACCATGTTGTACAGTAAAAACCCAGAAATATTTGTTTGAAAAAAGCGTGGCTAAAAATTAACAACTACAATTATCTGACGTCGAATAATTTTTATCGGGAGGTGGATACACAGCCACATTCACAACTTTATATGTAGTTGGCAATTGTTTGCAACATTTTCATCCAACTTTAGAAGAAAAATATATCTGGGATTTACTGTGTGGCAACGCTTATCTCTTCTGAATTTTATTTCGAATTTCATTTATTCCCTATCAACATTCCTTCCTTCATTCCTTCTTTTCTATCAGCTTTGGAGGAAGTATTTCAAGGTAGGGTTAAAGTCGTGATAAACATGTATGCGGATGACATACAGGTTTATGTTCTGATTAAGGTAGTAGATAAAGATTCGGGGGCTATGTTTTACCCATGGCGCTAGACTTTATTGCGAAGTGGGCTAGACAACATGCACTAGTCGTTAGACCTTTTTAATATGCAATACTTCCGATTGGGAACTTTGCAGACGTTTGCTTACCTAATTTTAAGATTTATGGTACCCTTTTGTTCACCGTGGCTCAGTTGAGGAATCTAGATCCACTATGAAATCTGGCTAGAGTTTTGAGAAACATGTGACGAAAGTGATTAAAGCTACGTATCTGGATTTGAGGAAACTGTTCCCTTTCCGTTGTTTGCTTCCTTCTAGGGTTAAAGCTGTTACTTTATTAGTTATTGGTGATGTCCTATCTGAAAGGGAGGATACAGAGCATGCAAAACGCCCGCTCAAGTTTTTCTTAGGGCGTCAGAAAAATCGACTAAATCACGCCTGCTTTATGAAAGTCCGGTTGGCTCCGAATAGAGCACAGGCTGGAGTTGCAGCTCAGTGTTCTTTCTTTCAGGTTCCTCTCTCGGGGTATTCCTGAACACTTTTACGAACTATTGTCATTAGTAGAGGACAGGCAGGAGAGGTGAACTGTTATAGACCGACTGCGCGCTTCTTACTGAGGCAGTGACATCATTTAGGACATATGTTAACCGTATGTCTAGGAGACACCTATGTTCGTTTGAGCCCATAAAGCTGTTCAGAAATTGCTATTATTCTCATGTACCAGAGCTGTTAAACCACGGACTGGCGGCGCATCTCTTGGCTGCGCAGCAGACACAAATTGGTTAGCATAACCTGAAAATACAGAGGAATGACTACTGCGCAAACTCCGTCAGTCCGCGGTCTGGCAGCTCTGCCATATACACCTGTGTTCTCAAAACTCTTAGGTCTTGATTCAGGATAGCTATAAGTTAGATTTAACTTAGATCTAGAGAGTTAAGTTGTAAAGCAGATGTAAGCTCACCCTTTATGTTGTTTTCGGTACCTAATAATGTTAATATGTATATTGGTTTTTTGATTGAAAAATTAATAAAAATGTATCATAATAATTATTATTCAGTGCTTTTTACCACTCACCACAATTTTCTTCCATAAGCACTATTTTCATGTAAAAACTGATTTAAGGAAAAAATCTATTAAATAATGCCTGAAAATACGAGAAATGGTTATTCTTGTAAAATATATTTTATTATCACGAAAATTAATGAATGGGAAATCAAAACGTTCAGTCATATCTAATATCAATTTTATTGTCCAATTATTTAGATGACAGATATAAACAAGTGTGATTTTGTGTACGCCTGCGTCTGGTAAGTCTGTTTATTCCTGCCTATGTTTCTATTATTAAATCTCTCAGTCTTATCTCTTTCTTTCTCTCTTCACTCACTCGCTTTTTCTCACACTGTCCTTTCTGTTCATTTGTTTTTCTTTTCGCGAATTTTTTACTGTGTACAAGTTTGCACGTTAGCCCTGCGACTGACTAATTAAAAAGCTATAGTATTACGTTAATTCGAATGTTCATCGATTCAAGTTTCACTTTCTGTCAGAGTGCATATCACAAATTTACACTCGGTCAATCACCGAAGATTGTTTCTCCTTTTTTTCTCAATGTTAATCATCAGCAAGAAGAGTTTATAATTACTTTCGCATCTGTATACTTTTAATATGAATATCATAAAGCAGGGGAAGTGATTTAATAAATTGAAAAGATCGAAAGTCCAATTTCATTTTCACAAACACTTAATTTGTATTTAAAACATTTTCAGAATTATTTATCTTTTCTTATAGTTTACAATTTACACTTCGAAAAATTAATTCTCTGTATTCGAATTAATTATTATGCTCTTGGATTATGGCAAGTTGTGAGTTTTTTTGCAAAACACAACATTTTTCATTCCAAAATTAGTTTCACTTTTACTCCAGGTAAGTATATCGACAGACGTCCCTAACATTCATATAGGAAAATAGAAGAAAAAAACCTATTCCAATTTATCTTTCATGTCCCTTTGAACTCCCCTCCTTTTCTCTCTTATTTTTTCAGAATTTTTTTGTAAGTATTATTAAGGTATTAGTAACTTATTAGTAAGTATTATTAGCATTTGTAAGTGGAAGTCTTACATTAAGACTAAACATTTATATCTCCCTCGTCCATTGGCAATTTTGTTCTTGTGATGAATAGCTGCGAGTGAATCAATACTGAAAAGTAAAAAGAAAATAACTGGCAAGTTACAGAATAAACAAAAAAAAATAAATAATGAGCTTGAATGCAAACTTAAAATTAACTGTAAAAAAATGTTTTTTCTTGCGCCAGTGAACACAAATCATATTCCATAAACCTATTTTCCGCTTAACGATTAACCATCAAATGACTTTTCCGAAAGATATTAAATATACCTCCAATAATTCTACTAGAAAAAGAGTGTGGCTCGCACTTTATCTATTCGTGACAAACATTTGTGACTTTTTTTAAAAGGAAACTACCCTTATATTGAATCTATACTATTAAGACGGAAGTAGTTTATCCCGATCATCACGAGATCGGCTTTCTTAGAACACCATATTTATGTTCTTGGATGCGCGTTTTCTCAACCAACTGTTACATTCCATTTTTACAGAACAGAAGACGTCCCTGCATCAGAGTCGTTGAGACGGTTATCGCTGCCTGTCTCAGAAACTTGCTCTCCGTTTCCGGACGATGTTAACGTCTGTTGAAACAATAAATATTTTCAATATTCAATTTCAATATGCAACCTAAATTCACTGAATTTGATACCATCACCTTTTTCAATTTGCTCTTCAACCTCGCATTGCCTGACATCCTTAATGAATAGTTTAAGTTGTTCACAAACTTGGAGGAAATTTTGCTGTATATTATCGAGAATTCCGTTGTATTGCAGATCGGTACTCGGAGAGTTGTGAGTTTAAATAAAATTCCGATTATCAGTTTTATTTTGTTATTAATAAAATATACTTTTACAAAAACCGTTTCTAGATTTTTGTGTTTTTTCCTGAAAGGAATTCATACCTGTTGAGAAGAATATAGATTCTTGTTAAGACATTTTTGAGGGTATTTTGTAGCTCCTTAAAATTTTCCTTTAATTTAAGTTCCGAAATAACTGTTCTCTAAGATCAGTATTAAATCAATCTGTCCTATACGGGTTTATTGAAACCACCGGAATTATTTATTTTCGGGTACAGTATCGAGGGGTCATTTAAGCAGTTTCATATTAATCATTTTTCAACTCGGATGAACGTAATCGATGATATTGTTACGACGTCTGATATTACGAGTGCAATATCAGAGAGAAACATTTGATGGGGTTTTATGGAAGGCTTTGCGTCGTAAACAGGGATCTTGACACATCGCGCGTAAGCTAGACTTAATTCCATCCATAAAAACAAACACCTTTCCCTAGTTGGCCATTTTATAACCCCTGCCCCCTGGCTATTCGACTCTTCAAATTTACGATCCTTGAGACGTGCTGATCAAAGACAGACTAGAAATACAAATAAACACTGAAGGACGCTTAGATATTGCAAAACAATTTCAGGTATGCATAACATCTATTCAGTGACAATTTATTTTTTTTACTCTGCTAAATTTCAGCAATTTTTTTTAACACATGAAAGAAGATGAGGGTGTGAACCCTAAAGAAAGTAAATATATGTTTTATCCAAACTGCGCGGATGTATATCTTTTCTTGAATGTAAAGTATGGGCAAAATGCCTCTCTTCGCCTGAAGACGAAGCCGGGCGCAGAATGTTACTTTGCGCCCGCTTCAGCTGCCCTCAAAGGTAAACTTTCGGCTTCGTCTCGGGTGTTCGAGTCCCAACGGCTCAGCTGCAACTCGCACTCGCTTCAATCGCCTTCTTTCCGCCTTTGATACACAATGTACTATTTTTGGACATTCCAGAATATCTTTAGAAATAGTGTATTTAATAAAGATAGAGGAGGATGGCGACGTAACAAATTTCATTCCAATATCTTTCGATCTCCCGTCAAATGCACAACCCTGGCAAATTGGAAGAAGCCGCCCTCCCTCTATCACCCTCTCCCTCTCTCGTATCCTCTTCTTCCTTGTTTAGAAGGTCGGTTTGGGAACAAGTTGCTATCCAGGAGGAGGGGTAAGGTTACACAATGCACGAGATTTCGTCCGATCCATCGAGAGTCACGTCCGTTTCCCCAGACAGACCCCATAAGAAAACAATTTTTTTTAGCTAACACAGGCAATTGGTACTCGTGTGATTGCAGCATTAGCCTTCAGGATTTCGTACTCGTCTACGTTAACCTCCGACACGTGCTTCGAGCCTCCGGATAAATTTTCCCTTATTTCTCTTATTTTTCATATTTTGCAAGTACTGATGTAAAAAAAAAAATAAAATTCCAATATTACGATTTTGATTTTTTTTATCTCAATTATGCCTTCCAAGAGCGTCAATTTGAGCTATTCCCGAAGAAAGGAGGGCTAAAAGAAAATCTTCCAGCATAGGGATCTCTCTCTCATAAGTTTCTCTGTCCCTTCCCCTTTCCTTCCATCAAATGATTGTTTGCTTAAAATGTGGAATTTAAATAGGAAGCTGATTTTTCCCAAGGTTCCCAGTATTTGTCTATTTTCCGCGGTGGTCACTTTATTGAACGAATACCAAACTCACTGGTTCGCAACCTCGAAGCCAAAAAAAATTAGAGGCACTTGCGTGATGGATGTAGAGAGCTGTCATTCTGTGGAAAAGGGACCAAATTAAAAAGCCGGCCTTGCTATCAAGTAATAAATGTAATAAACATATTTCATGTCTTATTTGAATTATACATTGAATTAGACATTAAATAAAATGTTCAGTGAATAATTTATATATGAACTGTGCTCGTAGGAATTTGATTAAAATTTATAAAAAATCCACTCGTACATCACAGTGTAATGTAACAAATACGAATGATGATACAAGAAAACAAAACTGCTTTTTTTTTAAAATCCAGATTCTAGTCTATACAAATATTGATTTTTCTATCACCGACCATTTTTTTAAAGTGAAATAAGTAAGACTAGGATTGAATTTGAATTCTTAATCTCAAATTTGTCACTAAATCGTAACATAAAGGGCATTCAGACCTTTCCTTAATTTTTTATTTTTCAAACGATGAAAATTTGAGGATTACAAAACACCGAGAAAACACTGTAAAAACAAAGTTTTATTTCAGGGCTAGTTTCAGGTATTAGAATAAGACTCAGAAAAAAACAGTCTCGAATGGTATTAAAATGAGACGATTGGTGGGAACCCAGATTCATTTGCTTTACAGTAAAAATAACAGTATGAAGTTATCCTATTCAAAAACAGGACTTGTTTCAGAATTATTTCTATATTAACTCCTCCCCTATGCGCTGCTGAAGTAGCTGCATGGTGAGTGTATAAGCATTAAAGACTTGAGTGTTCATACCGCTTTTTTCATAACATTTTTTATCCAGCGGCTAAGAGTCTGTGTAGTAACAAGATTTTAAGGCTTCTAAAACGATAATAGTTGTTTTGCTTCGCGCCTCTTATGGAAGTAGTTCTTATAAGATATGTCTCAAGTGTCAACGCAGGACGTATGTACGGGGGTGTCTAGAGTAAAAAACGGAAGGAGTAAAGCAGGCTGAGGCCTACTAATTTTTGAGGTTTTGATTTGTCCCAGAATGTTTATTTCAATTCTTCTATCTA
Organism: Andricus curvator; assembly: GCA_932195095.1. Lineage (NCBI taxonomy): Eukaryota > Metazoa > Arthropoda > Insecta > Hymenoptera > Cynipidae > Andricus > Andricus curvator. The sequence goes on along the minus strand of CAKNYM010050540.1, from coordinate 221,611 downwards.
ATTATCTAATGTTCCTTATGCCTTTTTGGCAATACACAACCAGGGTAAGTGTCTACCGCATAGGATCAGATTCCCTATTAATCGAACGGAGCAAATTAATTTTAGGATTAAAATATATAGGTTTAGATTCCGATACCGGCATATGAATTGGGAACTAGGGTCTAGGTGGGCAATAAGGCACTACTAGAATTCCCCTTGCATTCTCAAATTAAGTTTTTTGTAACACTCTCAATATTAGGGAGGCTGGTGGAAGAGCATACAAAAAATCATGGTTCCAATTAAAGATAAACGTATCTACTGAAATAGACTCTGGGTCCTTCTTCTAAGATACAGAGCGTCTACACTTTGTGTCACCTAGTCGTAAAAAGATCAATATCTGGCGGACCAAAATCTTTTACTATATTATAAAATGCTTTATCCGATAATAAGTATTCCGTCCCTGGATCAAGCCTTCTTGACTCAAAGTCTGCTTCAAAATTATCTTTAGAAGATATAGATGATGCGAATACCCAAAGATCTCTTTGTTCGCACCAGATCTATATCTTCTTTGCAAGATCGTTCAACTGAGGGTATTAAACCCCACATTTCTTATTGATATACGCTATGACAGTGGTGTTATCGACCCATAAAAGAACTCCCTGACTTTTTAATTGGCTGTCGAAATATTGAAGACGCATGAAGGCAGCCATAAGCTCAATAATATTAATATGTTTTGATCTCTCGGTCTCCGTCCAGAAACCTTGGGCACGTTTCCCCTTACATGAAGCTCCCCAAACGGTAGGCTATGCATCTATAAAAATCTCAATACACGGATTGAAACACGTGATGTTGCTTATTTCGTTTGGAATGTTCAATTTCTACCATTCAAACTCAGTTTGTGAAATACCCACCACAAAAATGGTTGCCGCAAAATCATCATTATTCTCTCGAAGACCTAACATTCGTGTATTCGAAATTTCCCAAGTAGACGTTTCCGTATTTTAACGTACAACATTAACCTAATGTTCGAATAAACGCTGCTAACTCCCTGATCTTACATTGATTAAAATTTCAAATCTTTTGATTTGAGGAATTACTTTTGACCTTTCATCTTCTGGGAGTTGAACAATCATCTCCTTCGAATTATAGTTTAACGCCAGATACCTACATTGTAATGATGTTCCTCTTTCTTAGATTAATTACAAACCTTAGTTTTCTCAAAAAGGCTCAATCTTCATCATCCTTACGCTGACAATCTGTCGCATTATTTCCGAAAAGGAGCATATCATCCAAGTAAATTACCGATTCCAAACCTAGCGAGCTTAACTGTGAAACAACCAGTTCCTTTTTGTTTTCCCAATTAAGGACCAGTGTTGCTGACCCCATCTAGCCTCCCAGAAAAGTTGTAATTCTTTGTTGCGTCTCCATTATTCCTAAATCTCTTTTAAGCATTGCAGCTTGTGTATGTCGCAGAGCTGCCTTTACCTCTGCATTCAGTTTGGGAGTATAAAAAATAAGGAATTTTGTGATAGAGGAAATTTAGTTATCTAAGTATTTTTGTCTTCAGACGGTAAGCCTTTTTTAATAGTTTCCTCAATCCTTGTGACCATATCGGTGGGAGCTTCTTGTGCTAGAATTCTATCTGCGTTTATTCTCAGTCCAAACACTTCTAATTATTGCGCCGAAAGAGAATATTTGGTGTTTAAACCTTGACCGTTAGAAGCTTGTTTAGTATTCTTCAGTTTCTTTATTTTATCACCTGAAGATGATTGTTTTGTTGTATTTGACTGACAGTGGTCTTCATTTTGCCTATCATCTTAAGTAACCTCTGATAATGCCCAAGTCTGGTCTTTATTTAATAGACCACTCTTTCGCTTCCAAGAGAGTCAATATCTGAACTCCTATCAGGTCTTGAGGGATAACTCCTACTTGAAGAGCAACTCCTCCTACGCCTTGGACTCCTCTCATACTAATCGAAACGATCATCTTCATGGTGCTTTGCTCTATCGCTCCAGCGCTGGAGACTGTGATGACTGTAGGTCGGAGAAGGGCTACGATCTATCGAATTACTTTATCGCCTGGACGATCTTCTTGAGCGACGACTCTTGTACTCGTCGAATTAATTTCTTACAATATATCTGTATAAACTATAATTTTATTTTTATACTCTTTACGCAGTAGTAGTTGCAGACTGCTAGTACGGGCAGTAGCACTGTATTTTCCTTTTTATAATTCAATTATCACTTTCCGTCGAATAAGATCTATTTCTCTTCCCCATTTTCACGTACTTATATATAAAGTTTGCAACTTGTCTGATTAGACCGTGGCACACCTTCAAAGAATGATCATGAAGCAGAACGAAGGCGTGATGGGGATCCGGTTCTAGAGTTTTGTTTCTTAACTTTGAAAAGTGTAGCTCTAGTGTACACCGAGAGAGATACTACATGATAATCTCGGAAGAAGAGCCGTGCAATACAAGTAAGAGAAAAACTAGACGCTTGAGGAAAAATTATCAACTATATGTTTTATATTGTATCTTAGACTTCTACTTACCTTCAGGAATAAAACATGAAAAGGTGGCATCAAATTAACCGTTCCACCCTTGGGTACTTTAAAATAGTATCCTTCAATTTTCACTGTCTCAAATTCGATTCTGCCCGGTGAATAAATTGTTTCTGTTACGAAAAACGTATGAATTTTTTATAAACACCAAAAATTGGTTATTAGTCCGAAATAAAGATGCCCTAAATGTAATTGGAAATTCAGTTAATGTTAATACATATCTCTTTAGCTACGCGAATATTCTGTCCGGATAACAGCAGGGTTTCAGTAGGGTGTTTTTAGCTTTGCAAATACGCCAAGATGAATGCAGTATTTTTAAAAAATATTATCTTTTAATGGTCATTGAATGTACGCAGGAAAAATAACTACAAGTTTTTTTGGACACAATGTATATTTTAGTAACATGTGTTAGCATTCCAGGTGAAAAAGTCGGCGTGGACAATTCATAGCATGTTGAAATGCGTACAATGATATACGTATATGTTTCAACTGTTTCGCAGTATATGCTTTATGAAAAACCAATTTTCGAATATAGTCGATATCAGGATGTAAGATATTTTAATATATGATTCATTTGGTTTACTATATTCCAATTATGAACAGAATGAATACAAAGATATATTGAAGGAAAAGGATGTGAAGTGAAGTTTGTGTAACTTATGTTAGCATTTTATGTGAAGAAGGCGAAGTGGACATCCACTTACAAACCCGCGCATTTTAATTTGTTTTATAACAAATAATTTATAACGAATTATTTTATAACAATTAATAAGGCATTTTTTCTTGTGAATACGTAATAACTTAGCATGTTGAAATACGTACAATGATAACATATGTTTCAACTGTTTCGCAGTATATGCTTTACGAAAAACTAATTTCCGAATCTAGTCGATATCTGGATGTTAGATTTGAATATACGATTGATTTGGTTTATTATATTCCAATTACGAACGGAATAAATACATAGATATATGGAAAATGATCCACGAAAAAATCCACGTGGTAATGCATTAAAATTGGTTTTATAACAAAACATCTTAACACCTAATTAATTACAAATGATTTCATAACAGCTGATGAAACAATTTTTGCTGCAAATACATAATTGCCTATCACGCTGATATACGTACATAGTGATAACATATCTCTCAACTGTTTCGAAGTATATGCTTCACGAAAAACCAATTTTCGAACGTAGTCGATATCTGAATGTGAGATATTTGAATTTGATTTGGTATATTATATTCCACTTACAAACAGAATAAATACAATGATATATTAAAGAAACAGCATGGGAAGGGAAATTTTTGTAACATATCTTCCCATCCCATGTGAAGAAGTCGACGTGGACATCCACTTATAAACCTGCGTGGTAATGCATTTAAATTCGTTTTATGGCGAAATATTATAACAAATGATTTTATAACAATTAATAAAAGACTTTTCTTTAAATACATAATTACCCAGCATGTTGAAGTACGTATAACAATAACATATGTTTCAACGGTTGCTAAGTATATACTTTACAAAAAAGCAATTTTCGAATATAGTCGACATCTGGATGTAAGATATTTAAATATATGCTTGATTGGTTTATTATTACGAACAGAATACATACAAAGATATATTGAAGAAAAAGGATGGGATGTGAAACTTTTGCAACGTTGTTACCATCCCATGTGAAGAAGTAGACGCGGACATCCACTTATAAACCCGCGTGGTAATTCATTTAAATTTGTTTTATAACAAATAATTTATAATGGATAATTTTATAACAATCAATAAGGCACATTTTCTTGTGAATACAAAATTAACCAGTACGTTGAAATACATACAATGATTACCTATGTTTCAACTGTTTCGAAGTATATGCGTGACGAAAAAGCAATTTTCGAATGTAGTCGATATCTGGATGTAAGATATTTTAATATATGATTGATTTGGTTCATTATGTTCCACTTAAGAACATAATAAGTACAAAAATATATTGAAGGAAAAGGACGGGAAGTGAAATTCTTGTAACATACGTTAGGATCCCATGTGAAGAAGTTGACGTGAACACTCACGACAAAATCCATGTGGTAATGCATTTAAATCGTTATATAACAAAATATTATAACAAATAATTTGGAACAAATGATTTCATAGCAATTAATAAGACATTTTTTCCTGTAAACTCATAATTACCCAGCATGTTGAAATGCGTACAATGATAACATATGTTTCCACTGTTTCTAAGTATATGGTTCACGAAAAACCAATTCTTGAATGTATTCGATATCTGGATGTAAGATATTCCAATATATCATTTGTTTCGTTTATTATATTCCACTTACGAACAGAATAAATATAAAGATATACAGAAGTAACAGGATGGAAAATGCAATTTTTGTAACATATGTTACAATCCCATGTGAGGAAGTCAACGTGGACATCCACAAAAAAATCCGCGTAGTAATGCATGTAAATTTGTTTTATAACAAAATATGTTCAGAAATAATTTATAGTAAATGATTTTGTATTAATTAGTAAGTCACTTTTTTCGGCAAGTACATCATTTCGCCGCAAGATGAAATAAGTATACAATGATAACATATGTTTCAACTGTTTCAAAGTATATGCATTACAAAAATGAAAAAACGATTGACTTGGTATGATATTATGTTCTACTTACGAATAGAATTAAATTAAGAAATATACAAGTGGAGAGCAGTAGGGGAAAAATACAAATCTGCATTTTGCTAGAGACGAAGAACTGATGTTTAGAGAATTTTCTTAGTTGTAACTGATAATAATTATGTTGAATATGTTTTACATGTATATATAATAGTCATTATCTCTTTACTGACAAGTATAACGATGTATGTACGTTTAATCGGTGGGATGGAGATAAGATATCAAAGCGTAAAGCGTCTTTTTATTGCTATGAAATGAATTTCATTCTCTCTTTGGTCGTTTTTATATCAAGTAAATTTTTTTATTTTCAATGTTATTCAGCACGATTAGAAAGAAAAGTACGCGTCCTATCAAAAAATGCCGAAATACAATTTTTATATCTCATTTAAAAGAACAATTTCGTTATTACACATTCTATTGTATCCTGTTTTTTTTTCTTCAAAAATTGACATTTCTAGTTTTTAATGTTATTTTTCACAATTAAAACGAAAAGTAGGCGTCTTATCAAAACATGGTAAGCAAGAAATTGATAGACCTTCGGTAGGAAAATAATTTTGTTATCAAACATTTTATTGTATCGTGTGTGGTTTGTCCCACAATTTTAATTTAAGAGACGTCAACTTTTCACCACATTTGAACAGTTACGCATGCGCATGGCAGTCCTCGTCTTGTCATAACCCAAGCTCATTTTTCTAGTAGTACTTGGTGTGTGTACACGCACTTGTTAGCTCTGTGCGAAAACCACTTGGGAGAAAATTTACAAATATTCATTTAGTGCGTTCGTGTTTGTATTATTTTCACAACATTTTTTGAAGAATCAGCGCAGTTAAATATGCTTATAATTATCGTGTGACATGGATATTTTGACTCCCAGAAGGAATTTTGCATGAACATTCAATGAGTGAACCATTATTTGCCATCTTCTAAATCAAAGCGTTTGGGGAATTGTGAGACACCACA
>CAKNYM010050540.1:185820-215424 GCA_932195095.1 Andricus curvator | reverse complement strand
TCTTCTAAATCAAAGCGTTTGGGGAATTGTGAGACACCACATATTTGACATTTTGCAAGCTAATATCGCATTTTCTCAATGCGTGTTCATCATTTGTCATGCAAAATTCCGACAAAATATCAATTTAGTTGATTTTTTTCGGTTCTCAACTAATCTTTTGTGAACATTTTTTAGTCGAAATGCCACGTCATTATGCCAAACATGAGCCATCGATTGACTTTTCCGTTGTTGTGGAAGCGATTAAGCAGATTAAAATCCATAAGAATTCAATCCGATCAGTCGCTGTATCTCATAATTTGTCACACGCCACTTTGGCGCGCTACGTGAAGAAGACCAATTATGCAAAAATTGATGTGTCAACTGCTTCCGACGATTCATTGATTGATTTTCTTAAGACCAAAAGCATACCAGGTGCAAAACCAGTACGTTTTTATTTCTACTGAAAAACATGCTTCTTTTGACGCAATTTGCCACTAATGAACACATTTTTATTTCAGCTCTTCAATGCATTGCAAGAAAAGGCATTGATGAAATACGTTCTCAAGGCGAGTGACATTTATTATGGGCTAAGTATTGCCGAACTCAAGTCTTTGGCGTATGAATATGCAAACAAAATTGGGATTAGTTATCCTGCTTCGTGGAATGACAAATCTCAAGCCAGTAATGATTGGTATTACTGGTATTATTGGCATTATTGGTGAAAAGTCCTTTAACAAGGAGATTGTCGATGCGTTTTCTAACAATATTCCTTCTGTGCTCACCGAAACTCAATTTGAACCTCATCGCATATGGAACATGGGTGAGTGTGGATAGCCGACTGTTCCAACTAAAACCTTGAAAGTCATTGCGCGAAAAGGCAAAAAACGAGCTGGCTCGTCAACATCGGCAGAAAGAGGGACAAATGTGTCCATGGCGTTAGCCATTAGCGCAACTGGTCAATCAATTCCACCTTTCTTTCTCTCTCCGAGAAAGAACGCCAATAAACATCAAATCCGGATTCAGATCAACAGGCATTTATCCATTCGATGCAAATGCATTCACTGAAGTTGATTTTGTTGCTGCAGAACTCAGCGGTGAGTTTCAATGTGATAGCGACGATAGCGATACGAAGAACCAACGCCATATTGTATTATCTGGTGTTCATATCGAAACGGCAGCGCATGAAGAAGTGACAACTTCTGAAGCGCCATCCACATCGGGTACGATTTCATCTGCATCTCTTCGTCAGGCATTGAAAGAGATTGGTCCAATGAAACTAGGAAGACCAGCCAAAAAATCCAATCGCGGCCGCAAGTCAAGGAAAACGGCCATTTTCTCGTCGCCTGAAGTTGTGTCCCAATTGAGAGAGAAAGCTGATGCCAAGCGCAAAAAGGCAGAAAAAAGAAGTCAAGGAGGAGATGAAAAGCCAACAGTTCCAAAAAAGCGAAAAAGTCGATCAAAATCAACAGCGAAACGTAAGTTTTTTTCTTCTGAAGACGAAGATGTTGACTTCTGCATACTTTGCAAGGAAGATATGCCGAAGAAATTGAATAGGAACAATTCCATTCATTGTGATTTTTGCGACCGAGCTGTCCATTTGAAATGCCTCAAGGCCGGAGCCTATTTCACATACCCGAATTGTGAATCCGAATAATTTTAATAATTTTTTATCCTTTTCAGAATCATTCTTTTTCATTTTTCTTTGTATGAAAATAACTATCATGTCATTTTCAAACATTCAGTAAATATTTTCTATCGATATTTTTCATTTTTGACTTAATTTGTCTCACATTGACAAACGGTGTCTCACATTTCCCCAACTTTTTTGACAATCCCAAAATCGCATATTTTTTCCAACATGCATTTTTTTCGGCAGATAGCAATTTCGAAAAACCGCTTTAACGAGAAGTTAGTTTTTCCCCCTAGTAACAAATTTAGTTTAAAAATTTGCAAATATTTTGATTTTTGTTGAAGTTATGGAGCTTAATCAAAGTTTGTCTCACATTTCCCCAATTTTCCTTATTATTTTTCACGGTTAAAATCAAATTTACGCGTCCTATCAAAAAATGTTGCTACTTTGTTTTCTAAGAATACTCTTAAATGTTTAAGTAGCTTGAAATTGTTTTGAAAAATGATTTTATTTTACTGATTTGATGTGTTTTTTTTTATCGGTAGAAAGAATACAATGCGTTTTTTCTATTTTTTCAGAGATTTAACTAGTATAAGTTATCTGTTTTTTTTAGAGAAACGCTCTTAATAAATACTTTAAACAATTTATATTTGTTTAAACTGAAGAAGAATGATTTAAGAGTATTCTTAGGAAACAATGTAGTACATCAAAATATTTTAATCTTCGAAAAATTGGCAAAAACAAAATATTGAAACAAAATAAAATTGTTTAAACAATTTAAATTCATTAAAACATTTACGAGTATTCTTAGAAAGAAAATTAGTACTTAAAAACTGGGTATTCTTAAATTATCGTATTATGATTATTTATGAAATGAAAACTTTCAAAAAAAGTTAATTTGTTCGAAATGCTGATTCAAAAACTATAACATAATTCAGAAAAAAAATAAGAAAAAAATAAAAAATGGCATAAAATTAAATTTTATGGGAACTGATTTTGATTTCTTATTGTTTAAGTATTAAATTAAATGCCATTTGGGATTTTTCAAATTTTCAATTAGTTTCTGAAGCCAAATAGTTTAGTTTTACGAAGTTTCAAAGTAATTCGTTGAAAAATGTAAAAATGAGCTTTTTTAATTTCAAATTAGTCGCCATTTTGTATTTATTATTTATTTATATAATTTTTGATATGCCCTTCTCTTTCCTTGACCAATTTTTCATTTGCCTTGAATTTTTGAACCTATTATCTTTTATAAACGGAATAGAACAATATTTCAGATACAAATTGAAAGTTTTTAAATTTATTTATTCATTTTAACAAAAAAATGACTTTTCTACCATAAAAGATAGGTGTTTAACAAAATACTTGAATTTTTAACAAAATATTCAAATTTTCAACAAAATAGTTAAATATTAAACCTAAAAAGATGAATTCTCAATAAAAAAGTGTGATACTTGATATTTCAACCGAAAAGGATGAAATTTCATTTAAAAAAATGAATTTTAAAACCAAAAAGACGAACTTTCAACAAATAAAGATTTTTCATTTATGAATGAAAAGAAGATTATCTAAATTGTTGAACCTTTAAGCGAAAGGACGAATTTTCTGTATAAAAATGGAATTTTCAACCAGAAGTGATGGATTTTCAGCAAAAAAATTAATTTTCAACGAAACAGTTGCATTTTTACCTAGAAAGGATTAAATTTTAAATAAAGAAGATTATTCTTCTACTAAAAAATGAGATTTTTTAACTAAAAAATATTAATTTAAAAAAATTTTAAGTTACATTTTCAGTTAAAAAAATTAATTTGAAAAAAAAAAACTAATTTTCAACATAGCAGTTAAATTTTCAACCAAAGAGATAAACCTTCATTCAAAAAAAAAATTTTCAACAAAGTCATTCAAAAAAATTTCAACTAAAAATATGGATACTCAACAAAAAGATGATTTCTTAAAAAAGTGGTTCAAACAAAATTTTCAACAAAATAGGTGAATCCTCAAGCAAAGAAGATTAATTTTTAACCAAACAAATTCATTTTTATTCAAGAAAGCAGAAATTTCTACTAAAAGACATGAATTCTTAAATCAAAAATACAAATTTTCAAAACATTAGTTGAATCTTCATCAAAAAAAGATTTGAGTTTGACTGTTCGACTTCAAAATATAAAGTTTAAACATGAAGTAAGTTGTCTACGAAATTACTTGAATTTTCAACCCAAGAAGACGAATTTTCAATCAAACAGTTGAATTAGCAACCAAAACAGGATGACTTGTTAACAAAATTGTTGAATTTTCAAACGGATAATAAAATTTATAACTAAAAAGATAATCTTCAGGAGGAAGCAACTGCGAAAAAATAGAAAGACAAGGCAAATCAATTACTAACAAGAATATTATATCAGGGTTACTGCAAAACTTCGTTTTAAAAATTGACTAGTTTTTGCCTGACCATTAATATTCAAAGACCAAAATGTTGAACTTGTAACATTTTCAACCTAGAATCTTTTATAAACAGAATAAGAAAATTTTAAATCAAAATTGAAAAATTTCAAATTTATTCTTGACAGTTATTTGAAGTTATAGAAATTCCCTGACTTTTGCAAGATTTTTTTAAAATCCCTGACTTTCTCCTGACCAATAAAGTTCTCTGACTTTTTCCTGATTTTCAGGATTTTCCTGACCTACGGACATGTATATTTTTTGCGACCTATTTTGTGTTGATAAGAAGAGGTAATCTTTAATTGAATTTTCAGCAGCTTTTGACTTGTTTTCATTTCAATTTTTTCCAAATGTCATTCAGCTTTATCTTGATTTTTTTTCTGCATTTTATTGATGAAAAACATTATAAAATTAAAAAAAGAATCTTAAGACATTAAAATTTCAACTTTTCAAAATAAAGCTTTATAAAAAATATAATAAATTCCTAAAATATTATGAAGTCTTTGAAGTACGTCTTGAAATATACCTATCATCATGCATGCCTGTGTGAACACGACAACAAGACACAACAACACGTGAATTTAAACATTGATGGATTCTCTTACCTAATGTAAACATATCTAGAACAAGTTCCGTGAAAATAATTTTTGCAACCCATTAGTAGGCAAGATATCTTTGCCAATAGTGCATCGCGCAGTCTGCAGTTGTTTAGTGTTTTTGAATATTTAGACCAAGTGCGTTGTTGTGAAAAAATCGTAAAATATGTCTGCAAAATCTAAAGACCATGCTGGAACTCATGATGAAAACCGTGCGAAAATTTGCCTTCTTTGTCTTAGAAAAAAGAAACAATTGTTCAAGATTAGTAATTATTTGAAAAATCTTATTCAAAAGATTGTGAGCTATGATGCTGAAGATTTGTTTGCCTCTTTTTGTTTGTCCTGCCTGTAGTTGTTTGTAATGCCTGCAGAATCGTTATTTATCGTTCGGTCAAAAGTGATGAAACTAAAGTGAGTAGAAGATTACCAGATTATTCTACATTCAAATTAATAAATCAAAAAACCAGATCGAAAGAAGGTAAATTATGCGAATGCGACTTATCTAACTTAGTGAGAACACCAGGACACAGCAATTCCGTAAAAAACACATCAGATGCGAAAGAAAGAAATAAAACAAGATACTGCAAAAAGTGCCATTCAGAATTAGTAGTAGGAAAATCACATTTTTCTTGTACACCGAAGCATTACGAACATTTAAAAGATCATATTATAAACGATATACCCATAAAAGAAAAAGAACACTTGGCGTGTCATTTGATTAAAGTAATTTCAAATGAAAAAGGGACAAACGTTGAGGAAAATAAATCAAATAGAAATACTGTAATCGCTTCATCTCAGAAACATGGAAAGCCTTTGAAAATTTCTTTGACTGAACAGCAATCAGAAAGAAAAACACGGAAGCGTGTTTCTGCTGAAGATGTCTTAAAAATTGGAACAAGTTATGGACTTTCAACGAATCAAGTACATGGTATTACAACAGCTCTTCGCGTCGCTACGAATGACAGAAAATTATTTCAACCAGATTTAAAACAAAAATTAAAAACTTTGAACCATTCTCTTGATTTGTATTTCAGCATTAAAGAGTGTAATGTGATTAACACTAAAAATAGCGATACTGCAACTACTGCAGAAACTTCAGTGTTTTGCAATGATGTAAAAGGATTATTTCAGTTTGTTAAAGAAAAAAGGGAAGTTGATGAAATGCATTTGAAATTCGGAATAGATAGTGGCGGAGCTTTTTTGAAAGTTTGCCTTTCGATGCAATCTTTGGATGAATCAGAAGTTGCAAATGTAGAAGGTCGACAGAAGTATACCGAAGGCGTTGTCGCAAAAAAGTTTAAGGATTCTGGCGTCAAGAAATTACTACTGCTTGGAATAGTGGCACATACACAAGAGAAATATGAAAACGTTCTATTGATGTGGTCACTCTTAAAATTGAAGGATTTAAAAGGGACAGTAGCAACTGATTTAAAACATGCCAACGTATTAACGGGCATCATGTCACATGCAAGCAGTTTTCCTTGCACATGGTGTACTGCATCAAAGGATGAATTAAACACGTGTGGGGAATACAGAACTGTTGGAAATTGTAAGGAAAATTTTTTTGCGTGGCAAGACAGTGGAAGTAAAACATCATCTGCGAAGAAGTATAAAAATTGTACAAATACTCCTATAATTTTCTCAGAAAACGCTAGAATAGAAATATTAGAAATAATTCCACCGCCAGAACTACATCTGATGCTCGGGGTTGTGAAAAACATGTATAAACACATGCTGATGGAATTTGAAGATGAGAGTCTCCAATGGGCTAGGATGAGTAATGCTACTCGCGATTTTCTACATGGGAGTCCAGCGTTCGCAGGTAATTCTTGCAAAATGCTGTTAGAAAAAATCGACTTATTACGTGGAATATGTAGCATTGGTTGTTTAAAATATGTAAGGTGCTTTAAGGCTTTTCAATCCGTCGTTGATTCTTGTTTTTCTTCAACATTAAACCCGAAATACGTAGTTTGTATATCTGAGTTTGAGTGAAGTTACTGTGATTTGGATATTTCAATTACACCTAAAGTTCACGCGGTTTTTTTTCATGTCCCTGATTTTTGTTGTAAAGTTGAGAAAGGCCTTGGATTTTACAGTGAACAAGCCATGGAATCTGTCCATTCGGGTTTTAAAACGACCTGGGCTAAATATAAAGTTTCGAGCACACACCCTCATTACCCAAGCAACTTACTAAAAGCTGTACAACAGTACTATGCCCGACATGTGTGAAAATAAAATTATTTTTTTCTCAGTATTGATATGGTCTGATATTATATTTATTTACCATATTTCGTTAAATAAAGTGAAAAAAATAGAAGTGCATCACATTTTTTTTGAACATTTTTATTTTTAACCCATAAAAACACTTTTCTCAAAAACAGTTAGCGGAATTTGGCTCAACATTTTTTTCCACACTATTTTTGAGCCCCTAAATCGAATAAAAAAAAAAAATTGGATGTGCTATGACCTTGCATTTAAATTTGATTCAGGCACCCCGTGCACTAGTATCCCCAGAGCATGTGGACTACCTAAAGAACATAAAAAGGGAAATCCTTTAAGAATAATTGTATCTACCATAAATAGTCCCACTTCCAAATTAGCTCAGTTTCTTTTTGATCATTTAGTATTGATTACAGGAAAATCAGAGTACCATGCTAGAGATAGCTGGGATTTTGTTAATTGCCTAAAAAGCTTTAAACTGTCTGAACATCTCATTCTTGTGTCATTGGATGTTGTCAACTTATTTCCTAATATTCCTATCAATTTAGCTTTACAATGTAGTTTTGCCTCAGATCTACATTTTTGAGTTTAATAACAAAAACTTTAAACAAATAGACGGAATAGCTATGGGTTCGCCATTATGACCAGCAATAGCTGATATTGTAATGCAAGCATTTGAAATTGACTGTTTATCTTCACTCAGTTTTAATGTACCGTTTTATAAAAGGTATGTTGATGATATTTTCCTGATCATTGCTAAACAAAAACTACAAGAAGTTTTGGGTATTATCAATAGTTATGATTCAAATCTTGAATTTACATATGAAAAAGAAGTAAACTCCACACTTGATTTTTTAGATTGGTACCAAAAAAAAACTTGGTCTGGTAGATACTTACATTTTTTATCACAACATCCATGGTCTCAAAAGAAAGGGATGATTTTTCAGCTTATAACTAGAGCAATTAAATTATCTTCCTTAGAATTTAGAAAACAGAAGATCCAATTATTACGAAAAATTTTGATTAGTAATGGCTATCCACTTAATTTGATTAATAGATTAATTAAAATGAGAATTGATAACATCTACAATTCAGGTAATAAAAAAGGATCACAAAATTTTGACTTTTACAGTAGTTTCATATATTTCTTGTATTATGGATAAAATATGTACAATATTAAGAAAAAAGGCATTACGGTCATTTTTAGACCAACAAAGTCTAATTTAAACTTATTTCCATCCCCTAAGGATAAATTAGATATTTTGCATAAAAGAAATATTGTTTACTGTTTCGACTGTTTAAACTGTGAGTGTTCTTACATTGGACACACAGGTAGTTTAAAAAAAAAAAAAAAAAAAAAACATTATGGAATTAAAGGACATCAACGTCATAATTCAAATATAGATTACGGCACATGAAAGACATAGAATTGAGACTGGTCATGACTTTAATTTTCAACATCCAAAAATTCTAGCTTGTGATAAACTTCAAATAAAAGTTTAACTATGGAATCTTTCTACGTTAAAAAGGAAAAAATGCGTTAATCTTAGATACGACAACTCCAGACTTCCAGATTTGTATAGCTTATTAGGCAAAAACTAATTTTAATTTACAATTTTTTTTATAATGGATTTTTAAATTTAGCGCCTTATGATTAATGTCCATATTCATTGACTCTAAGAATGTACTAATTGACCTTTAATGGATGACTTTGTAAACACTTGTTGAAATTTGACAGTTGAAGGCTCTAATTGTAAACGCTTTTGTGCTCTTTACAATTTTCTCAAAATTTATGAAAAATGTGAAATTTATCAATTATATTTAATAGTAGATTTAATGCTTCCACGATGATTCATTATAATAAATGAATCCATTACAAAATCCCGAAAGAAGAAATCATCAGTAATTTGTAATCCACAATATATACCCTTCCACCCGAAAAAGCGAATGACATACGTTGTAGGTCGGCCAACATCTTATGCCAAGCCCAAGTTCCCTCCTCAAACTTAACAAAACAAGAAAAAACAGCAATTAAAGTACTCGATCAGAATAAAGACATCATAATATTACCCGCAGACAAAGGCAACACAACCGTAATAATGATTAAAGAAGACTATAACAAGAAAATCATGGACCTTCTAACTGACGATACATATAAAAAACTTAAAAAAGACCCCACAAAAACAATATTCAGCAAAACAAAAACCCTTCTAAAAGACTCAAAACTTGACAACGAAACAATATCTAAATTCATACCTACTAATCCCGTCTCTCCAAAACTTTAGAGACTCCCCAAAAACCACAAGAACAACATTCCACTCATACCGATCGTCAGCGCAATAAACTCACCAACTTACAACCTAACACAGTTTTTCGCCAAAGAACTGAATCCTTTCACAGGGAACCCCAAGACATCCTAGTGAGTTTCGACGTAGTATCTCTCTTTACGAAAGTACCAATCTATGATACAATCGGTATTATTAAATCCTCTGGAAACTTCCCCTCCAATCTCACACCTTTGACAGAAAACTGTCTCACTAATACCTACTTCTCTTTCAATAAACAATTCTATGAACAAACCTCAGGAGCAGCAATGGGATCTCCAATCTCACCTGTAATAGCCAACATCTTTATGGAAAATCTAGAAACTAAAATCTTCAACAAATCCAAGCTTAAACCGGAATGTCGGTGCTGTTACGTTGACGACACTTTTGTCATCTGGAGACATGGACTAGATGAACTACTGAAGTCCTTCGATTTCATCATTCAATTACACCCTGATTGAAAAAAACGGAAAATTGCCTTTCTTGGACGTACTAGTTTACAAAAGATCTGATAACACATTAGGACATGAAGTTTACAGAAAACCCACCCGTACAAACAGATACATACATGCCTCCTCCCACCATCACCTATCTCAAAAGCAATCGGTCATCAACTCCCTTGTATACAGAGCTGTCTCCATAACAGATAAAGATAAATTATAAAAGGAACTACAAAATGTTAAACAAATCCTAATACAAAACGATTACACAAACAAACAAATTGATGAAGCAACAAGAAAATACATTCAAAAAAACAAGTGAACACAACCTACTAAAGATAGAAAGAGAAAAACTATCACCATCCTACCCTAAATTCACGCTATCACAGAACAAATAGGAAGAATTCTCAACAAACACAACATCCAAACCATATTTAAACCACCTGCGAAAATAGGAAAACTTTCAACAAACAAAAGGCACCTCTGAGTTATCCGGGAGTATATAAAATCCCTTGTTCTTGTGGCAAAGTCTATATTGGAGAAACCGGGATGGCGGTGAGCCAACGTGTAAAGGAACATGATAATAAAGTCAGGCTAAAACATTCCACGCAATCAGCGCTAGCTAAGCATCATATCGAAACAGGACATAGCAATTTATTTGATGAAACAACCGTCACCGCAGAAACGTACAATATTTTTCCAAGAAAACATAGAGAAGCAATCGAAATCTTAAAACACCTGAATAACATCAATAGGGACAATGGATACAATACCAATCCGATTTGGCTTTCCGTCCTTCCAGGTTTTTAAAAAAAGACTTGATTGGACAATCAAGTTCGATTAGTCCCCACCATGGGCGCTCTGTCCAATCACAGGCATCGTAGAGAATACAGGCTTGAAAAGGGACCACATAGCGTCCGAAACGTAGCCAATTCAAACTTAAATCTAATTTTTTGTTTATTTGACCTTTGGCACCGAAAATTTATTCATGCATCAAAGAAGAGGTCGAAACTGAAGAAGAATGATTTACAATCATGCAAATTACGTCCAAATTGTTTAGCTTAAAAAATATTGTTTTCATACAGGGTCTGGCCGGTGAAATTAACGTTCGAGAGTCCTGTCGCGTCCACATAGGCAGCTATTAGGTCGAGGCTGGAGGAATGAAACGAGGGCGAAAAGGAGAGTGAGTTCTCCAGGAAGGCAGAGGACAAGCGAGTTGCAGGGGACGAGGAAGGCAGATAATTTGTCCAGCGACCCCTTCTGCGCTTTTCTCAGAGGGATAGGACAGTGCTGCTGACCCGAATTTTAACTAGGAGCTTAGGTCCACTTCAAGCTCTTCTCAACTTTAAATGCGTCAAAAATCTATGTTTTTTTTCAAAAAAAAAAAAAAACAAGAAAAAATGAGGGTTGGGTAATGTTTCGGCTCAATAGTGTTCTAAAGAATTTAAGTGCTCGGAGAAATTCTCAAGAGCATGAGAATATGCTCGACCTTTATGTTTTTCGAGAACTTAATGAGCATTTATGAGCATTTTGAATTACGTTTTAAAAAATCGTATTTTATATATTTATTAATAATAATTACAATATTTAAATTTCGCGGGAAAATGTATCGCTTTAAATGGGAAAGGGTGCTGAATTTAAATGATAAAAGAAGTCAAAGTAATAGAAAACATATTATTCGAATTAAACAGTGCCTTATTCAAGGTTGCTACCATATCCCAAATCCTAAATTATTCTAGGTATAAAACCAACAATGATAATGTAAAATAAATTTTGTTTCTAAATATATTTAAAACACTTTTTTGTTGTTTTTTTCAAGTCAAAAAGATAAATTTTCAACCAAGGAAATGAATTTTTAACTAAAATGATGAATCTTCAACCGAAAATATGAATTTTTAACCAAATAGTTAGTTGAATTGTCAACACAAAAGATTAATTTTCTACTAAAAAAGGCTCATTTTGAACAAAGTAGATGAATTTTCATCTAAAAATAATCAATTTGCAAAACCAAAATTAGAATAGTTAAAATGTCAGAAAAATAAATGTTCATACAAAAAAACCAATTTTCAACAAAATATTTTTTTTTCAGAAAAAAAATGATTTTTTTAACCAAAAATAGAAGAATTAAATTTTCAGGTAGGACAATCAAATTTCAACCGAAAAAATTAATTCTGAAGAAAATAATTCAATGTTCAACTAAAAAAGATAAATTTACTAACCAAAAATATAATATTTCAATTTGCAGTTAGAAAAGTAAATTTAACAAAATCGAGTTTTCAGCAAAATGAATTTTCAACTAAAAATGTAAATTTTCAAGCGAAAATGGAATTGTTATATCTTCAGTTAAAAAAATTAATTTTCAACCAAAGAAATTAATTTTAAATCACAATGATGAATTTTCAACCAAAAATATGAAATTTTGATCAAATAGTGGATTTTTCAATCTACAAGGTGAATTTTCTATCAACAAAAAAAAAACGAATTTTCAACTGAATAGTTTTTTTTCAATGAAAGAAATTAATTCTTAAGAAAAAACAGAATAGTTAAATTTTCTATTAAAAAGATAATTTTCTAACGAACAGGATTACTTTTTTATCAAAAAAGGTAAATTTTCCACAAGAAACAGAATAGCTAAAGTTAATTTTTAACTAAAACTATGAATCCTCAAATAAAACAATTTAATTTTTAACCAAATACATAGATTTTAAACTAAAAAGATAAATTTTCAACCAAAAATAAAGGAGGATAATTTTCAGTTAGTAAAATAAATTCTCAACCAAAATACAAACGAATTTTCAACAAAACAGTTAAATTCTCAACCAGAAAAATTAATTTTCAACAAAGAAGATGAAATTTCAACAAATGAGAGTACTCTTTTACCAAAAAAAGACGGAATTATTATTGATTTTTATTTCTAAGTTGTGAAAAAATTGCTCTCAAGCCCAATATTTTGTGGAATATTGATTTTCATTTCTAAATTGTGAAAAATATTGAACTTAGACCAGCAGACAAAAAACAATTAAGATCAAATTATTTAATACATTTTATCCGGTCAAAACCATAAAATCAAAAAATATAAAAATAGAATACTTAAATTTTCTGTAAAAAAATTAATTTTCAATAAGATTAAAGCAAATTTTCAACGAAATAGTCTAATTTTCAAACAAGAGGATTACATTTCTATCAAAACAGATAAATTTTCAACAAAAAATGAAAGTTACACTTCCAGTTGAATTTTCGACCAAAATAGATGAATTTTCAACGAAATATTTGATCTTCAACTTAAGAAAATGAATTTTGAACCAAGCATGTACGAGTTAAATTTTCAGTTAAATCAATTAATTTTCATAAAAAACATAATTTTCAACAAAATAATTAAATTTTGAATAAAATAACAGTTTTTCAACTAAAATGACAAATCATCAACCAAATAAATGAATTTTTAACAAAGTAGTTACACTTCCAACTAAGTAGTTGAATTTTCTACCGAAAAAGATGAATTTTCAACAAAAAATGTGATATATTATATTTCAACCACAAAAAGGATTTTAATTTTATACCAAAAATAGTTGAATTAAAAAAAAATGAATTTCCTACAATTTCGCTTGAATCCTCCCTTGGAACCAAAAATGTGGGAAAAAAGTGGATAATTGTTTACTTTGATGACTTTAAATGGTTTCAAACCTTTTGGAAAATCTTGTTTCTAGTGCAAAATGGGAAGACCCAAAAAGTTTCATATTAAAAAAAAAAACCCAAAAAATGTATAAAAATGAAGCTCATTATCGGACATAATTCGCAAATAAGATTTTCAAGGTTAATTCGAAAAAACATTTATCGAATTGCTAGAAATAGCAATTATTGGAATTTTTTTGAACTGGAAGAAAGGTTCCCTTTTTCAGCCCGAAAAATACCATTTAAAAAAACAATGTTAAAAATTTACAATTTGTAAATGAAACAAAATATTATAATATTAAATATTAAAAATGGCTATAATTAACATTTAATATTATAATATTTTTAATGAATGAACTATTAAATATTAAACTCAATCAGAAATTAGTGAAATTTATGAAAATAATTCAAATCTATTAATATTTAACATTAATGAAACCCTTGACCGATTCACATTTCTTTCAATATAATACATTTCATCTTATATTAAGTCGTTTTGAAATTTTATTTAAAAAAAAACTTTGTAATGAAAAAAATTGTTTATAATTATTTTTGTGTTTTTAACGAATAATAGAAATGTCATTGTCAACATTTCATAAAAGTGAGCATAAAATTATTATAATTCCGTCGGAAAACCGAAAGGTTGAAAAAAATCACTTCTTGAAAAAAAAATTTTTATTTTTTTTTTGTACTAGAAAGAAGGTTTTGCAAAAGATTTCAAACAATTTAATCCGTTGGCATACGAAAAAAGTGAAAACTTTTGTTTTTGTATTCTGTTAACATCTTTTGCTCTTTTTTTATTTATTTGAAAGTTCAAATTTTTTGAAAATTAAAAAAAAAAACATTTCTATTGGTTACAAAATTATGGTGAATTTATTGTACTGTTCTTACTACTTAACAATAACCAAAAAGTATAAATTCAAACAAAAATGTTTGCTAAATATAATTTTTTAAAAATGGGTGAAAAACATGTTTCTAGGTAGGTAGGTATGTCTAAAAAAATGGATTTATTTTTGTGTGAATTCGAACAACCGGGCGATATAAATACAAATTCATAAAAAAAAATCCGTTTCATTTTTAGGCCACCCTAATGTACGTATAAGAGAAACAGTAAAAAAAATTCTTAGCCTCAAAAATGGTTTATCCCGAATAAACTTATATATAAGTTTATATAGAATATATTATATATATATATATATATATATATATATATTATACATATTATATATATTATATATTATGTATAGTTTATATAGAATATAAGTTTTATTCGGGCCAAACAATGCATGGGGCCAGGAAATTTTTTTTATTTATTACAATAATTTGAAGATTACCTGCGAATTCTCAAAAATTGATAGTTTCTTTTCTTCAAAATGCAGTGTTTTTTATAAGGAGGGTAGATATTTGCGATGTTCTTTCGTTTTTAGGCGTGAAAATTCTTGCACTTTCAATGGATCCCCAAAAAATTTAAAAACTTTGAAAAATGACGAAATAGCGGCTGTTTTTCTAAGATTCTTGAAAGGTAATTTCTCAAGAAACCCACCTAAATTTTTTTTTTAGAAATCATTGGTAATATGTACTACATGTCTTGTGAGTTTCGTTTTTGGTAAACCACTGCTTCACAAAAAAAAAATTATTTAAGAAAAATTGAATTTTTACATTTTGCTCGAAAAAAAGGCCCAAACAATTTTGGGCTCAAAAATGATTCAACCTGAATAAAACTGATAGAATATCTTTTTTTATATATTCGAATAAACTTGTTAAAAATATTGGAAAAAAAATAAAACAGGTGATATTTTCCTGAAAATCTCGTTTGTTGCAATTAACTTTTGTTTTACCGGATGACGAGGTTATACAATACAAATTTTATCATTTTAAATAATATTTTTAGTCTGGATTGCCAGGTAAAAAGTAGATGTTTTCATTAATATTTTCTTCATAATTCACGTCCAAAATTAGCTTCTTCTGATAATCAAACCGTGTCACCGGTTGGCGTTGAATTGTTCGAGGATCCGTTTCGAACGTCTAAAACGGTTATTTGGGTGAAAAAAGGCACTTGAAATGTAATTAAATTTTCACTTCTGGAATTATATTTAATAAAATTCAATTATTAATAAATTTTGATGTGGAAATTTGACTTTTGAGACATAAAATTAATTAAAAAACTATTTTTTTTTTGCCGAATGAAATAAAAACTGGGGAACATTTGGAAAGTGATCCATCTGAAACTATAATTGGAAATCCTCTTAAAAGACATAACGCCATAAATTTGAAAATATATTTTTTTATTTTTATTGACATTCTTTTGCAGAGGTCAACGCAATAATTACAAAACTTAGTTTTTCCACTTTAGGTGATTTTATTTAAAAATTTCACTTTCGTAAACATATATTAGAAGAAAAAACGTCATTTACTGAAAAAAAACAAGCAATTTATAGCACAACACTTTTTATATTGCTTCAAAATAAATATATTGAAATTACAATCTCTTACATTACTTACATTTTTTTTTGTTTAGTCAGGACGATCCTTGAAGTGTTTAAATAACCTTAATTACTCTCCTTTGAGTTCATATCGATTATCCTTTAGTAAACTTTCACAAGATGCGAAATTGTTGCATAAAAAAAGATTGTTTAAATATGAAAATCTGCTTGGAGATTCGACTGTATTATAATCATCTTTTTTCATATCAATGGTTAAAAAATAAGAAAAATAAAGAAAATGTGGTCATTTACTTTGCTGAACTTGAATCAACTTCATTCTGATCATATACCGAATAATTGTTTCTCATGATGAATTCTGAATTCTTTCTCATTGGCTATACCACACAGATTTCAAACAAAATTAATACAACAGAAAACTGGAGGAAAACAGGAGCTCTTTAATGAAAAAAATTAAAATGAAGACGAATTTCAAGATGCTGAGGTCGAAGAAGGCGATGATGAAGAAGATGTTTAAAATTGTAATTATTATTATCTTTCGATTGTTTTGTATTGGTGACAAATTTTGCAATATTAAATTAGTTTCGGGAATATCACCCTGATCGAAAAAGATTTATTATATTATAAACGAAATAAATGGCAGTTGGGCACAAGTTAATTCGGAATTGTTTAACAAATTTAGGGTCAGAATGGAGTTAAATCAATGTTATAATTGTATACGCAATAGTAATTAGGTAATGTAATAGTTGAATCAATTGGACTTGCATGTTGGTGGCGGAAGTGAGAACGTGTTTAGTGACAGGTGGGGAGAGAATTTTACGGAATTTGTGTGGAAGGTGTGAGTGGAGTGTGAGGGTGGAAGCCGAGGAGGTGAGTAGGGTTGTGTGGGGTGAATTGGAGAGATAAAAAGTGAGCTTCAGCGTGGATGTGAGGTGGTATGTAGTTGGATAGGGAAAGTGAGGTTAGGTTGGCAAGTATTCGGGGGAGTTCGTGGTCAGGAGTCTTGGGCTTTCGAGGGGTCAAGGGTGGTTCTCGCAGAGTTAGGGGATGCTAAGGGAGAGAAAGGGGTGCCTGCAGGGACTGAGGAATTGAAGAAAAAAAGGGGAAAAAAGAAGGAAAATTTGGTGGCGAAAGACGCCAGCATTTTGCAGAGACATCTGTCGATTGCGGAAGGTACTGCATAGATATGTCCCAGTTACCGGCGGCAGAGCGGGAGGTGGGCAGCGAGAGTACTGGCAGTGCTGGTAGTGAAACTGACGAGGAAAGAATTTTCCACAGGCCACGACGGTCAATAACGCGACGCCCGGTGTCGAGCGGTGCGTCGGGGAGAGGGAGAAATCTGGACGGTGGCAACGAAGGAAGCGAGAAGGTAAGGGAGAGAGCGTCGAGCGCAAGTGGTGGAAGAGATATGGGAGGATTTAAAATAGAAAGTGAAAGGGTGCGTGCAAAAGAAGGTATTCAAAAAGAAGAAGAAAGGATTGCTGAAGCCGTGGTGGGATAGGGAATGTAAAAAGATGAAAAGAAAGGTGAAGAGGAAGTATAAGAAGTGGAAAGAGGGTACTGCGAAAAGGGAGGAGTACGTAGAAATGAGGAAGGGGTTTAGATTGATGTGTAAGAAGAAAGAGCAGGAAACGGAGAAAGAGCTGGAGGAGGAGTTAGGAAATATTAAGACAGAAGGGGACGTCTGGAAGATAATAAATAGGTTTAGGAAGCGTAGAGTAGGGATAAGCGAGAAGATAGGGAGTGAGGAGCGAAGGGAGTTTTTTAAAGAATCATTTCAGGGCTCAGATTCAAGGAAGAGAGATGATGGGAGTAGAAGAACGGGGGAGGCAGAGATGGAGGAGTTGAATGACGAGGAGATAGAGAAACAGATAAGGAAGTTAAGAAGGTCAAAATCAGCAGGGCTGGATGGGCTAGAGAACGAAGCATGGCTGTTTAGTACACAAGAGGTTAGGGAGAGGCTGAAGGAGCTAGTGAAGAAAGTATGGAGGGGGGAGGGATTCCCACGAGGGTGGAGAGAAGGGTTAATAGTGCCTCTGTATAAGAAAGGAGATAGGGATAGGCAGGAACATTATAGGGGGATTACGCTAATGAATACGGCGTATAAAGTATACGCGTTGGTGATCGCGGAGAAGCTGCGGAAGGATGTCGAGGGGAAAGGAATATTGCGAGACGCAGACGGGCTTTAGGGCAGGTAGGAGTACTATCGACAATATCTACGTTCTGCAGCTCGTGGTGGATGGAGAATTAGCGAAGAAGGGGTCGAGAGTGTACGCGTTTTTTGTGGATCTAAAAGGCGCGTTTCCGTCGGTGGATAGGGGGAGGTTGTGGCAGGCGATGGAGAAGAGAGGAGTGGTCAGAGGCCTGATCGAGAGGGTAAGGGAGATATATGAAGAGACCAAAGATAAGATAACAGGAGGACAGGGGATTTCGGACGGATTATGGATGGATAGGTGGTTGAAACAAGGGTTTTCGCTTAGCCCAACGCTTTTTGCGATTTTAATTGCGGATATGGAAAGTAAGCTGGAGGCCGGAGTGGTAGGAGGAGTCAGGATAGGAGGGGTTAGAATTTGTTTGCTAGCGTATGCAGATGACATAGTGTTTTTGGCAAAAAGCGAGGAGGCCTTAAAGGAAATGATGAAGAGGTTGAGAAGATACCTGGATAAGAACAGGTTAGAACTGAATGCGGAAAAGTCCAAGGTTATGGTTTTCAGAAAAGGAGGTGGAAGGGATAAGGAAGGGGAGTGGAAGTGGAAGGGAAAGGCGGTGAAAGAGTTTGTGTACCTGGGCTTCTTGTTTCGGAGGAATGGCGGAGTGGATGGTCACATCAAAGAGAGAGAGTGAGGAGGCAAATGTGGTGATGAGGCATGTGTGGGGGTTGGGAAAGAAGTTATTCGCAGATGATTTTGGAAGGAGAATGAAATTGTTTGACTCACTAGTGATGATTGTGCTATTGTATGGAGTAGAGGTGTGCAGGTGGAAGGAAAGCGAAGAGGTAAATAGGATACAGGAGAGATATGTAAAGTGAACACTGGCACTGCAAGGAACACGCCTAATTATATTGTCAGGAGGGAGACGGGGAGAACGAGTGTAGGGATCATAGCGGGGAGTCGAGTGTGTAAATATGAGGAGAAATTTTTGGAAGAGGGGGGAAGTAAGCTGGTTAGGGAGTGTTGGTGACAGAAGGAGAACAGGAGAGAGGGTGGGAAGATGGAGGTTGAAAGAGAAAGGTATTTTAGAACGAATGGACTGCAGATGGTTGAAGTGAGAAGGATGCATGAGGAAGGAAGGAAGGTATATGAGTTGGTTAGGAAAAACAGCATGGAGAGAGAGAAGACAGCAGGGGAAGAGAGAATAAGAGAGACAAGGTTTAATGGGAACCATGTGTGGATTATGCCAAGGGCGAGAGCGCAATATTTGTGTGAGAAAGGAGAGAAAGGAAGTCAGGAGCATATAGCGAGGATGAGATGTGGGTGCATGGAGTGTTTCAATAGGTTCTGGCTCGCTAGGGAAAAGTGGATGTGTGAACTACGTGTGAAGGGGGAGGCAAGAGTGGAGCACTGGTTGGAGGAGTGCGTAGAGGTGGAAAGGAGTGGGATAGGCATGGAAGTATTGATGCATGAAAGGGGGGACAAAAGGGCAGTAGCATGGGTGAAGGGAGTCTTGGGTAAGATGGAGAAGAAGAGAAGGAAGGAGGAAGAGGAATGGAGAAGGAAAGATTGTAAATAGAGGAGGAAGTAAATATAAGTAAATGTAAATATTGTAAATAGTAGATAAGTATTAGGTATTAGTCGCGGAGGCAGAGTTTGGTAATGCGAGGCAAAGCAAGAAAGTAGGGACATGCGAGCGAGGCGAGGCGAAGCGAGGAAGGCAATGCGATAAGAGCGAGCGGCGTTAGAGATAAGGTGTGGAAGGATGTTAGTTTTAAGGGTTAGTTTTAAGAAAATTCTGTAAAAAAATGGAAGTGTAAGCAAGTGAATTTTTTAAAGCCAGCAGGCTAAAAAATAAACGTTTATCTATCTAGTTGAATCAACTTTATTGTGACCTTACGGTTTTCCAACAACTTCGATTTTTTAACAGTGCATCTACTTTTCTTTATTCACTATAAAAATGTTAATGAAGTTTTAAAGAAATTTAAGGATGTCGAAGGCAATGTTTTGCTGAAATTCATACATTTTCGAGACAATGTAGAGAAAACAATTTAAAGACAATATTCTGACAACATTTAAGGACACTTTGCAGATACATACGGCAGGCACAATTCAATAATATTTTGAAATATTGCTGACATATTTCAGGTGAAAATTCCCCGTTTAGGACATTTTCCTATTTCTCGAACGTTGCTGCAATATTGATTTGGAATGTTGCCAACGTTTCATTTGAATATTCCAGCAATATTTCTGCAACATTGCGTGTTATTTTTATTGAACAATGTTGTTAGACAGATGAAGCTCGTCTTTATCCATTTTAGCTACATCTAGAAGGAAATCTTCCCACTGTTTTTGGAAAATCTTGATAGCTTTTGATTGTTGTTTATCACTCATTGTACTGTATAAGAATGAATTTAATGCGAGTTTTTTCAGGGCTCTGAGATCAGAACTACGAGACATTAGACCCATAAATGCTTCGTAAAAATCGTGACTTAATGCTGTTGCACCCCAGAGACCGGGATCGTCAGAAGAAACGACTACTGGGTAATTTTCTGCAAATAAAATACTGGCTGGATGATTTCTGAGATCGGCAACGAGATTCAAAACTTGGTTCGAGATTGGATTCACTTCAATCGCAATATTCTTTTCCTTTACAATTTCCATTACCTTGGGATGTTTCAGTAAAGCATACCTGAAAAAATGTAAAAAGATTCAAAAAATTATGAAAATATAACATTGATAAGTATCAATATAAATATTAAATCATTCAGTTGGTTGCGATTTCAAGATCAAATTCTTCTTTGAAAGATTATTACAGATTAAAATGATATTGCGTTATATTATCAACAAAACTAGTATTTTGTTTTATTTTTAACCATTCTGTCCACATAGTCCTAACTTTTTTTTCATTTTCTTACGCACTCTATTTTTTATTGCAGTAGAATCTAGGCTTCGAAAACTCTTTTTTTCTTGACCCAAATTAATAAAAAAATCCTAAACAATAATGATTTGGTTTGTAACTTTTCAAGCGTAGTTGTTCGCGAGTCAATGAAGTTAAAGTTTTTGAAAAGAAGTTTAATAATACTTTAATAATAATTTAAAGAGTGTGATTCATGATAAGAATACGAAGTATGGAAATGGAAATAATGAATATGAAATAGTCTAGAATTGGTATAATGACAAATGGAACCTCTTATAAAAAATCAATTTGTAAGGAAAAATACGTCGACCAATATTCAATTCATAAAGACAAGCTTTCAGTATAAAAAGACAGCATTAAAATTATAATTCAATTTAGAACATTCCGCTGGCCTCGTTTGTATGAAATTATTTCAAAAAACAACAATGAATAAATTGGTAACTGCATAACAAAAATGATGCTTAAAAACCACTAAGCCCCATTCACAGCTCTTGGAAGGAGACACAATTTCACGATTGACCTTTTGAGAACACCGCTTTTTGTTCGAAGAGACACTACACGAACGTGGTTATCAGATCCTGGGTGAAGCTGGATGACGCGTCCAAGAGCCCACTTGGTAGGGGGCAAGTTCTCATCACGAATGAGAACCAAATCACCAATCTCAAGAGATGGGTATGACGCTCTCCAGTTAGAGCGAGGTTGTAGTTCTTTGAGATAGTCTGATGTCCAACGTTGCCAAAAATGTGCTCTCGTTTGCTGCAAAAATTGCCAAATAGAGAGACGATTTGTAGGAATATCAAGCAAGGTCGGCTCTGGGATGTGATTTAGCAGCTCGCCGATCAAGAAGTGTCCTGTAGTTAAAGCCATGAGACCTTCAGGACCATTGGTCATGGCCTGAAGCGGGTGAGAATTAAGGCAAGCTTTGACCTGAGTAAGGAATGTAGCCATTACCTCAAATGTCAAGGTTCTGTCTCCGATGACGCGCTTAAGATGATTTTTAGCTGACTTGACGGCTGCCTCCCAAATACCTCCAAAATGAGGCGCGCCGGGCGGATTGAACCGCCACTCAGTTCCGTCCGATGCAATGGCTTTGTAAGATTTATGCCCACTACCTTTCGTCGTTCGAAGATAGACAGGTCCGGCATAGTCCACACCTGAATGAAGAAAAGCTCGGGTAGGTGTAGAACGAATGGCTGGTAAGTCTGCCATAAGCTGCGGTCGCATGACTGCTCGATGTCGAAGACATGGTAAACACCTGTGAATAAAGGTTCGAACAACTAAGCGACCTCGCAGGATCCAATATCTCTGCCTTAAAGTAGCGAGAGTCAATTGAACTCCACCGTGAAGACATCGCTGATGTTCACGAGCGATTATCAGTGTAGTCAAAGATGATTCTGAAGGTAGGATGAGAGGATGTTTTTCATCTGGGTTGAGGATTGAATGCTTGAGTCGACCTCCCACGCGAAGCAATTGAGTGGAATCGAGGAATGGATTCAAGGAAACCAATTTGGTTTTAGGTGAGATAGTAGTCTTTGTTTCTAATGCTTTGAATTCAGATAGAAAATAATGACGCTGTTTATGACGAATCCATCCCAAACAGGCTGATTGAAGTTCCAAAGGAGACAGGTTTCCTGGCTTGAATTCAGATGGCTGACGACGATATCGCATGAATCGTAGCAGCCATGCTGTACATCTGAGAACTTTGTCCAACGTGGAATAACGATGTAGAAGTACCCACATTATTGGAACAGCACTTGCTGTGTGAACCTTCAAGGTTCGCTCCTCCATATCCATTTCCTGGTTTTTGGGAAGAAGGGTACCCTGGCCAACAAGAAGGAGCAGGCAGCCATTCAGGGCCAGTCTACCACAACGAAAACGAAGTCCGATCCTTGTCGGTAAGACCTCGTGATGCACAATCAGCTGGATTACTTCGTGATGGAACGTAATGCCACACAGCTGATGGAAGAGTTGTTTGTATCTCCGAGACTCGATTAGCTATGTATGTTTTCCACTTGGTATGATGACCTCGGATCCACGCTAAAGTTACCGTTGAGTCACTCCAAAGATGAACTGGAACATCTAACATGATGGTGCGTTGAACGTGGTCCATCAATCGAACCAGAAGAACCGCTCCACACAACTCCAGACGTGGTAAAGACACCTGCTTTAAAAATAAATAAAATAAATAAATAAAAATAAAAAAAAATAAAAAAAATACCTGCTTTAAAGGAGCAACCTTGCTTTTCGAAGTTAAAAGGCAAACAGATGATTCTCCAGACACCGAAATGGACAATACATAGATGGCTGCAGCATAGGCTCTTTCCGAAGCATCACAGAAACCGTGCAGCTCATAAGTATACTGGCGATATCTTGAAGACTAGCTCTGTAATCCAGCCACAACTTTCGAGTATCTTCGGGCAAATGATCGTCCCATGAGATCTTCAAAAGCCATAAAGTCTGAATGAAGATCTTGGCTGTTACTATGACCAGACTCAGCCAACCCAATGGATCGAAGAGTTGCGCTATTTCGTCACACCCAGCATATGAAATGATTGCTGAGGTTGTAGATCAAGAGGTTGTGAAGAAGCTCGAAGGTCAAGTGGTATCGTCGCCAACAATTCAGAATCGTTCGACGTCCATTTTCGAAGCGGGAAGCCGCCCGCCGTGAAGAGTTGATGGAGTTGATTCTGAAGAGAGATGGCTTCATCCAAGCTATCAGCTCCGGTGATTACGTCATCTACGTAGGTCCCTCGATGAATAGATGATGCAGCTAAGGGATATTCATCACCTTCATCAAAAGCAAGTTTCTGAGGACAACGAAGTGCTAAAAAGGAGCACAAGATAATCCTTATGTGACTGTAGTGAGACGAAAGATTTGAACCAATTCTTCTGGTGAATGTCTCCATAGAATTAGTTGAAGATCTGGATCATCACGATGTACCAGGATTTGTCTGTACATCTTTTCCACGTCGGCACAGACAACGATCCGAAAGAGTCTCCAACGCAGCAAGATATCCATCAAGTTTGGACGAATTGTTGGTCCAGTGTGAAGACATTCATTAAGAGAAAGTCCTGTTTCTGTACGCTGAGATCCATTAAAGACCACTCGAAGTTCGGTCGTGGAGCTTGTCTCGCGCAAAACTCCATGATGTGGTAGAAAAAAGGAACGAGATGAATCCTGGCCAAGTGATGACTCAGTGGTTGAAACCATGTGACCAAGTTTCTCATATTCCTCTAGAAAACGAGTATAGGCTTGTAAGAGAAAAGAGTCGCGCTCGAGGCGACGCTCCATACGATGAAGCATTCGTAGAGCTGGACGATAGGAATTTCCAAATGCACTAACCTTGAGCTTCATTGGAAGACGAACTACGAATCGCCCTTCAGAATTGCGTGAGTGACTTGAAACGAAAAAGTCCTCACATTCTTGTTCTTCCGAAGTCAAGATAATTTTTGAAGGAATCTCCTAATCATACCAGAATTTTTGAAGATCGAAGGTCACATTGTTCAACACGGAGATGTGAATGCTGACAGCTGTTGTCGACTTACTTCTTGAATCTATGGACGTATTTCCCAGAGTTTTTCCGGATAAGCATAAGTCTCCTGAGCAACAGGAGCAGTAGGAGGTCCTTTACGAATGTTTGGAAGGAACAGATATGGAACGAAATCTGCTCCAATGATAACGTCAAGAACCTTCTTACTTCCGAAGTCTGGATCAGCCATGCGTAGTCCTGAAAGGTGAGGCCAATTTCCATTGCCCTTTTCGAAACGTGGGACATATGGAGAAAGCTTTGGAAGAACAAGAGCATCAATGGGATATTCAAAGTCCGAGTCGAAGTGTGGAGCTAGAACACAAGAAACTAATCCATGAGTAGAAGTAGGACGATTAGTGCCCGCAGATAGAAGACCCACTTTACAGCTGCCACGAGATAGTTTAAGCCGTTGCGATAGCGACTCTGAAATGTGAGAAACTTCCGATCCCTGATCTAACAAGGCACGCACCAGGGCCGAAGAACCGTTGCTTGCCTTGACTCGCAGGATAGCTGTTGGTAAAAGACCTTTAGCTCTAGGGCGAGTGACATGATGCACCACTTGATGATTGGCAGTTGAGAGCTCTTGATTTACCTCCTCATTGTTCAGTGTCTGTTGAATGAAGTTCACAGCCTGTGAGTCCAGATGAAGCATGGTATGATGCTACTGCTCACAGAGTCGACACGTTCTCACTGACGAACAATCGTTCAAACTATGCTGACGTAAACAATTGAGGCAAAGTTTCTTCCTTGCTGCAAATTCCCTTCGTTGTATTGCAGTCAGAGCTCGGAACATGTGGCAGTACATTAAAAAGTGCTGCTGTCCACAGTTGTAGCATTTTCGAACTTGTTGATCGCTACCGTGAGACAGATCCGTTGGAAGATGTGAAGATCCAGCTGTGTTTTTAAAAGATCCTTGGTGTCCTTGATTTTTTTTAGAGGATTGAGTTCTTGAAGCACACGATTCCCTAGCTGCTTCGGAACCAGCTTCGAGGATCTCCAATGTGCGAACCTTGTTTTGAAGAAAAGTGCGCAAGGATTCATACGTTGGAGATTCCGTCGAGTCACCAAGTGACGTTTCTCAATCACGTCGTGTCCGAGCATCTAAACAAGAAGTCAAGAAAAAAAAACAAGAAAATAAGACCAACTATCTATCAGACATCCAAGAGTTCTGAGAGCTTCGAGATTTTCAACAGCTGTATTAACTAACCCCTTTAGATTAGCTGCTGTTTCGTTCTTGAATGGCTTCAAAGAAAACAAGAGAGCTAAACGAGAATTGATAAGAATTCTCTTGTTCACATAACGCTTTTTTAAAAGATTCCAAGCTCGTCGTAAAATCTGTCATCGAAGTAAGACAATTTTCCTTCACGAGGAATTTTCAACAACTCAATATGTTGTGCTTGAAACTTAGAAAAATTTGATTCAAGAGTTTCTAATCGCGCTTTAAGCAAACCCCGAGTGGGCTCCTTAGGTACCGAATTGAAAGATTTGCGAATCCGCTCACCGAGTTGCAATTGTTCAAGGACGCACACGTCCGCACTCGAGATTTTAAGAGACACGATTGTTTTGGTAGACTGAGAATTTTCAAATTATCACAACAGTTACTTCGAATGAAATTGATAAAAATAAAACTTTAATTAGAATTGGTATAATGACAAATGGAACAAATTCTTATAAAAAATCAGTTTGTAAGGAAAAATACGTCGATCAATATTCAATTCATAAAGACAAGCTTTCAATATAAAAAGACAGCATTAAAATTATAATTCAATCTCGAACAGTAGTCTATGATCTTTAGTAATTAAAAAAATATCTTACCCATGTCCTATTCTTTTTGTATTTAGTAAAACTGCATCAATTAAATTTTCATCAGTACGGAGTCCATACCAGTCAGTTTCACCTGCATGGAAGAAAAATGGCATTTCTTCTCCAAGAACCTGTAACTGATCTGCAAACTCCTTCAAAGTGCCCCCTGTTTCCTCATATCCAACCAGATCGAATCCAGCAAGAAATTCTGGAAACGATCTTTTAATTAGTCGAGCATTTTTCATAAGTTCTTCTAATTGATTCTGTTTAAGTGTTCGATTGGGTGCATATATTATTTTAACACCCACAAAATCAGGATGCTCTGCAACGAATCTGAAATCATTGACAAAATTTATTACTTAATTTTATAGTGTATTAATAGTATTCTTGATCAAGATTCGCGGTAGCGAATCGCCGCCAAGTACAAAAAAGTTACCAACTCGCTGAGAAAAATGGATTATAACGTTTACGATCTTGGATTTTTAAATTTTCTTTAAATAATTGTATAGAATTTAAAATATAAAATATTCAAATATTTTATTTATTTAAAAAAAATATAAGCCGTCTATTAGGCATTTTCACTTAATCAATGACACAAAGTCCATGAGACAAATCTTTTTTTTGTAAGATCTTCACAATAAATAATAATTCTTATCATTTTATTATTTCATCGAATAGTTCTTTGAAAATAAATACTAATTTCCAGGTCTGGTCTATTGTTTTCCCTTCCTTCAGTCGATCCATACTAACATGTAATATTCTCTTAGAACCCATACAGTCACAATTCGGGCAATAATAAAACCCTTGTTCACAAAAAAATGATTGGATCCAATTGCGAACGATTGAAAAAAAACTTTAATTTAAAAACGATTATTCACTTTTTTTTTAAAATTACATCTCTGTAAAAGATAACTCTTAAAAAGATGTTAAATTGTTAAATAATTCCCTGGTAATCAAGGAGCAATCACCAACATATTTTCCAATAATTTATTTTGTAGTAATTTTCATGAGTTTTGCATAATATTTGTCATTACATTTTAATTTGTTTAATTCGGTTGCGGCCTATTTTTTAAAATGTTGATACCTAAGTATAACAATTAAACAGGTTTTCAGAAGTTATTTCCCAAATAAATTTACTATATTATTTTATTCTGATTTCAAAATTTAACAAATTAACCCTTACGTGTGTGACAAAAAAGAACTTTCATCGGTGTAACGGGGTACCCGGGTATCCACTTCCCTTTTTTTCAATTATTTAATTCGTAAGAGGAGAACAAACGTGCGGAGCATTAAGGGTCCATTGTAGCTGCTTGCCGAATAGCTCCGTAGCACAGCACATCCCACGTTATATTTTCCATTTCATAATAATATGCAAAAAGCCCCTAAGACCACCCCTACCACTTTTATCTGAATAAATCCAAAGACACTCCACGTAAAACACTCAAAAATTTTAAATAATCACCCAAGTCACCTTCAGAAAACCCCAAATTATATTTCCAATCCCAAATTATATTTCCAAGCCCATAACAAAATTTAACAACCCCCTAAGACCACCCCTACCACTTTTAATTTAAGCAATGCGAAGAGCCTCCACGTTAAACACACGAAAAATTTAAAAATTTCAAATAATCACCCAAGTCACCATGGTTTTTGTTTTATCTACGTTAATTTTAAGGCCCATGTTCTTCATGCTTGTATTAAGTTTATTCAACATTCTTTGCAACTCCTCGATTGATTCTGCCATAATAATCTTGTCATCTGCGAAAGCTAACCCACGTACCTTCACTGTTTCGAGATCTACACCTTCTTCGTCGAAGAGGGCCATTCTTAGACACTTATCCATAAATATGATAAATAGCTATGAGGACATAACGCATCCTTATTTCACCATCCATTGACTCCGTACTCTTTAAGGACTTCCCAAAGTTTACTTCTATTTACCTTGTCAAATGCTTTTTCTAGGTCAACAAATGCACAGAAAACTTTCTTTCCTACTCTTAAGCTTCTTTCTGTGATCTGTCTTAAACTAAATATCTGATCTGTACACGATCTTCCTGGCATAAATGCGCTTTGGACTTCTCATATCTTTTCTTCTGTAATTTTGATTACCCTACGAATGAGTATTTTTGAGTATATTTTACTTACGGTACATAGTAAGCTGATACCTCTGTAATTACTGCAGTTGGTTCTATCTCCCTTTCTTTTGTATATTGGTACGATAATCGCTTTTCTCCAATCGTCTGGGACTTCTCTCATCTCGATACATAAATTTATCAATTTGCACAACCTGTGAGGTATGTACTCGCCACCGTATTTAAGCATTTCAGCGCTAATACTGTCTACGCCAGCAGCCTTACCGTTTTTTAAGTTCTTAATTATATCTCTAACCTCAGTGACACAGACTTTTTCACTTGGGTTTTCTAATGCATTATGTTCTATGTCGTAGTTCTGTTGCCCTATACGTTCACCTCCTAATAATTCTTTAAAAGAGTCTTTTAAAGCGTCTACTATCCCGTCTATATCATATAGCATTTCACATTTGCTGTTTCTCATGCAGACAAACTCTGTACTTTTACTTTATTTTAATAGTTTAAATAATAGTTTCATAATTTCTTCAAAGCTGTTTTGTATTTTCTTCTCTTCTTCTGTTCTGATTTTATCTTTACTCTCTTCAAAAAAAGCTAAGACCACCCCTACCACTTTGACTCTGACAAATCCGAAGAGCCTCCACATAAAACACTAAAAAAATTCAAAAATTTGAAATAATGACCCAAGTCACCTTCAGAAAACCCCAGCTTATATTTCCGATCCCATAATAATATTCAGCAACCGCCTAAGACCACCCTTACCACTTTTACTTTAGGAAATCCGAAGAGCCTCCACGTTAAACACACGAAAAATTAACAAATTTGCAATAATCACCCAAGTCGCTTTGAAAAAACTTCAATTTATATTTCCGATCCCATCATAATATTCAAAAAACCCCTAAGACCACCCCTACCACTTTCATCTCAACAAATCTGAAGTTCCTCCACGTGAAACACTCAAAAAATGTCAAAATTTCAAATAATCACCCAAGTTACCTTCAGAAAACCCCAAATTATATTTTCAACCCCATAATAATATTCAAGAACCCCCTGAGACGACCCCTACCACTTTTACCTTAACAAATCCAAAGAGCCACCACGTAAAACATACAAAAAATGTAAAAATTTCAAATGATCACCCAAGTCACATTCAGAAAACCCCAACTTATGTTTACGATCCCATAATAATATTTAAAGACCCCCTAAGACCACCCCTATTACTTTTACTTTAAGAAATCCAAAGAGCCTCCACGTTAAACACACGAAAAATTTAAAAATTTTAAATAATCACCAAAGTCACCTTCAGAAAACTCCAACTTATATTTTCAACCCCATAATAATATTCAACAACCCCCTAAGACCACCCCTACCAC